>BSBK01000653.1:380000-980000 GCA_027943335.1 Chamaecyparis obtusa
ATGAGGCTCCCACTGGATTAAGCCACCCTGGACTCAATTGTTTCTTTATTCTGTTCAGTCTAGAAGACCAAATGAAGTTGAACATGAGTTCAACTTCTCCCTTGTTACTACCTTTGTGAACATATCTACTAGATTATCATCTGTATGAATCTTTTCCAGCTTTAACTTCCCATCATCCAAAACTGACCGAATGAAATGGTACCGCAATTGTATGTGTTTTGTCTTTGAGTGCAAAGCAGAATTCTTCACAAGATGAATGGCACTTTGGCTATTTGTATGTACAAAATTATCCTTCCGTGGATGTCCCAATTCTTCCATGAAGAATTAAAGCCATATCATCTCCTTGGCTGCCTCTGTAGCAGCAACATACTCTGCCTCTGTAGTGGATAAAGCAACCACCTTTTGTAGTCGAGAAATCCAACTCACTGCTGTCCCACCAATAGTAAATACATAACCTGTAGTACTCCTCCTGCTATCTATATCTCCTGCCAAATCTGAGTCAAAATAGCCTTGTATAGTAGTAGTAGAACCCCCAAAGTGTAAACACTTACTAGATGTACGTCTCAAATATTTGAGAATCCATTTGACTGCATTCCAATGCTCAATACCAGGGTTACTCATATATTGGCTAATGACTCCCATTGTGTGTGCAATATCTGGCCTAGTACATACCATACCATACATTAAGCTCCCTACAGCTGAAGCATAAGGTACCTTAGACATTTTAGTCTCTTCTTCTGGTGTCTTGGGACACATATCCTTAGTCAATTTCAAATGACGAGGCAAAGGTGTGCTGATAGCTTTGAAATTCTCCATAGAGAAACATTGCAACACCTTCTCAATATAATCAGCCTGAAATAGAGACAACTTCCTATTTTTCCTATCTCTGCAAATTTTCATACCAAGGATTTGTTTTGCTGCCCCCAAATCCTTCATATTAGATGAATGTGCTAATTGTTGTTTCAACCCCTTAATGTGATCCATGTTAGACCCAGCTACAAGCATATCATCAACATATAAACATAAAATAATGTAGCTGTCATTATCCAACCTTTTAAAATAAACACAATGGTCAGAATGACACCGACTGTATCCATGCTCATTCATAAAAGTGTCAAATTTAATATACCATTGCCGAGGTGCTTGCTTCAAGCCATATAAAATTTTTTGCAATCTGTACAGCAAATTCTCCTTACCCTTGACCTCAAAACCTTGTGGCTGGACCATATATATTTCTTCATCCAAATCACCATGAAGAAAAGTTGTTTTAACATCAAGCTGCTCTAAATACAAATCTTCAATAGCCACAATACTTAAAATAGTACAAATAGAAGTCATTTTAACAACTGGAGAAAAAATCTCATCAAAATCAATACCTTTTTTCTGTGAAAATCCTTTTACGACTAATCTGGCTTTAAATCTTTTCTTACGTCTATCCTCTTCTTTTATCTTGTAAACCCATTTATTCTGTAAAGACCTTTTACCTACAGGTAAGTTGCATAAATCCCAAGTGTGATTTTTCTGTAAGGATTCCATTTCATCTGTCATTGTAGACTCCCACTGAAGCTTTGTATCCACCTGCACAGCTTCATTATAACATTCAAGTTCACCAGCATCTGTTAATAAAATAGAATACAAAGAGGGAGAGAATCTCTTTGGAGGTCTACTTAGCCTTGTTGACCGTCTAACATTCACTGGGGTGTGTGGTATTTGTTGTTGCTATTGTTGCAGAGCATAAGGAACTTTTGGAACATTATCATTTGGAATATCATCCAGCACTACATAATCATTTTCTTTCTTCTCATGCTGCTGCAACAGATATTTGTACAATACTTTCTCATTGAATATGACATCCCCGCTTCTTACAATTTTATGATTTTCAAAATCCCAAAGCCTATAACCAAATTCATCAATGCCATATCCAACAAATACACATTTCTTTGACTTAGCTTCCATCTTGGTTCTATTTTCAGAATCTATAAGTGCAAAAGCTTCACAACCAAAGGTTTTGAGAAAAGAATAACTCACCTTCTTACCACTCCATGCTTCCTCTGGAATACCATAGTCCAAAGGAGTAGAGGGGCCTCTATTGATTAAATAAACAACATTGTTCATAGCCTTTGCCCACATATTTTTGGGCAGCCTAGCATGCAACCTCATACTCCTTGCACGCTCCATTATTGTCCTATTCATGCATTCAACCACTCCATTTTCTTGTGGAGTCCTTGGTATAGTTCTTTGCCTACGAATACCAGTAGAGGCACAATAATCTTCAAATTCTTTGCTGCAATACTCACCGCCATTATCAGATCTGAGACATTTTAATCTTTTTCTAGTCTCATTCTCAACCAAGCATTTCCATTTCTTAAAAGTTTGAAATACATCAGATTTCTGTCTAAGGAAATAAATCCATACTTTTCTTGTTGCATCATCTTTAAATGTAACATAATACAGAGAGCAACCAAGGGAAGATACCTGAGCTGGACCCCATACATCTATATGCACAAGCTCTAATTTTTCATCTTTCTTTTCCTTCCCACTCTTTACAAAAATAACTCTCTTTTGCTTTCCATAAACACAACTTTCATAGAAATCCATATTGACACATTTCAGACCAGGTAAAAATTTCTTTGAATGAAGTAATTTCATACCTTTTTCACTCATGTGCCCAAGTTTATTGTGCCACAGTGCTGTGTCAGAATCTACAACAATAGTTTGATGTTCTTCCTACTCAACTGCAGCCACTATTCCTGACCATTCATTATCTTCTGAAACAATTAAAGTAGAAGGAATAGTATGACCTGTACAAAGATATAAGGTGCCTACTTTCACATCTTTTGCTTCTACTAAGGAACCTTTTGAAACCTTCCAATTTTTATCATTAAAAGTAACTATGCAACCCTCATCAGTGAGTTGCCCTGCTGAAATTAAATTTCTACTCAGCCTTGGAACATGTCTTACCTCTTGTAGTAGCCAATGATTCCCATTCTGCAACTTAATCTTGATTTTCCCTTTTCCAACAATTTGACAGGGTTCGTTATCTCCCAAATAAACTAGCCCAAAATCCCCTTGGACATAATCAACAAAATAACCTCTATGGGGTGTAGCATGAAATGAAGCCTCCAAACCTAACACCCATGAATCATCAACATTTTCTAAAGACAAGAGAAAATCATCCTCTTTGGATTTGTTACTTACCACATTTGCCTCCTTGTTTCCATCATGTTTGTCTCCTTGATCTTTCTTCCGAGACCAACAATCTTTCTTCTTATGACCTGGTTTTCCACAGTACCAGCAATCATTTGGCCCTTTGGATTCAGACCTCTTTCCCTTTGATTTTCCTCTTGATTTCCCATGATTTCCAGAGTTGTTTCCTCTATCTCTTGTTCTGCCTTTGCTTTCTGCATTCAATACACTACCCGATGTGGATGCCCCTGAGATTTTCCTATGAATTGCCTCACTCAATATAACACCAATAACATCATCAAACTTTAGGGTATTAGAGCTAGAAATAGAATTACTAACAACCATTACCAAGCCATTCCATCTTTCTGGCAAAGAACACAAAATCAAGAGAGCCCTAACCTCTTCATCAAAAGTAATTTTAACTGAGGCTAACTGACTTGTAACTGTATTAAATTCATTCAAATGATCAATGACTGATCCACCTTCTACCATTTTCATATTAAATAAATGCTTCATACGAAATACCTTGTTTGAAGCTGAAGGCTTTTCATACAACTTTGCTAGGGTATCCATCAAATCTTTAGCTTTCGTTGCTCCAGTAATATTGAATGCCACCGATTGTGCCAGTCATAAATGAATACTCCCCAGTGCCTTCCTGTCCAAAATATCCCAATCTTCCTGAGACATTGTTGCCTCTTTCTTGGCTATTCCCTCTAATGGCTGCCATAGATCCTTTTGATAAAGATAGTCCTCCATTTGCATCTTCCATAACTGGAAGTTCTGCCCATTAAACTTTTCAACCTTCAGCCTACCCTCGTCTGCCATTTCTCCCACTTAACCGAGAGACTCTCCCACTGACTCATGAGACCTGCTTTAGAGACTAGATGAAAGAACGAACAAAATAACCTTGCTCTGATACCACTTGTTAGGATTAACAAGATAGAAATAACAATTACATGCAAATATAACCAATATCAGAAAATAATAAACCACATAGAAGAGAACACAAGACACAAAGATTTAACGTGGTTCACCCAATCCTTGGGCTATGTCCACCAACAACGAGTCCAATATTTTATTATCTAGTGATTAAAACCTGATTACAATTTGTAATCCCTTACAGCTCAATTCCATCGCAAGTACTAAAATCATACCTTCTGAAATCCCTAACCCTAAGCCATATTATACTATATTTTTGCCGCTTTAGGGTTAGAATGAGTTACAATATGTCGGCCCAAAATAATCAAAAAATATGTCAGCCTCAAAAAAATTTGCCAAACCCCGGCGAGGTCGGGAGGAAAAGTGTATAGTACTTTCCTAATCAGTCACCACAAGCTAACAATTTTCGACCCCTAGGTCCCTACAAAGAGTTCTATTCAATTAAACAGACCTACTTAACAAAATTTGCTGCACCAGTTGGATGGGGGCAATAGAAGGTCCCCATTTTTCACTCAGAGATTGCAATTTTTGTTTTTTCTCACAACATTACATGCCAAACATTGTAGATTCCAACTTCCAAGTGAAAAGGTGGGAGTTTCTCTTGCTCCAAATCAACTTTTCCACTCGGTTTAAGGGGTTTATAACATCACAGTGTTTAAAAACATCTGATATCCAAGTATAATCGTAGGGTAATTTTTTTTCTTTATCTTCGTGCCTCTACATTTTATGCTCTTTTATCCCCCCAAAATATTTCCCTTCAATAATAGTTACATTTAAATATACTCAAAATAGAACTACATCTCATAAACTAAGTACGGATCCCAAGTGTCTTGATCCCATAGATATGAGTATGTAGACATCTTGGAAGGTAGATGAAGCCTCCATGGTCCAGGCACTTGGGATATACTTTCATTATTTATCGTCATCTTAGTTCAATAATTACCATAATGCGTAAGTAGGTGTTTTACTTTGTGTCCCCTACACCTTTTTTGCACATCTTTATAATTGTGCCTTTTTTGTGACTACTAATATTAGTTTTATAATCCAATATTTAAACCATCTACTGCTACATATGTTTGACACATGATATTTTTTTTCTTAATCCTCAAATAACTTCTACCTCATTCTTTTTGAAAAGATAATAAATATAGTTCTAAATTGCTAACTTCCCTCTTCCTTGCCTCCCATCAACATTTCATGTCTAACATTTTTCCTTTTAAGGGAAAGATGAAAAAAATCAGTAACATCAACCCATGAAAACATCTTCTTAATTGCCAAATTGCATCATACACTCCACAAAACAACACCAAAACATGAAAGACGCATTGAAATCTTCATTATTGGATGGTCATTTGATGACACGTTGGCTTTTCTACTAAATACATGAGTTGTGATAAAAATATGAGAGAAAACAAATGACAATACCAACATGAAAAAATCATATCCAATTCACTACAATAAACCTCTACACCACGACCACCCCCATAGAAGCAAAACACAAAAAATAACCAAACTACTGCCAAAGATGAAAAATGAGTAACATCAATGCAGAAAAATATCATCATAACTACAAAGATTGCCAACGATGTAGCATATTGAATGCACATTGAAGAAGAATAGATATAAATTGTCTTGTCGCTTGTCCATTTCATACGGAGCACCCTCAGAAGGGCGTGTCACTACCACATGCAAACTCAATGACAAAAAACCTATAATATTCATTCACTTGGAGTGTGAAATTGTTTTTTAATAGTAGCTAATTCTACATTGTGTGCACCACAAATTGATTACTTATGCATTTGTTTCTAGGTTTATAAACCACCCAAATTAACAAATGTTGTCATAAGGGCCAATTTGGCAAATCAGATGTACAGATACTGTCTTCCATACCTACAGATGAAAGGTTTTCCTTCAATACCACAACCACAAATGATTGATTCCCTTAGCTGATTCAAACATATAGCAAGCCCTTGTGACATCCTTTGTTCATATGGGTCATTCATCTCTACAATTTATAAATTGTGCAACAAATGCAAGAGGAATGCATTGTTGCATGGACTACGCAATTATGTAATATAAAGAAATATAGCTTTCAATTTTTAGTTTATAGTTGAAACCTTCCTCAATAATTTCCATTACCTTCAACTTTGTTGGTGTCAGCTTCAAGAAATGAGAAGACTCGAGGAAGGTGTCAACTATGCCAACAGATCTTCACTCTCTTCCTAAAAATTTGGAATTGCCCCCTCTCCTGCTCATCTCATATAGAGCACCCACTAAAGCCTATGACACTACCATAGACAAACTGGGTGGCAAAAAATAGCGACGACAATTGTCCTCCCAAAAAATTGACAAAGGCAAAGTGGCCAAAAAAATAGGCTATGGTAATCAAACAAAAATGAACATTTCTGATATGGCTTCTTTTTCATTCACAACACATCAGTTTCAATACTTATTTTTTTGCCCACCTTTTTTTTTCCATGCATTCACCCTAAATTTATGTTTTTACACACATAATGATTCTAATAAGTATGTTTATTCATTATTACATCAATTCTATTTTTACATTCATACATACAATATATTTCAACCAACTTGACATGAAAAAATTAAATAGGAGAAGGAAAAAATAAAATGTCACCATCCGTTTGTTAGCAATTTTTCTTGCTACCCTCAACCCTTATGATTAATCAAAGGTCCTAATAGCTATACCTAGTTGAGGACAAGAAAATGTAATAACACAAGGCATTCAAACTTCTTCACTTTGAGTTGTATTAACTTAAGAGGGTGTTCCTTTTTCATAGATCTACATACAAGATTTTAATACTTTGGAATAAAAATACACACCTCTAACAAAACATAATTATCAAACTTTTACAATGGGTCTCTCTTATTTCCTACGTTTTCAGCTATATCCCATTCAACTTCAGATACCTCTGAGAATGAACCAACTTCATCTAATCCTACAAACATAATTACAATGATCTTAGTTTGATTTTGTTTTTGAAAATACTTCAAAGCCCTTATGGATCAGTGCCTTGTTATAGGCTACAGAGTCAAACATACAACCATAATAGAAATCTTACAAACAAAGTGAAACCAACATATACCTAGACGTTAATGCCTTACATTAACAGACTGATTTGTCTTATCATTAACCTCTTCTTAGAAATCTATTTATGCATCCAAACCCACAAATATCCACTCACAACATTTAACTCTTCCCTTAGAAGAGGCTCAAGGATAGGTATTACAATAGCAACAAAAAAATGTAAAGATAACCTTGAATATCTTTGATATTTCAAACTTGTACACATCTAGATATAAGGCTCAAAATATAGTCATCTGGACAAAGTATTTAATCTTTTTCTAAAAAAAGAATCAATAAACAAACAACTCTAGTGTAGATGGCCTCCAAATGATAAATTGGACTCTTTGTTCATAAAATTAACTATTATTGAAACACATCCTACTCGCAACATAAAGTTTCATCCTACTCGCAACATGAAATAGAAAGTAAAAACAACTATGTAGAGACTTGAAGAAAATTTTCAAAACCTCCAAGAATGAGAAGGAGAGAGAATTAAATAGAAGAGAGGAACTCTATATTTAATCTCATGCTGACATGTGTCCATCCTCTCCTCTGGCTTCATCTACAAGAAGAACCTTCTCATTCCCTACAAAAATAACAAACTCCTACATCAGCTAACCTGTCTGCTCCACTGCCTCTGATTTCACCTTTTTTCCTCTTTGAAACCTGGTTGTTCACACAATATGCAACTGAAAGTGACCTTTCCCTTTCTTTTGTAACTGCATTTTGTAATTTTGTCTCTTTCAACCATTCTTTATTTTACGTGCATGCATTTTATTTTTGCTATTGCATGTTTGCCTATTCCCTCTTGGAAATATAATATCTCCCTTTTATTCTACACTTTGAACTTATACCTGAACACACTTCACACTTTTGAAACATAAATAAATCCCCTTCCACGATCTTAAAAATTGAAAATGAGGTGCTTATTTGAATGTGGAAATAAAATATTATTTTATCTTTATCCTTCCAAATTACTTTTCAAATGAAAACAAGTGTCATGTAGTGGCTAGTACTTACATTTAATTTTATAATTAATTTTAATTTATATGTGAAGTAATTTTTTAATTATAGATAATAATAAAATTATTATAATTATCGTTGTAATAATAATTTTATAAATAATTATAAAATCTAAATTGTAATTAATTTAAATTGTACAATAGTTTTATTTATAATTAATTTTAATGTTAATAATTGTAGGCCAAATAACTATTTTTATGTATGAGATATTTTTCAGAAAGAGTACACAATTGAAATAATAATATCAATATTATTATATTAAATCTAAATTTATATAATATATATTAAAAATAAATTTAATACTTTATAATATAACAAAAATAGTCAATATTATTTTAATATGATATGACACAAATTACACATTATACTTTTGCGAATATTTTAAAAATTTGAAGAAAATCAATTTAATTTTTTTTTTTATATAATATTCAATAATTAAATAACAATAAATAAAGTGAATTCCTAAAATTGAGTAAAAATCTTAAAATCATTCCTAAAAAATAGGTCTAAGACCTCAAATCTATTAGCCAATTATATTATAAAAAAATGATTTTTATAATTTATAAACATAAAAAATTCACATTTAGACTATAAAAAATGTGTTAATTTTTATAAAATGAAAATTTCTCTAAATTGTAATTGGTGGAAAGAATTAATTTTAATCACTAGTTAATGGAAGAAATCCATCAATAGTACTTGCGTAGCTTATGACAAGTACTAATAATACTCCCTTATTTGATCCCATTGGAAAAATCCAAGTGACACCTTCGACATAGGCCTATTATGATAAAAACTAAAATACCCCTTTCTGCACATTAAAATTTTATTTGGGAATGAAAATATTTTGTCCACTTTAATAACTTTTTCCTTATAGCTCTAATGCGGAAAATTGTAATCACTTTGTATGCCCTGCAAACTGTGTAAAATAATTTCACCCTTTTCTTTTGCCTTGAGAAACATTCAATAACTCCCTCTTTGTAAAATGTATGCATTGGCATTACACTATTACTCAGTATTATTCATTGTGCCCTGCGTGTGCTTCTATCCCTGTGCGCGTCCGAGGAGAAGATTTATGCTGACAAAGGGTTACCATTTCTGGTTTTAAAACCAGTCACGCAGAGGCCATCCATTGGTGGGAATAAAAGCCTCCATCGCTGCTGGTAATGCTTGTGAACTTTGTCTTTACCTTCCACTGCATTTTCATTGAGAATTTCTCAGATCTCTTCAAGTAATCAGTTTTGTGTATCTCGCTGATCAATCTTCATAACATATTTGATTTGAATCTGCAAAAACACAGAAAGCATATTGAAACTCCATCGTGGAAGCGCTCTCGACAAACTTAGGGCAAAACATCAACTTTACGCGCCTCTTTCGTCAAATTTATCAAATTTTGTGCGGAAGAGCAGGATTTGAAGGTTTTATTCACTTCTTCAAAAGCTCTTCCTCCTTTGAAATATTTTGCATTAAACTTTTACTCCTCTATAGCTTGATGGGTCCATATAAGGAAATGCATCATTTTTTAATGTGATTAATTATGTTATAAAACATAATCAACATAGGCTTAGATAAAGAATTTATTCCAACCCCATCCTTTGGCTTTGAATTTCAGTAGGTTATTATTATTATTATTTACATCATATCATTTAAATAATAACATATTGATCAATTATTAATTTCAAGTTGTACAATCGGATGGGGCAAGTCGGGTTCCCAAACAGTTAAATTTTTTATTTTCATACAAATAACCCCGTAAATGATTCTTGACAATTTCATTGGGCAACTGGATTAGATTTAAGGAGCTCGAAACAACTGAAACTTGCATCTTCTACATCTCTATGTAGTGCCCAAAACAAAGCAAGTAGCCTCTAGTTTTGTCTTTAAAAACTGATCAAACACCTCATCAGACCCTGGCATTTGGAAAACACATAAATTGATATGCACACATTCACCTCGCAAAATGGTTCTTCATGACTCTCCCTGAGGTGAAATATATCAATCATCAAAATTTTCCTTTTCATTTATCCTGCAACTGAATGCACAGGAACTGTTCTGAAACCCTTCCAATAACCCCTTTGAAAAAAATACCAAATAACACCTTGAGAGGTCATTACTGGGAACAAAAGTTCATTTAGTTACAAGGAAAACATGTGCCAGGAGGTTTTGTCAAACACCTTCACATTTGCAAGAAATCAATGGCTAAACTTGGCCACTTTCAATATGTTCTGGAAATGCACACTGTAAACTGAATAAACTGCATTTCATAATGAGTTGGTAAAAATATCATATAAACTCTTGGAACTCTCAAATCTTTCATATAGGCACATTAAGATGTGGTGAGTATAGGGGAACACTTGGCCTCTTATGAAAATCACCTGAATGTGAAATATGACTTTATAAAAAAGGCTATCTAGCATATGTGACATTGTATGTGTAGAAATTCTAAAGAAATTGCAAACAGATTTGCCATGGGAAACTTACCAAAAGAACTCCCGAGAGTTTGAAAGCATGCATGTGGCTTCACTTACATGCCAAAAATGCAAGGAAACAACTACCCTATCTTGATGACTAACTGGTTTAGTTTTATTTATCTTCAAAGTAGGCCCACTGATAACTTTGACACAACCAGACCTGAATAAACTACTTTTGGAATTGACTTGGCAAATAGGTCAAACGAATTGACTAGGGTCTGAAAATGGAAATGGGGTTATTTGTCACGTTTTTAGTATGGGGCAATGGCTCTTTCATCATAGCAGTCAACTGGGATGAGATATAAGCTTCCAAAGTTGGCCATTTGAATTTTCTAAATAAGTGCACAATGCAGATTGGATAAACCTCTAAAATTAGGTGCTTTAAATAAAGGTCAGAACTGAGTATAAGGGGCTATAAATGGGTAAATGCACTTAGTGATAGGAGGTGAACACATGTCTAGAGCTATTTTGCATGATAATTACTAAGTATTAGATTATTAGCTCTCAAATAGGGCTATTTAGAATATCTTTTAGGGGTGTTTTTCCAGTGCCTTAGTTAGATTTTTACATAGCTCCTTCAAATCCTTTCAGAATTTGGAGGTGCCAACTTCGTGTAGGCAAATTAACAACATTCTTTATCATCCATAACTTTGCCACACAATTATGGCCCTACCTAAGTCGTCTAAGCAGATGTGCAATGCCCAAAAGCTATTTGACTTTTTCATATGCAAGCAAAGAATTGAGCTTTCACAAACAACTACACCAAAACCTACAAAAAAGAGAACTACATATCAAACACACAATGTGGCTCCAACACACCTTGAACCCATGGATATGATGGGTATGCAAGCAACTTGGAATGCAATCAGAGCTTCCAAGTGCAGGTGCCTTGGACACAAATAAAGCTTTTTGCCATTACATATTTCTGTGCTCCACATCATCTATTCCACTTAATATATTTTCTCTCCTCACCATGACTTTCTACTTTACCTTTATACAGTGATCAAACCACAAAATTTGGTGGTTCTTGTTCACATACTACATCTTCTTTATACATGTCTTTATTTGGTTGTCCACCTCATCACCTTCCTACTTGCTAAGTTGATAGTTCAGAGGCTAGTTTGGACAATGTGTCTTCCACCCTACCGCCCTCTCTATAGATGTGGAAAAATTTGGAATTGCAAAAATCCACCAACTTCCTTCTAATTATGGAGTTGATTTTATATAGTTTCCAAACATAGGATTTCCTCATAGCAATGGCATTTACTGTGATCTAGGAATCACCCTCCAAGTTTAGCTGCTCCACATTCATACTGTTTACCATTTTAATTGGTAGTAATGCAACATAGGCTTCTACTTCGTTGTTGTTTCCATTGTCAAAAAAATTCGATTTAGTTGCAACAATGTTCCCAAAGCTGTCTCTTGTAACACAATTGGTATATGATGGGTTGGGGTTTCCTTTGGAGTCCCCATCAAAATTGACTTTGATCCACCCTTCCGTTGGGGCCTCTCATACCACATCTTCTCCCCATTGCCTAGTTAGATCAACCCTTGGAAGCCCATTAACATGCCTAATGAATGATAATATTATTTAAAAGGACTTAATTATTAAAAAGTCTAAATGTGGAATTTGAGGATTTAATTAATTATTAAATCTAAAATTGAAATTTTTAAAAAGTATAATTAATAAATTGATAATTAATTATTAATTACATAATTATTAATATGCTAAAAATAATAATTACTAATACGTAATTAAAGTTGCACAATTATTTTAATAAAATTTAAATTAGAAATTTAAGTGAAAGTGCATATTGCTATATTTTAATTAAAATTAATTAATCATGCAAATAGGATTTTGATAAAAATAAGGTTGGTAAGTTTAGTTCTATTTTTAGATTGCAAGTTGCATGTTTGAGTTTTAGGTTGTTAGGTTTTTAGGTTTTCCCTTTATTAAGATTTTTCTTGGCCATTAATTTGGACACAGGTATAGGTTTTTGGTATGGTTTTGAAGTTAAAGAAATTTTTGAAAACTTGGAGTATTTTAGATTTTTGATTGTCATTTGTTCTAGATCAGCTGATGGAATTTAGGTAGGGGTTGAAATCTATGTGTTCTTCAATTTTAAAAGGTTGTTTGCATCGTGTTTGCTAGATTTAAGAAGGTTTTGAAATTGAACGTTTCATGGAATTATTGTTTGAGGTTTTGGTTTGATGAAAGTTTCAAGTGTTGTTGTGAGGATAAGAATTCTGGTATTTTTATTATGAATATGAGCATAGGGGTTTAAATTTGTATTTGAGCATATCAATTTTTATAGTATTAAAGAAAAATAAATAAATCAAATTTGCCAGTTGGGTTTGGATCTCTATTAGAATTTTATTCAAAATAAATTCTTTTAAATATATATATATATATATATATATATATATATATATATATATATATATATATATATATATATATATATATATATATATATATATATATATATATATATATATATATATATATATATATATATAATTAAGGAAAATAAATAAATAAATATATATATAAAATTATATATATATAATTATTTAAAATTTTGGTTGGGGACACCATCCCCCATCCACGATAGAGTACCTGCTAGCAATAGGCATTGTTGTCGAGGAAGCTATGTTGTCAGACGATAGCATACTGCTTTTGAGGCTGCATAGCTATCGGGTGATAACATACTATTGTCGAGGCAACAACACTATCAGATGACAACTAACTACTACCAAGGCAACAAAGCTGCCATATGAAGCGTAGGGATAGGCCCACGTGCATAATAATCTATCGCCTTTTAGGCTAACTTGATAGACACGACCCAGTTGGACTCAGCCAAGCCGTACATGACTGAGTACATGTAGGTGCCACGTGACGCCGAATGTTGCCTATGTGGCCTCATTAATTGGGTCGAGTGGTACTCGGTTGAGTAGGACTCGACCAAGTCCAAATGCTATTTTTAATAGCGAAAAAGAGCCCCAAGCCCCTCATTTGCACATTGAGGGGCTAAGGGCACTTGACCCAGTAGGACTCGACCGAGTTTGCCTAGGTGGCATGACATGTTGGCAGCCAAACCTCAAAAAACACAAAAAAACCAGAAGTTTGCACTTCTACTATTCCTTTCTCTGCTCAAAATAAAAAATGTCAAAAAACTAAAAGTACCCTTTTCTAGATCTCAGAACTACGATTCTGGACATAGAAATTTTATATTGTTTCAACTACAAAATGTTAAACAAATTTGCTAAAAACTACATGTAGGTATATTAAACTTTGAGAAGACGTTGATTCAAAAAATAAAGAAAAATGCTAAATCAATTCAGAAATTTTTTAAAATCATATACAACACTAGAGAAGAGAATCCTCTTCAAGAATATGTAATTTATTTAGTTTTTGGTATTGTTTTGATAGGGGAAAAGTGGCAGGAGATAAAAACTATTGATTTCAGGTAAGTTCGACTTTGAATACTTATAACGGGCAAACTATAGATCGAAAACACTTCTTTCTTTTTTCCTGCACTAGATATACATGTGATCTAAAACATATTCTGAAATTGGAGGGAAAAACAATGTTTTACTTGTATAATGATTTGACAGGAAGTAAACTCCCTGATTTGTAGTATTTTTTAGGATATGAAAAATAGACCTAAAAAATTAAAAAAACATATTAATTTTTGTTCAAATTAAATTTTAAAAATTATAGCATAAAATTCATTCTATTTCACATATTTCATCAGTTTACATCATCTTCAATTCTCAACAGAAATGTGACTTTTATGCCCTTGAAGTTTTTCAGTTTTGGTGTTGTTAGCCTTTTCCTTTGTAAAAGGGTGACAACTTATTGTGCTTTTACCTATATATATATATATATATATATATATATATATATATATATATATATATATATATATATATATATATATATATATATATATATATATAACTAATTTTTATTTAATATATAATTTTAAATTTTGATTTTATTTATATTTATTAATAAATGTTAATATTAATATTTGTTAAATGGTTAATTTGTGAGTATTGTGACTTTGGTATAAAAAGATTATTTATTAATTAAATAATTTTTATGGTTATTACAAAACTGCTTGGGATGTAGATATACATAGTTGTATTTGACTTTATGATAAAAATGAGAGTTTTAAAATAAATAAAATTTGAAATTTGAATTTAAAGCTTTTGTACACTTGATTATTTTCTTTATAGTCATAATTAGGAATTTATGTTGGCTTTTAGGAAATGTATACTAGAGGTGGGGGGAGGGGTGTTCTTACTGATCATTTTTTTTATGTATCTATTATGTTTGGTAAATTGTATGAGTTCTATTTCTTTCATCGACCTTTTTATCCTTAGCTCATGTTTGTGAATACTTGGAGAGTGCTTTTATGGTATTGTGGTTTTGAGAACTAGAGTATGTTCCTTATAATTTCATGGAACTAGATTTGTGATCATTATGTGATTTATGACTTATGAGCCTAGGTAGGTTAACTAAGTGTATAGATGGGAGTGGCTTGCAATGGGGGTTGGGGCCCTAATAATTTGCCAAGGTAACTCATTGTAAGTTAACTTAATAAGTTATAACTTAATAAAATTTATTAGAAGAGATACATTAATAAGATGTCTGTGTTCCTCACCCATGCCTTGAGCACTAGTACATGCTATGATGGTTTGTGAGAAGATGTTGATCGCCCGTGTGGATTGGATGAGGCATAGTTGGTAGCCTTGTCTGTATGAGAGGTTATTGATATCACATAGAGTCACTAGGGGGTCAGGGTCCAGAGAGACTATCATGGTAACTCTATAGTTGACTTATGTGATGACACTTCCCTTTATGCATCTTAGGTTTCCTACATGTGTTGGTTGCCTTTGGATTAGTATGTGTACCTTTGTATTTTGAGTTGTACCTTTTGAGATAGGGAGCTTTCAGGATCCCTTTCTTAGTATTATCTTATGATTAGTTTTGATATTGGTAATTGATTGGGGTATGATGTTATCTCCTCAACACGATGGGAGTGGAACCATAGGTTTCCACAAGGTTGGGAGGTAGTGATTCTTTTACCATTTGAGATTCTGACATACCTGTACCAGTGCTGAATGATCCTTGTAGCGATTGTACCCACTTGTTCATCATTGTTGGAGATGTACTCTTATCTTTCTTATATTATGTTCTTATATTAGTGTTTTAGTTACTCCAGAGATATCATATAGTACTTTGTGTTTGATTTTTGTTGCATACTCTACGACATGTGTAGAGGATGTCATTTCATTATGGATACCTTGTGGTATTGGTTGTGTCTAGATTCCATGTATAAGATAATGTACTTATTTACATTAGGTGGAGACTTTGTATGATTATTGTATTAAGTAGATTAATTAACATTTATGTAATCTACGTCAAGGAACCCTTGAGATTTGTAATCTACTTGTGAGTTACATTTATGTGTATTAATTGTCTTTTGATTATGTTGCTTCCGCATTGTTATTCATTATTGATTTTAGACTATTAAGAAAAATAAATTATTTCGTAAACCTAGAAGCATGTTTTAGGTTAATCTCTCTTGGGTTCTCTAGCGGAGCATTACAATAAGCCTTTTAAATTTATTATTTAATAATTTATTCTTTAGTTTCAAATTTAGATGGGTTTACAATCAATATTTTATATGCCCATTAAAAATCTCAGAGTTTGCTAAATATTATTATTTATTAAAAATAATATTTTAACTTATAGTAGTAACATTTTATTTTCCCATTATGAGAGCTCAGAATTTGATGTGCAGTGTCATCATTATTAGTAATTGTTGCCAGTTCACACATGTGAACAGGGGTGAGAACTAGATTAATACTCTTTATATGCTTAAGAGCCATAATATCGATAGCTATGTATTATCTAAGCATAATAAGCAGACTCTTCCTCCTATGAAAAAAAACCAGGGTGATTGTTCGACCATGGGTGGTGATCTCATAAGAGAAGAGCCGGTAGAATGCAAGTGGAAGTAGGACAAGGAAGTCTGGAATGTTTTGAAGAAAGGCCATGTCCACAAGTTTCTTCAGAGACTTCACGGCTTTGATAATGATGTGTCCAAAGCCTTTGCGGATGGGTGGGATAAGGGCACGGTGAATCTGGTAGGAAAGTCCTTTAGCCTCAGCCTTGAGCTTCTTTCCGAAATCACTAGTCTTCCTCTGGATGGAATGAAGTACTCGAAGGAGATCAAGGTCAGAACTAGAGCTTACCAGTCATTTCCTGTCACTGATGAGGAGAGGGATCTCATGGTTAAAGGTAAGAAAGGCTATGTGGACATAGATAATATTGACAAAATTTGGGGTTCTATCATTAAGGTCATGATGGAGTATTTCACTCTCGAAGGGAGATTTTCTAGGGTTTATAACTACCATTTTGTCCTAGCTAATCATTTTTGGCACGACAAGAGGATTTCCTTTCCCTATTTTCTCCTGTGTTTGCTCAACCAAAGTATTTTTGAATATAGAGTGAAGAACTCCCCTATTCTCCATGTTGGGCTGATTCTCCTTATTGTTGATTATGCAAGAGACCATATTCTCGATCCTATCCCTGCCCAGGTCAAAAAAAGGAAGACTATGGGTTCCCTGTCCAGGAAAAAGAAAAATAAGAAAGCCCTCCCTTCCTCTGAGCCTGCTTCTTCTGGGCCCAAGGATGGCTTGGAGCCTGCTAAGGACACTTTTAAGGATAAGGCCCCTGTTTCTGCTAAGAACAATGTTGACCCCCCTGCAAGTCCTACCATTTCAGAGCCTGCTTTTGTGGAGCCCAAATCTATGGTCCCGCCTGATTCTAATCCTGAGGCTGGTGCCAATACCTATGACAATGATGTGTCCAATTCCACCTCCCAGATCCCCAAGGAGAATGTGACAGAGAACCCTGATGTCACTAGTAGTTTTGTTAAGGGTTATTATGGGGATGATCAGGATAATCCCAATAGCGGGGAGAAGCCCAACCCTGACTCTGAAACTGGCAAAGCCGATGGTAAAGATAATACTATGTATGAGGTTGAGGTTGAGGGAAACAAAGACAAATATGCTGTTACCAATGTTGCGGACAATGATGTTGATGATTCGGGTAAAAATAGCTTCAGGGTTATGGAGGAGGAAAATCTTGATTCCCATGATTCCCCTAGCTCTGGGAAGGAGAATAAGAAGGATGGCAATGAGAGAAGCTCTAGCAGCAAAAGGTCTCACCCTCTTAGGATGATCTTAGAGAGAAGGATATGTAGGTCAAGAGATCTGTTATTATGACCCCCCTTCAAATTGCTAAGAACAAGTCTATCTATAGCTATAATCTAGATAAGTGGGTGCAAAATGATCTGGTTGAGCTGAAAAATATATGTATCAAATTGGAAAACAAGAACACTATGCTTGAGGAAATCACTGATAATATCAGAAAGGAGAATGTCCGCAATGCTAAAGCCTGTGTTTTTGATTACGGTGTAGAGTTGGATGAAAAAAAAAAAAAAAGCTGTTGAGATAGCCATGGTTCCCATTCACGAGAAGACAAGCAAGAATGAAGCAATGTTGAAGAATTTTCTTGGTCTGGTTAATTCAGGAATGAAGTCTACTCTGGAGAACCTGAAGACGCTAACCAAATTGCTAGAAGGAAACAAAGAGGGCCCTATGATCGACAACATTGATCTCACTGGTCCCAGTTAGCAGATGGGACCGGGTACCAGAACAAGGTCCAATACTAAAAAGAAACTCAAGGTCGAGGATCAGGACATTCTGAGGTTGAAAGATAATATTTCGACTATGCAGGCTCAACTGAAGGACTCTGAGGGCTTCTTGAAGTCTTTGTCTTGATCTTGTTGCTGGTGGTCTTTTTTGCTGTTTTGTTTCCAACTTTTTCTGCTTTTTGTTGTGTAGGTGGTATTGAATATTTGGGATTTGTCCCTATGTAGTCTGCTCCTTTTTGTGGGGTAGCTAGTTCTTCTTATGGGCTTCCATGCTTATCTCTCTTTTCCTATGTTAAAGGGTTTCGAGGCCCCTTCAAAACTTGTTTTAACTGTAATAAAAAACATTTTATTTCATATAAGTATAGTTTTTCTTTTGATAAAAGTGGTAGAATTACATAAATTTCAGACAAGTATAGATAATGTGTTAAATTTTTTATTAAAAAAAAACATATTTAAAATACTTAAATTTTGTTGATTTTCTTCAAATTAATTTTATAATTTTTAGTACTTTTAAATTCAAATGTGCAAATTTGCAAAGATATCTAATTGGAAGTTTCATGTCTAAATTATAACACCATATATATTTAATTTTGCCATTTTTCTTTTTAAGAAATACGCACCTCTAAATTCATATTAAAAAAAGACACACCTCTAAAATGATATCTTTCATTGTCTTCTACATATATTTCTTTAAATATAGGTATGCTAGTTTGTATCATTTGGATATTAGAATAAGAAATATTGATATTAGTAGTTGTACTGTTCAATTCATACAAATTTAAATTTTTGGAAATGCAGATGATTGGGATGCATAGGGGGATCCATACATCACACAACTTAATTGTTGGGATTACAAGAGCCTTAGATTCAAATAGATGCACAAAATTTGGATAATGCTTTGGAAAGAAGGATTTTTCTCATACATCCCACAACATCCAAATTGATGAGATTACAATAGGCTTAGATTTAAATAGATGCACAAAGTTTAGATTATGCTTGGGAAAGAAGGAATTTTATTATGTATGATTATTAAATCTTAAAATAGGTACTTGTCTAACTACCATTTAAATGCAATATATCAATAATATTATTATGATTACCCCCACTATAATGTAGTATATTCATTAATTATTTAGTGTTCTTCATCAAAACAAAAAATAGTGTATAAATATCTTTGAATATGGTTAAAATGGAAACATAGTAATATACCTAACATTCAACACATATTCATTTGAAATTGAATTTGGAATTGGAATAGCATAAGTAAATCTTAAAATACTTGAAAATCAATTAGGTCAAGATACATACCTCATCATGAAATTGATTCATAAATACCTGTATTCTGAAGTCTGCGTATACTTTTAGAAAAATCCAAAACCTGTCCTGGACTGGAAATGTTGAGGCAAAGAAAACCCAGAAATCTTTCGCGGAGATGGCTTAGCTCAGGTTTGACCCTCATAAAAGGTCAAATACCACATTCTTTATTTGAAGTTCAATTCAAATTCTGTTTGTAGATCCTGAAAGTTCGGCGAAAAGGGTACTCAGATCTGTCCTCTGATCCTCAAAACAATAACTGTAGATATCTGAAAAAGGGGAGTTTTGGGGTGGCTATATAGGGTTTTGCCTTAGTCAAACCCCCATTTTGGTGGTCTCCACCTCCACGAATAGCCAATTGAAATAGAATGTGTGTGTGTATGTGTTGAAAGTGTAATGCCAAGATCTAACCCTCTAGATCAAAACCTTAGCATGAATATGTGTGAAACAACAATGCATAGATTTGAATGAGATAGACAAGCATACCAAGCCCCCCAAGGCTAAAGTACTTCTACCAAACTCACAATTCGTAATTGCTACCCCATGATTGAATCCTTGAATGCTTGAAAGTTGATAATGGTGGATCAAGGAAGAAAAGATCTCTCTTGCTCCAAATATGAGTCTACAAAGATGCTTGATGTCAACAATGGCTTGATCTTCTATCTTCCTCTTGCTAACTTTCACCTTCACTATTCTTCCCTTGCTTGAATTCTTGCTTGCACTTGAGAGCTTGCAATTGCTTGAGATGAGATATGAAAACTTGATGTGAAAATGAGAGAGGAAGGCCTTCTTTTATAGTGATCTAGGGCACACTCCTCTAGATGGGCCACTTTGGAGAATTAAATCCCAATTAGGTCCTCACCTTTAGAAAATATAACTAGATTAAATGCAATTAAAGGATTTACCATCCCAAAACTTGAAATGGCGAACCCGGAGGCGGGAAAATAAATTTCCCGAAAGCCCGAAGCTCAAAAATTTAGAGAAAGGGGTCAAAGTTGAGATTGACCCTGACCTAGTCAGGGTCAACCTAAGACATTGACCTTTTTCCCAGGTTGATCTAGAATCAAGTGCAGAGGTCCCAGGGATGCCCAGAAACCTAGAATTGATGTGGGAACATGACATAATGTTAGGGATAGACATAAAATCCTATGATTACTGAAATGAAGGCTAGGAGGATCTATTTCTAAATCCTACCTAGAAAATAGAGCCATGGAAGAGGGAAATTCAAGAGAATCCTCGGGATTCTAACCCTAATTTCACCTAGGATGAAGAAGATGAGAGCAAAATGCATCCTAAATGCATGTCTATCATGATAAATGTATTAAAAGAGGGTGCTAAACCTATCAAGATGGAAGTGCTTCCATTTTAAGATGATACATTTAGCCCCCACTTTAGCTTAGTTATGACACTACGTGAATATGCAAGCTAAAGTAAGAAAACATCATAGTAAATAAAAAGGATATAGCCAAGTCCTTGATGTAAAGATCCTGCAGAAAACTATTAGAACCTGCAACACACAAGGTTAATAAAAATCTATAAATCACCTAAAGCTTACTATATGATAATTTGAGAAGTGTATAGAGCCCCTTATGCCCCCCCATTTCGACTTTCTACTTTGGAAGGGTGAAACAGGGTGATAAGAAAAACTCTATATACGAGATATGCAGAGTGGTGAAAAGTCCTTTCCTAAACCAATTAGAAGGATTCCTAACCTTCCTAAACTGGTTCAAGGAGTTAGGTATCTGAATGACGATTCCAACGCCACTGATGACACTAAAAACAGAGTTACTGAACTCAGGTTATGATGAAAAGAGTGGATGTCTGTCTAAATGCACAAGAAAGAAATTTTGAGTTTTTACCCTAAGAAAACCCTAATTTGAACTTCTAAAATAGATGAATAGTAATACTTACTCATTCTTACCATTTGTAGATTCGAAACGAGAAAGCACGATGTCAAGAAGAGAAGAACTGCAAGCGACACACCTAGAGTCTCTGAGACACAGCTTAGCTACCGGACGGCCACTACTCGAGGTGAGTTTTACCTTTATCCACCTTTGTGTTTTTCAATTTCCTATTTTGAGAGGTCAGGTCAATTTTGCCCCCTTTAGGTTGACCCTGACCCATTTAGGTTGACCCTGACCCATTTAGGTCGACATTGACCCACCTAGGTCGACTTTGACCCATAAAATTTGACATTGCCCAGGGGGTTTTTGTCATGTTTTGAGATGAGGTTGACTTTGACTCAAAAAGGTCGACCCTGACCTAGTAAAGTCGACATTGACCTAGTAAGGTCGACATTGACCTAACTAAGGTCGAATTTGACCTAGTTCAGTTAGATTTGCAGATTTGATGATGTAGATTACTGATATGATGTTTGTTTGTGCTTACAGGACCTAGTCTGCTTTCAAGAACATCCCTTCGGGGAATTGCTAGTGAATGTCAAGGAGAGACTGTCCGAGTTGGATGATGAGGGGATGTAGTTATTGAGAGATGTGGGACTGTACTAGGTATTAGTCCTTCCATAGATCAGACTACACCGAGCCATGCTGTCGGCTCTGATAGAGAGATGGGATGAGGATACATGCTCCTTCCATCTTCCATGTGGGGAGATCATAGTGACTTTAGAGGATGTATACAGGATTATGCGGCTTCTAGTCCGAGGGGAGACTGTTAGACCTAGAGTGCAGCATGGTTGTTAGGAGATCCATGCAGACTTAGAGTACTGTACAGGCGTGCGTCCACTGATGCGGAGTTGATCATATCAGATCCCACTATTTGTCGTACTATCAGGCCCTATACCTTTAGTATGGAAGGTGTTGGTGTGCATAGTATCCTTGGTTGTGTTACCCAACTCAAAGGGTACCATATTTTGTTCACCTCTGACACATATTATACAGAAGATGGAGAGAGAGAGGATCATCTTCTCATGGGGTCACAACATGCTAGCACAGCTATACCAAGAGCTGAGTCAGTTAGTGAGGTATCAGCGAGAGAGTTTATCGATATGCATAGTTCTGCAGATATGGATCTTTGAGCATTTCACATTTACATGTCCACAGGGAGTGCCAGTGATGGTAGATGCGAGGACAGCGAGAGCTTTTGCATATCCTTTGAGGGATATCTGGCAGTTTGGGGATATGCTCTATTGGAGAGTACGTCTAGACTGCATTGCTAGTACTGATGTGATTGGAGACCCTAATGCCAGATGACAGAGTGGCCTGATACACGATTCCAGATGAGACATTCACAGCAGTGAAAGCTACTGGAGGGTCATTAGAATCATATAGTGATGCCCTACTATTATGATCAGGTGAAGAGGCAGTTCGGCCTCCTATAGGGAGTCCCTAAGGTAGTACCTCACTATATGCATCTGACGAGATACTATTAGAGACTCGGCACCATTCATCGACCATCGATAGTAGACATTGAGGATAGCGATACAAAGGAGACAGAGGATAGAGAGGTACCATTAGATGTAACCTATGCAGGTGTGAGCCGAGATTACATCAGGTACTAGAGTTTGGAGGGGACCTGTCCTATCTTTCCTGAGGATTATTTTACAGGTGATCTAGGCTTGATAGAGGGGATACACTGGGATAGTGGAGCCACCGAGGAGGGTGAGGATATCGGAGGTGAGGAGGAGCACATCTTCGAGGGAGAACCCATGGAGGAGGAGAGAGAAGATGAGAGAGTAGAGGGAGCAGAGGAGAAAGCAGAGGAGATGCCCCCAGCTGGTGATACTGGTACAAATATACCTATTACATGCACATCACCATTGAGATCACGATGGCCCCCATGGCCCCACACAGAGACACCACCATCGAGGCCTAGACATAGCGAGCGTGGAGAGAGTAGTCACTCCATGCCCCCATCATCCAGGCACTTTAGTGACGTCCAGGAGGGAGACCCAGGTATAAATTTGATTGAAAATTGTTGGAACATATGATTTTATTTGACATAGATAGGATACTAGACTGATAAAAGTTTGTCTGTCTACAGCTAGCATAGCAGAGTGGAGGAGCTTTGTATCTGAGGTTCTCAAGGATAACGTTATATCCTACCGACTACCAGCCGATGAGCGAGAGTCTTCCATTGGTCACAGGGATCCCGACAGACATGCCGACATCTTTGTATGTATCTAGCGAGAGCTGAGGATGTGTCGAGAAAGAGAGGAGAAGATGATGGTAGAGATATAGAGTCTTCGTGAGTGCGTACAGGGTATGAGCATATCCAGGAGCCATACACGGACACACAAATGTTCATCTTCCCATCACAAAGTAGAGAGATTTGGGAGTCACCGACCAGGAGAGCGTCATAGTGATAGATAGGGCCATTGGCCTCATATGTATCAAAACTTGAAAAACTAAATTTGTGATGAATGAAAAACTTTCTCTACTTATTAGTTCTATGTTTGATTACTATGCTTTCACCAATATGTAAAACTTAATAGAAAGAAAGAAAGTGCATAAACATATTCAATATGTAATTTTTACCAAAACTACATAACCTATAAAGGAATTTTTTATAAGGAATACATGAATGCACATGGAATAAATGAGATTAAGGGTAATAACGTTTAAGATGCATAATATTAATGGGTTCCTTAAAAGAAACACCATCCATATCAGCAAGTTTGTAAGCACCCGAACCAAAGTTTTCAATAACAACAAAAGGTCCAAGCCAATTAGGGCTAAATTTTCCTTTTTCGCTCGGTAAAGCATTCACATTCCGTTGATTCTCATAAAGAACTAAATCACCAACCGCAAATATTTGCTCAATTACCTTATGATTGTATTGTTTCTGAAGAGATTTATGATAAGCTTTGATATGTTCTAATGCATGTATTCATTGTTCATCCAACATTTCTAATTCTTGTAAGCGTTGTTCACGAAAAGTATCTTTATCAATTATCCCATGAAATGAAATGCGTAAAGAAGGCATTTCTAGTTCCAAAGGCATAATAGCATCAGTACCATAGACAAGATTATAAGGAGAAGTACTTGTGTCGGTATGAACACTAGTCCTATAGGCCCATAAAGCATAAGTCAATTGAGTATGCCAATCTTTGGCATGCTTATTAACTGTTTTTCTCAAGATTTGTTCAATAATTTTATTTGATGCTTTAGCTTGTCCATTAGATTGAGGATAATAAGGAGTTGAAAATCTATGTTGAATCCTATATTTCTCCAAGAATTTCGCAACTTCTTTATTTTTAAAAGATGTTCCATTATCTGAAAGTATCGTCGAAGGGATACCAAATCTTGTTATGATATTATTAAGGATGAAGTCACAAATAACATCTGCTATTGTTGAACGAAGAGGGACAGCTTCAACCCACTTCGTGAAGTAATCCGTAGCTGTGAGAATGTAAGTATGTCCTTGAGAAGAAGTCGGTGAGATTTTTCCAATAAGGTCAAAACCCCATACACTGAAAGGCCATGGAGAAACTTGATTACGAAGCTCATGAGCAGGAGCATGAATCAGATTACTATGTTGTTGACATTGAGGACATTTCTTAACAAACATGAAAGAATTCTGTTCCATGGTTTGCTAATAATATCCCATTTGAAGCAATTTATTAACCAGGGATTTTCCACCAAAGTGTCCTCCGCAAGAACCAGAATGAGCCTCTGCTAAAGCTACAGGAATTTCAGTTCTATTAAGACATCTTAATAATAGTCCTTCATAAGAGCGTTTGTAAAGTGTATCTCCTAAAATGATGTACCGTGCTGCAAGTTTCCGAATACGATTACACATATTCCTTGTTGCTGATTCAGGAAAAGTACCATCCTTCAAAAAATGAAAAATATGTGAATACCATTCATCTGAATGCAAATTGAAACAGTGAGAGGTGATCTTATCAGAAATTGTAGGGCATTTAAGAGTTTGTATAGTAAATTGAAAATTTTCCGCATTATTCTTGAGACAAACCAAGGAAGCTGCACTAGCCATAGCATCTGCATGTCGATTATCCTTCCTAGGTAAAGTCTGAATCGTATAAGATGGGAATTGTGAAAGCACATCAAGAGCTAAATCTCTATATTGTGTCATTTTAGTATTTTTAGTTTGATATCCTCCTTTAATCTGTTCAACTATCAGTTACGAATCACCATATATTTGTAGATGTTGGATATTGAGGGATGAAGTTGTTCGTAGTCCAGCTATAAGGGCTTCATACTCCGCAATATTATTAGTACAAGGAAAAGTTAATTTATATGATAAAGGGATGGGTTTTTTTGTAGGGGGAATCAAGATGATACCCACACCAGAACTTGTTTTACACTTAGACCCATCAAAATATAATTCCCAAATATCATCGTGTTGAATAGCTAGAATATTATCGTCGGGAAATTCCATAGAAGTAGAATTTTCATCTAGACAAGGACTAGGAGCTTCAGCTAAGTAATCTATCAACGCCTGTCCCTTAATAGATTTTTGAGAAATAAAATTAAGATCAAATTCGGTGAGCAACATAACCCATTTTTCTAACCAACCAGAAAGATCAGTTTGTGAGAAAAGATGTTTCAAAGGATCGAACTTGACAATCACATTAACTTCAACATTTATAAGATAATGCCTGAGTTTCTGACATGCATAAACTACAGCTAGACATTGTCTTTCTAAATCTGTATATCGTGTTTCATAATCAATTAAAGTCCGACTAATGTAATACACAAGTTTTTCTTTACCATTGTCATCAATTTGAGTTAACAACACACTCATAGCTCGTGGAGTCGCTGAAGTGTATAATTGAAATGGTTTATCAAAATTTGTAGGTTGCAAGATAGTGTGTGTGTGAAAATTGTACCTGATCTGTAGACACAACACTTCAGTAAAACATTAGAGGTTAGCTATAATCAAAATCGTGCAAAATTGAAATCTAATCTAACCAAGCGATTTACTGCCTTCTAATAGGTGCGAGATTGATGTTCTCAGATTGCAATCGAGACCAGTGACCTAGACGACACCTAAATGAAGGATTTGAATGCAATTGATCTAGATATGAAATTGAATGCAAATTAAGCTATTTTTTAGGATTTTCTATGCAATATGAATGATAAACTGATATGAAATTGATCTAACAATGATATGAATCTATGCTAAATGATATGCAATGCTCAAAACAAGAAAGATCTCACAATAGCTTGGATTCACAAAGATGATTCTTCAGACTCCAATTCGACAGCGTGAGAATGCACATTCGTGGATTTGAGAGATGAATTATGAAGAGCTGAGCCTTGTTTTTATAGAAATCCAGGGCTTTAGAGGTGCATGGAAAAAGCCATAAATCACTTAGATTAACTCAGCTTGATTTTTGAGTTATCTGATCATGAAAGATAGTTAATTCTCAAAATTATGCAAAAGCATGCAAAAACAACTTTTTAACTCAAATTAGAAGTTTAGATCAATTTTAAAACTCAAAAATGATGTTGAGTTCCAAAAAGTCAATAACTTGTATTGATTTTTCTGATTTGGAGTTTAACTGCTCTTTGATTGTGCACATGGATAATTATGAATTAATAAATAAATAAAGTGATTTATTCTCAACTTAACTGATTTTTGAAATAAAACAATTGATTTATGGGTTAATCAATTATTTTTCAAACTTTTATTCAAAATTACAATATTAAAAATTGACAAAATGATTTAATTAATTAAATAAAATATTTAATCAATCATTTGTAAGATTTTGGATTTATTGTCAAAATTAAATATCAATAATTAGGAATAAATATAATTAAATTAAATTAAATAATTAAGTGGCAGAATTAAACTTAATTAATTAAATATTGAGAATATTCAATTAATTAAACTTTAGGATAAATAGGATTTATCGCCAAATAATCATTAAATCAAAGATAATTATGATGATTAGGAATATTATAGGAATATTCCCCGATGCAGAATTTGAGATAATCAATTAGGATTCGATGATATTTAGATGTGCCTTAGGTTAGGACTTTGATGTCGATTTCGTTCGATGTGTCGATATAGGAGGTTAATGAACATATAGCCCATTTTTAGGGTATTACAGATAGGAGGATTCACAAGATACTCCTTAAATTGCTCAAAAGTTTGTTTACACTCCTCATTCCAAGAGAAAGTGGTATCCTTTCTAAGCAAGGAAGTAAAAGGAATAGTTCGATCGGCTAAATTAGAAATAAAGCGACGAATAGCGTGTATTTTTCTTTGTAAACTTCGTAACTGAGAAATATTCTTAGGAGTAGGCATATTAACAATAGCATCAATCTTTTCGGTATCTACTTCAATGCCTCGCATAGAGATTATAAATCCTAATAATTTACCGGAATCAACTCCAAAGACACACTTCTTAAGATTCAATCTCATATTATAACTTCGAATTCTTTCAAATATCTGTCGTAAAATAGTAACATGATCTTCTCTATGTATAGATTTTGCCAAGATGTCATCCACATAATCTTCAATAATCTTATGAATGTAGTCATGAAAAATCAGAGTCATAGCCCGTTGATAAATTGCTTCCGCATTTTTTAATCCAAAAGGCATCATGACCCAACAAAAGGTTCCCCAAGGTGTTATAAATGCAGTCTTAAATTGATCTTCAGGGGGGATAAAGATTTGATTATATCCCGAAAAACCATCCATAAAAGATAACAAAGCATGACCCGTTGTTGAATTTACAATCATATCAATATTAGGTAGCGGGAAATCATCTTTCAAGGATGCATTATTTAAATCTCTAAAATCAGTGCACATCCTTATCTTATTTTCTCCTTTTGACACATGCACAATGTTTGAAATCCAATCAAAATAATCAATAGAACGGATAAATCTAGAATCCAATAGTTTTTCAATTTCTCCTTTAACTAACAAGGCAATTCGTGGATTCATCTTTCGAATTTTTTGTTTCACAGGTTTCATATTTGGTTTTGGAACAATGTTATGAGTAACAATTTTAGAATCGATACCTGGCATATCAGAATATGTCCAAGCAAAGATATCCTTAAATTTGAGCAAAAGGGAAGCCAACTGATCACGTTCATCCTGATTCAAACATTTCCCAAATTTTATCATCCTTTCAGAATCATTTTCATCCACTTGAATATCAATAGTCTTAGTGATTAACAAATCACTTCTTATCGGAGAATCCATTGGTAAAGGGAGAATATCATGTTCTCCAAAATAAACATCTATTTTTAAGCAATAAGGTTTTCCTCGTTTGTGATGAAACTTAGGAAGATCCTCATAAACCTCTAAAAATTCCATTAAGGCTTCATCTTTAGGAAAAATATCCAAAGAAGAGTGTTGATTAAGATCAATAAGCAATGGGTTAACCAATTTCAACTATCCACTGCAAATATGATTAACATTAAGAGGAAAAGCCGATGGTTGTCTATAAGGATTAAATCCTAATCCATATGTATGATCATAGACGTTATCATCCAGAGGTACTTGTATACCTTGTTCATATTTACCACATCCTTTTCCATTAAACCCTGATTTCTTAAGCAAATGATAACCAGGTCCATATCGATCAGTTATATCAGAAGGAGTCCAAGGAGCGGCATATGTCACAATGTCATAACAATCAAGCTTTATAGTGTCAAGTGTTTCATTAATCAAAGCAGCAACAAAATTACTTTTTAATTCTTCAGACAACGGGGAAGAAATAAAAATGTTTTTCTCAAATTCACTCTGTTGCTTCATGAATTCCAAATCAAAGACCTTATATTCTCCGATAAATGTAGGATTAAAATCCAATGTCCCCCAATCATCCTCAGTCAAAGACAAAGAAGAAGATGGAGCTTCTTGTTGTTGAATCTCAGGTTGTTTTATCTCAGATTGTTGTATCTCCGACTGTTTTTGAATCTCTTTATTAGGTTGAATAGGTTTAGAGTTCTTAGCATATTCGACATTTAAGCAAGGGTTCGGGGTATCGTCCGCATGTAATGTATACATTAGGTTGTTATAGATGAACCTAACCTTGCGATGAAGAGTAGAAGGAACTGCATGCATAGTATGTAACCAAGGTCTTCCTAAAAGAAGGTTCTAAGTGAGAGGTCCAGGCATAACATGGATAGGAGTATTTAGAATAATTGGACCTATTTTAACAGGTAAGGTAATAATACCCAAGGTTCTTTTCACAATATTATCAAATCCACATATAGGAACATTATCAAGTTGAATAGTAGATAAATCAACCTTAATCGCCTTAAGCATATCCATGCTACAAACATTAAGTCCTGATCCATTATCAATTAAGGTTCTGCGAATGATACTCTGATTAATAGAGACAACTACCATAAGAGCATCATATTGATTTTGCACCTCTAAGGAAGGTAAATCATTATCAAAAAACACAATAGGAGGTACATAAGGCATAGTATGCATACAATCCAAAATAGAATGAATGTTTTCTTGATTAGGAGGTGAAGCAGGAAGAGTAGATAGAGCTTTTTGCAATGCCTCATGATATGGCGGGGATGTTTGAAGTAATTCCCATAAAGATATCTTAGCAGGAGTAGCATGTAATTGGTCAACGAAGTTATACTCCTTAAAGGTAGATGGATACCTAGGTGCTTGAGGAAGCATAGGTTGAGAAGGAGGTAAAGAAACCGGAACAGTAGGCTGAGGGTTATTCCGTGTGCGATAAGCATGTGAAATGGAATCAATGTTGTCAAAGAAATCCAAAGGATCTCTAGGTTTACCTTTAATTGTTATACGAGGACATCCTTTTACCGTCATCAAAGGTGTAGGATAGATCATTTTAGGTTTATCAATGTTACAAATAGTGGGACATGAAGGTAACCATGCACACACCCTATGGTAAAGGTCAATTGGAGAGGTTGTGGAGGAGAGTGAAATAGGAATAAGATCCATGGAGACCATATTTGAACCATTTTCATCCTCACTACCATGTACCTCATCAGGGATTCTATCCTCTTGTATAATAAAAGCATCATCAAAGTAGTCAAAACAAGAATCATACATGGTGAATACAAAGAAAGTACTAAAAGCATGAAAAATAGAAATATTTTTGTATTTTAAAAATTTTTTGCAATTTTTTTGTATTTTTGAAATATAAACGCAAGAAAGAAATCTACAAGATTTAAATCTAACACCATAAAAGAAAGAGTTTTTGTAAACGGGTTCACCAAAATGAATATGGTTAAAATGGAAACATAGTAATATATCTAACATTCAACACATATTCATTTGAAATTGGAATTGGAATTGGAATAGCATAAGTAAATCTGAAAATACTTGAAAATCATTTAGGTCAAGATACATACCTCATCATGAAATTGATTCATAAATACCTGTATTCTGAAGTCTGTGTACACTTTTAGAAAAATCTGAAACCTATCCTGGACTGGAAATGTTGAGATGAAGAAAACCTAGAAATCTTTCGCGGAGATGGCTTAGCTCGGGTTTGACCCTCATAAAAGGTCAAATACCACATTCTTTATTTGAAGTCCGATTCAAATTCTGTTCGGAGATCCCAAAAGTTCGGCGAAAAAGGGTACTCAGATCTGTCCTCTGATCCTCAAAACAACAACTGTAGATATCTAAAAAAGGGGAGTTTTGGGGTGGTTATATAGGGTTTTGCCTTAGTCAAACCCCCATTTTGGTGGTCTCCACCTCCACGAATAGCCGATTGAAATAGAATGTGTGTGTGTATGTATTGAAAGTGTAATGCCAAGATCTAACCCTCTAAATCAAAACCCTAGCATGAATATTTATGAAACAACAATGCATAGATTTGAATGAGATAGAAAAGCATACCAAGCCCCCCAAGGCTAAAGTACTTCTACCAAACTCACAATCCATAATTGCTACCCCATGATTGAATCCTTGAATGCTTGAAAGTTGATAATGGTGGATCAAGGAAGAAAAGATCTCTCTTGCTCCAACTATGAGTCTACAAAGATGCTTGATGTCAACAATGGCTTGATCTTCTATCTTCCTCTTGCTAACTTGCACCTTCACTATTCTTCCCTTGCTTGAATTCTTGCTTGCACTTGAGAGCTTGTAATTGCTTGAGATGAGATATGAAAACTTGATGTGAAAATGAGAGAGGAAGGCCTCCTTTTATAGTGATCTAGGGCACACTCCTCTAGATGGGCCACCTTGGAGAATTAAATCCCAATTAGGTCCTCATCTTTAGAAAATATACCTAGATTAAATGCAATTAAAAGATTTACCATCCTGAAACTCGAAATGGTGAACCCGGAGGTAGGAAAATAAATTTCTCGAAAGCCCAAAGCTTGGAAATTAAGGATCTGAAAAATTTAGAGAAAGGGGTCAAAGTCGAGATTGACCTTGACCTAGTTAGGGTCGACCTAAGACATTGACCTTTTTCCCAGGTTGATCCATCATCAAGTGCAGAGGTCCCAAGGATGCCCAGAAACCTAGAATTGATGTGGGAACATGACAGAATCTCAGGGATAGACATAAAATCCTATGATTACTGAAATGAAGGCCAAGAAGATCTATTTCTAAATCCTACCTAGAAAATAGAGCCATGGAAGAGCGAAATTCAAGAGAATCCTCAGGATTCTAACCCTAATTTCACCTAGGATGAAGAAGATGAGAGCAAAATGTATTCTAAATGCATGTCTATCATGATAAATGTATTAAAAGAGGGTGCTAAACCTATCAAGATGGAAGTACTTCCATTTTAAGACGATACAATCTTATGGTGTAACCATATGTCCCACCAATCATTTGTGCATGTAGTAGCTATATGCACCCTAAAATGGTCGCCTAGACTTTGGGCCCCCATTCAACAATTTATCAAATCCCTAAATCAATATTTTCAAAAAATAATATTTTTCAAATTATATCAATTTTCTTGATTAAATCTTAAATCTATCATTTATTCGATTATTTTCCCATGGGCTAACCATTTTATCCTAAGTCTTTATTTATTTAAAAGGAATTTCCTCCCTTTTTATTAAATAAAAAGCCCCCACTTTTCCTCTTATCCTAAGTTGCACAAATAAAACATTATTCTTATTTTATAAAAAGAAAAAAATCACTTTTTGTCTCATATGGACACAAAAGTTAACTCTTATTTTCTCATTGGAGGATATTTGTGCACATGGATTGCTCCTCTTTCAAGCTCTACCCTTGATTAAATCTTTTGCCTCTTAATCTCCATGGTTCATTCATTTTCAATTCTTTTAAAAGGAGAGCTCTTTTCTCATTTTTAGATCCCAACCTTTTATACTAATCTTATGCTGCAGGATTTCTTGGAGACTTTGGAGCTTTGGAGATCATTCTTGCATTCTAGTTTCATTCTTGCATCATAGCTTTCATGACATTTAGCTTAGTTTCCTTTATGCTCTAGATTAGCTCACATAGCTTAATTAGCAAGGATTTGTAATACTTTCCTTTCATAACTTAGCTTGCATCTTCATTCTTAGCATAGTTGCATTGCATTTCCATTCTTGATTCTTGAAGATATTGGCATTCTTGCCCTTGTCTCTTTGAATCTCCCATTGTGTGGTTTACTAGCAAGGTTGCATGCTTCAATAGCTCTAGCTGAGAGTACTATCAAACATCCTTGTGACTCCATACTTAGGGAGCTCTAGGTCACTTTCTCAAGGTTTCCCATCCATGGATTCCCTTGGAAGTAATGACTTAGAGAAGTGCACTATTTAGTGTGTATATTTTTGGCGCCCACCGTGGGGCAGAACACTCTTGTTTTGTCCTTCATTTTATGCATTTCCATCTTTTTTTGTCAATAATTGCTTGTTGTTTCATCAATATTTGCTCTCTGGTTTTTTCTGACATAATTATCATGCGACAGTTTTCTAGTGTCGTACGATAGTTTCTTCTATACTAGTGTGATATTTTATCAGTTAAAATATCACACGCTTTGGCAGATTGTGTCGCATTGTTGTTTTGTTCTTTGTCGCATGCAGGTATCAGGAATAATCACACGGAGATAAAATATCGCACCAGTACAAAATGAAATATCGCACGATCCTTTCTCTAACAAAAATATCGCCCAGGCCTGGCAGTGAGCAATTTTTGTCATTTCTTTGCAAGATTTACTTGGTTTGATTCAGATTTTTGATTTGCTATTGTAGAACAAGGATCTATTTGCAGATTTCATTTGGTTTTTGATGTGCTAACCCTTGTAGGGCTAACAAGTTGTGCTTGTAGGTGCTCCTATTGCTTGAAATTATTTGCTTAAAAGAACGCATGTCAAAGCTCCAAATGCACAAGGGCTACTAACGATTTTTGCAGGGCTGCCCAAAGCATAAAAACCCAATCAAGTGCTTGTTTAATTGCTTTCTTTTGAGTGCGGCATATACTAGTTGTTTCATTTATTAGGCACTTAATATCTTGTTGTAGGGATCTTTGGGTGGTAGGAGAAGTATGCTCTTCACCCTTGTGGTGAACTAGAAAATCTTGACCCATCTTTAGGTCTTGAAAGCAAGAGGGTAATTGAACCTTTTCTTGGTGTGTTTGGGAGATATTTTTGAGCTAGGAGATTATGCTCTTCACCCTTGAGGTGAAACAAAAATTCTGACACTCAAAGGTTGATCCAATCTTTGTTTAGCTTTTAGAATCCTTTAGCAGGCCTGCTCTTGAGCAATCAAGAGGAATGACCCAAGTGGGGACAAGCTTTTTGCCGACTATTGCGACCCACTATAAACTCAAAGCTATCAAGGACACAAAACCTTGGTAGACGTAGTACTTGTCTTCGCTTGATGTGAGTACTTGTGAGATTGTGACCATGAGAAAAATGTTGAGCAAGAATGCTTAAGGTACTCTTGTGGCTGCGAAGTTTGTTACTTGCCGCAAGGTAAGGAGTCCCTTTGGGGAGCAAGAGGGGTATTATGAATAGAAGCCCTTATTAAGAACCATAGATAGAAGCGACCCTATTTTTCCGCTTAGCTTCTTGGTGCAAGGATTGATTCTAGTGGACTAACTCGGATCACCCCAAGATTACTTACCATCTATGTTCCTTTGGTTGTGTCATTGGCACTTCCACGACAAAGCCAATATCTATTGTGGGAAACCACTTTGTGTGAGGCAATGGGACATCAAGTGTGGGCCAAGTTGTTAAGTATTGAGCCATTGTCTTTTTAGGCTAGTAAGTGTTTGAAGTGTTCTCGCTGTGATCTACCCGTGTAAATGTTCTCAAATATCAAACATCACGGTAGCATTCATAGGATTTTATTGCTTTGATATCACAATTGCTTGTCTTGGCAAGGTTGCTTTTGCCCTTGTGCAAATGTTTTATGACATGTTTGATCACCTACTATTTGCAAACCTGTCTATTTACTATTGTCACTATGTTTGAAATTGAAAAATCTAACCTTCAAACTGAAATTTTGAACAAATTGCCCTTAAAAATGAGATTTTTAGCACTCACTGATCAAGAGTCGTATGATCTTAAATTTCTATCGCACACTGTATTGAGAATTATCGTGCAATAGTTCGTCACTGGAAGACTATTGCACTGCTTGCTTGGAAAGTATTGCACAGGCTGCCTGGAAACTGTCACACTACTTACTGCAAAATATCACCTGGTAAAAAATTATCGTGATGTTACCCTGGAAACTGTTGCACAGAGTCTTTCTGCTGTCTGTCTGGTTTATGCAATTTTTAGTCTTTCCTTAGTCGACTAGATTTTAGTAGGTGACTTACTCTGCTGCTGGAAACATGTTTGCACCTTAGGTTCCTATTTTTAGGCCCCTTGAATTAGTGTTCTCTGATTTTACAAAGTAGTCTTGCTTGGCATCGATAAGTTAGGAATTATCCTTGTTGAAAAAGTACACCTTTAGATTCTTTGGTAACACACTTGGAGAGTTTCAGTACTCTTTTGTCCAATTCACTTCCATCAAAATTCAATTTCAATTATATATTTGGTAAATCCATCCTCCCGGTCCATATGTGTTAGGATACTCATCCTTTTATTATACACCTTTGTGGCAATGTTGGTTTACACCTTTTTGCAGCTTTTTATCTCACCATCTCTTTTTGGACAATTGAACACTTTCACTATCCTAGTTTGGTATTGACGTTTCATAAGGTCATCTTATCACCAAAGTTCTTTTTCTTTCATGTCGATTACGACAAGGTACCAAGTTAGTCAAGGAAAATGACCTCAAGTTGTCTTTGAACAATTACCCTTAGTCCAAATTCATCAAAAGTGAAAGGGAAAGAAACCCGTCTTTGATTAATCACCTAGGAGCGAGTCTGAGGCTTAGTTTGACCCAAAGAGAAATCCTAGTCAGTTGAGTACCTCTTTACCATCTTCTCAATCGAATATGGACATGAGCTACACCTTGACTAGAAAACAAAGAGAAGCGATGGATCAAACTCTTGATGACATTCTCCAAAGACATAGGGATAACATGCTGTTTGGTGAAGACAATCAACCTGAATCACCCCCTATTAACTCAAGATATTTAGACGCCCATCAAAGAGCTGAAAGACATTATGGGAAAGCTCACCAAGATGCACGGTCACAACATGAAGACCAAAACAATGAATCTGGTGATCCTCATGTGAATGCCACATTCACTAACAACTTGTTCAAACATTCAAGGTCCAACTCTCCACTCAAAATGACCTCAAGATATGCAAATGAAAGGCTTAAAAGAATTGAGCGCGAAAAGAAAGCCTTTTTGGATGAACAAGCCGCTAAAGAAGAAAGGTTTAGACACCTAGAGGAAGAGCAACAAGCCTTGTTAGAGTTGAGAAGAAAAGCATTCCAAGAGGAACAAGATAGGTTTTTAGCCCAATAACTCAACGATAAATTCAACAATAGGGGTACCAACAGTGGAAACAACTCTCCACCATCTACTCCCTCAAGAACCCCAAGAAGTAGAAGGCGGTCAAGGACCCCTTCAAGATCTCCTAGTCCTAGAGGAAGGAGGATTTCACAACATAGGAGAAGGACACCTCCTAGGAACTTGAGACAACCCTCCCAATGAGCTCATCATGGCTCTCAACATGGATGAAGTAGTGCAAATTTTGATGATCAAGATTTTATGAGAATGCAACAAAAGCCACTATTCCAACAATATGTGAAGAATTACCTTGATTAAAACAAAGATAGGTTCCTAGAGAGCTTGATTAACAAGGGTGCCAGGGTCCCTTATAACTTTGATGTGGATAGGAGAATCAAGAAACAAGGACCCTCTCAAGAAGAGGAGATCAAGCAACTCAAACGAATGATGGAAAAGGTGTTGGCACCTAAAAGTTCCTTTTCACTTGATTCTATTTGTCCCAATCCTTTCGACAAAAGTGTGACTATGATGGATTTTCCTAGGAAAGTTGAAATCCCCCAATACGACAAGTATGACAACCATGGTGACCCACATGATCATGTGTGTCAGTTCTATATCATGAGTTTTGAGTTTCACCAAGATGACTCCTATCGTATGAGATTATTTCCAAGGAGCCTCAAGGGCCAATCCATGGAGTGGTTTACCAACATAACCCCTCCCGTCAAAACTTTCAAAGAACTCGTCCACAGATTTGTTCAACATTTTGCATACAACTTGTCAAGATCAGTCACTATGTTGGACTTGTGCAATTTGAAACAAAACCAAGGGGAATCCTTTGTGACCTTCTTACAAAGGTGGAGACGATTGTGCTCCCGCTATTCTAGGACTATTCCTGAACATGAAAGGATTGACATCATTGATAGTAATTTGGTGCTTGAAATGCATTATAAGGTTCGCAAGATGGTCTTTGATTCCTTCAATACTATGGTTGAGATCGTATGTCAAATTGAGGATGTCTTGAAAGAACAAGGCATTTTGACCAAACATAGCAATAATAACAATAGTCAAAATCCTAACAATGCTAATAAGGACAAAGGCAAACACTCGCACTGGAACAAGAATAAGCAAGTAGTCAATGACGGAGTTGTGGACCCTTCCCAACCCAAGGATCAAGGAGTCCTCCATTTGTCTAGTGTAGTCCAAGCTATGAAGCTCAACACATCAACCAACAAGAGCATAAACCAAAGTATCAAGAAAAGCCTAAGAAAAAGTTACGATAGTTTTCTAAACTGGGTGACTCCTATGAGGATGTTTTCAAGACACTTATTGCCAATAACCTTGCACAACCACAAGATCCAACAAATTTCCACATACTCGACATTAAGCCACATTGGTGGAATGAAAAAGCTTTCTGCAAATTCCACAATGGCATTGGACATGACATTGAACATTGTTGGAAACTCAAACACCTTATTCGGGATCTTATTGAAAGTGGAAAACTTCAGATTGATGGGTTGAATACCAATGGAGACCATAAGGCATTCAAGGAGCCTTTGCCCAAATATGAAAAGGGGGAAACCTCTAAACCCAAGAATGGCAAGGCCAAAATCAACTATACCTACATAGGTGCATAAAATGTGATCAATATGCTTGAGGTTGTTGAGGAAAGTGTCAACATGATGCGAAACAAAGATTCTTATGGTCATGATGTGGGATCTCCTCCTATATTTGATGAAGAACCCGTGGTGGTGCTTAGGGGTCCTCACTCTCAAAGGTTGTCCCAAGCTCTTAACGCTGTCACCAAAAGCCAAGGTCAAGGTCATGTGGTTATTAGAGGTCCTAGTTCCAACCAGTCTAGCAAACCCAAGCAAGTGACATCTAAGAATGTCACCACCAAGTCAACAGTCAACCCTAAAATGAGCTATAATCTTGTTGACCAGTTACAAAGAATGCCAACTCAAATCTCAATTCTTGAACTCTTGGAACTGTCTCCAAGACATAAGCGTATCCTTGAGGATGCTTTGTGTGTAGCCAATGTTCCTAACAACATAGATGTTGACCAATTCCAAAACATGGTGAATCATCTTGCCAGCCCTCATTACCTCACATTCTCAGAAGAAGATGACAAAGCTTTGAGCCATCCACATAATCTTGCCCTTCATATTGAAGTCATGATCCACAAGACCCATGTCAGGCGTGTGTTGATTGATGGGGGTGCTGGGCTCAATATTTGTTCCGTGAGTTTGTTGAAAATATTGGGTTATTCTGAGCAAGTTATTGATACCCAGAAGAAAATCACCATTAAAGCCTATGATGAGGCAGAGAGAAGCTCCAAATGCCTAGTCATCCTTCCTGTCAGGATTGGCCCTGTGGAAAAGGACATTTTGTTCTAGATTGTTGATGCTGGTCCTCTAGCGTATAATATCCTGCTTGGTAGACTGTGGATCTATGACAAGCAAGTAGTGCCGTCCACTTACCACCAATGTGTTAAGTTCCCCTATAATGGAGTAGAAGTTTTTATACTCGGGGATAGCACATTATCTGTTAATGCAATTTCAGCAGGGACTCATGTTCCTCTCAATAGAGAAGCAAAAGATTTTGATGCCACTTTAGCACAATGCCAGAATAAGTTCAAATCCATAAACCTTGGTATGAGGGGATATCAAATTGACTCCTTTACAAAACTGCCAATCTCACCTAGGTCCTATGGCAAACCTTCACAAGAGATGCGTCCTTCGTCATCAGCTATAACCTTGTTTGATACATTTGTAGAGTCCTTAGTGCCTATCTAGGATGAAAAAGAAGAGGTAACTGTTAACGACTGGATCTATAGAGAAGATAAATACTTGCATAATGAAAACTTATCTCCCTCTCCTAAGGTCTATGGAAGAGGGTACACTCTTGTCACAAATATGGGCTATCTAGGTCATGGTCCTCTCAATCATAGATTAGATGCTAGAGCCGAACCACTCGACCATGCTCTTTTTGGCCGTAGATCTAAGACAACAGTTGGCCTAGGTTTTGAAAGACAGAACAAGAAAACTGCTCCTATCCTTGCTGTGACGGATAGTGATGATGAATCATACTACATACCCAATCTAACAAATCAGTAGGACATGTGTGAAGATTGGGTCCCTGCCACTAATCTCCTGTGGGGAGATTCAAATATTCCAATTGCTAATCCAACAGTATCAAACATAGAACAACAAGAGTCCATTATTGAAGATCATGTTGAGGATCCTATTCTAGAACATCAATACACAAATGACATTCAAGAGGGTGTTACCCTTGGTGACATTACAACTTCTACATCCAGATGACGCAAACATGCTTGGTGCAAACATCCCAGTCAGGATTCAGATACAGACTCACATGAGTATGAATGAGAATCTCTTTCTGATTGTTTTATAGTTGACATGGACATTGATGTTGTCCATACATATGGTTCCCAACCCGAGGTAGCTAACGAGTCTAGTGTAGGATTAGAGGATTGGAATCCATGAGTTGCTTTAGTGGACGATGCTTCGCTTGGTAGGATAAGTCCTGATTTGGGTACCTTAGAGGGATACTTGACAGACCTTAACTCTGCAATCACCAGAGATGATACCATTCACATACACAACATTGAACCAGTCATTGACCTACCCCTTGCCAATCCTCACCTAATTGATTGGTCTTAGCATTATCAAGAGCCTCAGCTCCTAACCTTCCAAAATGACTATGAGATAGCATGTTACCTAAATGCTCTTGAACTTGTAGTCTCTTCCACCAGCGAACCAACTACAAGCATGATAGAACCAGATATCAAGTACCTTAGTCACAAAATGAAAAGAAAAGAAAAAAAGAATAAGAGTTCTGATGGCGAAAACCACTGTGTGGCGGTGTCAGAACCTAAAAAAGTAAAAATAAAAGACGTATCCGAGGGTGAAAACCTCTCTAAGGCACCTAAGGATGAGGTACTTGATCATCTCCCAAGTTACTTTCAGGACAGGTCTTTAGTGCTTGTTGAGCTTACACATCCAGTTAATTTGAATACACAAGAGGCTCCACAAATAGTGCATTTAGCTCAATCTCTATCAATACAAGAAAAAGAAGCATATACCAAGTTCCTACAGACCAAGAAGATTAATTTTGCTTGGACTTACTCAGACATGCCAGGCTTGGACACTAATCTCATTATGCATCACTTGTCCATAGCTCCAGGTATCAAACCGGTAAAATAGAATTTGAGCAAAATGCATCCTCACATAGGTCTTCTCGTCAAAGCTGAACTAAAAAAACTCTTCAATGCAGGATTTATAAGAGCCATTGATTATGCCGAATGGATATCCAATATTGTACTAGTTTCAAAACATGACAAGTCCATTTGCATCTGCATAGATTTTAGAGATCTTAATAAAGCATGCCCAAAGGATGATTTTCCACTTCCAAACATAGACATGATAGCGGACATGACCATGGGTTATGAGATCTATTCTTTGATGGATGATTTTTCTGGGTATAATCAAATCAAAATAGCTCCTGAAGACCAGGAAAAGACTGCCTTCACTTGCGCATGGGGAACCTATTGCTGGAACGTCATGCCATTTGGATTAAAAAATGCAGGAGCTACTTATCAAAGAGCTATGACTACTATATTCCATGACATGATGCATAAGAATATGGAAGATTATGTGGATGACACCTTGGAAAAATCTAAAAAATGGGATACACACCTAGGGGATCTCGAAGTCATTCTAAATCGTATGGAACAGTTTCAATTAAGATTAAATCCCAAAAAGTGTGCATTTGGAGTCACCTCTGGGAAACTCCTAGGATTTATCATTTCAGCCAAAGGAATAGAGGTGGACCCAGAGAAAGTTCGAGCAATATTGGATATGCCGCCTCCCAAAAACATTAGCCAAATGAAGAGTCTTCAGGGATGCCTTCAATCTATAAGGAGGTTTATTTCACAACTGACTGATAGAGCTCAACCCTTTAATAAGACTTTACACAAAGGGGTTAAATGTGTCTGGAATGAAGATTGTCAGCAAAGCATGGACCAAATCAAGCAATACTTGGCCAATCCTCCAAATTTAATGCCTCCTATCCTAGGAAGACCACTCATATTGTATGTGTATGCAACATAATCTTCCTTGGGGGCATTATTGGCTCAACTTGATGACACTAGAAAAGAAAGGGCTATATATTACATCAGCTGTACTCTTGTGTCATATGAGGTTAATTACACTAGTATTGAAAAATCTTGCCTAGCAGTGGTGTTTGCTTCCCAAAAGTTGTGACATTACATGCTTGCGCATACAATACACCTCATTGCAAAAATTGATCTTCTCAAATATTTGCTTGGTAAGGCTACTCTCACAGGTGGACTTGCTAAGTGGATGATGATCTTATCGGAATTTGACATAGAGTATGTTGAGCGTAAGGCTATAAAAGGACAAGCCATCACAGACCAATTAGCTAATTTTCCAATTCGAGATAAAGCGCCAATTCAAGTTGAATTTCCAGATGAGCACATAATGTACGTGACTGCAAGAACATGGAAGATGTTCTTTGATGGCTCTTTCATGCAAAATGGTTTAGGTGTTGGAGTGTTATTTGTTTCTCCTCATGGGTACACAATTCCTAAGTCCTACAAACTATTGTTCCCATGCACAAATAACATTGCTGAGTATGAGGCCTTGACAAATGGATTAGAAATGGCTATAGAGTGGAGAATCATAGAGCTTCATATTTATGGGGATTTGCAATTAATAGTCAACCAAGTTAATGAAGAATACCAAACAAAGGATGAAAAATTGGTACCCTACAAGAAAATGGTTGATTCATTGTGACGATATTTCACCTTTGTTACATTTCAACAAATCCCTAGAGCAGAGAATAAAGCAACTGATGCTATGGCTACATTAGCTTCACTTCTTCAACTAGAACAACATGAGTCCAGATTCGAATTCCTAGTGGAAGAGCTACGCTACCCTATCTATGACTCCCAAGAAAGCCAAGTTGTTTGTACCCTTGTTGGCCATGAGTCATCCCGCTATGGTGCCATTTACTCATACCTCCGTGATGGTACTATTCCTAAAACCTTCAACCATTTCGAACAAAGAAACTTAATCTAAAATGCCTCTCGCCACACCCTTATCTCTGGTGATCTATATAGGAGGGGTTTAGATGGGACACTTCTTAGGTGCTTGGAAAAGGATGAATCTGACCAAGCATTAGTTGACATTCACGAGGGCATTTGTGGAGGTTATTCTAATGGTCTTGCCATGGCCTGAAGGTTGCTTAGGGAAAGGTACTATTAGCCTACCATGCAGACAGATGCAGTAGCTTTTGCTAAATCATGCGAAAAGTGTCAGAAACACAGTAACCTGATACATGCTCTAGGAGGGAGCTTATTCCTTCTATTTCTCATTGGCCATTTCAGCACTGGGCCTTTGACCTTGTTGGGCAGATTCATCCCAACTCATTAGGTGGACACGAATTCATTATTATTGCTACTGATTACTTTACCAAATGGGTAGAAGTTGTCCCACTTTCTGTTGCCTCAAGCAAGACAGTTTCTTTGTTTATTTTGAACCATATCATCTATTAGTATTGAGTGCTTTCTAAAATAATCACTGACAATGGAGATCAGTTTAAAAACAAGGACCTTAAACATCTCTGCAAGAAATTCAAGATAAAATAGCATTGGTCCTCCATTTACTTCCCGCAAGGAAATGGACAAGCAGAGGCTTCAAATAAGACCATTCTCAAAATTCTCCATAGAATAGTTCACAACAATGGTAGAGATTGGCATCTACAAATAAATCCGGCCTTGTGGGCCTATAGAACGAGTATTCGTACTACAACAGGGGCTACTCCTTTTGCCCTTACTTTTGGTGCTGAAGCAGTGTTACCTTTAGAGGTGGAGATTCCTTCTCTTAGAGTTTCCCTTAAAGGTTTAGTGACAGATGAAGACTACCGTGCCATGAGGCTGCAAGAACTAGAACTTCTAGATGAAAAGTGTAAAGCATCCTTTGATCACATGAGAGTCTACCAAAAGCGTATGTCCAAAGCATTCAACAAGAAGGTTCGCCCTAGATAATTTCAAGTGGGAGATCTTGTCCTACAAGAAAACCCTAAGAACCAACAACATAGAGAGCAAAAGGGAAAATTCGAACCTAATTGGCTTGGACCATACATTATTACTGTTGCTTTTGGGACAGGTGCTTATTTACTATCGATCCAGAGGGAGAACAACTCTCTGATCCTATCAATGTTTTGCACCTCAAGAAGTTCTATCCATAATGCCCATTCTGTTTGGGGGCATCCTTTGTATATTTTTATTGATCCTGAAAAAATTCCAAAAAAATTCATATATGATGTTGAAAAAATCTTAAAAAGCATATAAAGTCCTGAAAAAATACAAAAAATTAAAAAATGCAAAAAATTCAAAAAAATAGAAAAAGTGCCTTGGTGAAAACCTGGAAGTAGGCGCCTTGGTAGCAAAAATACAAAAAAAAATTGAAAAAATAAAAAAATCTCTCCAAGTGGTGAAAACTTGGAAATAGGCGCTACTTGAGGTCTTTGCACCCTTGTTTCTTAGCATGCGTCCTCAACACTTAGCCTTTCTCCATCTTACCTTGACCTTGTTGCCTTGGTTTGGAATTAGTCTTTGTCTTTGTCTAGGGAGCATAACTGTGTTAGCTTCAGTCTGTAGGATATGTTGGTCTTTACGACATCTTGCAAATGGTGTTTTTCAACACCACCCCAAACAATGTTTTTTAATACTACCCTAGTGTCAAGTGTTTCTCAACACTTATCAGATGTCTTACCCGTAGTCTAGCATGATATGATATTCCTCACTGGCAGATGTGATACTCAAAGTTTGACTCTATGACCTACACACACACACTTAAACACTTGACTCGCTAAGATTTGTTTGACTTTATTTCTTTGTGTGCTGTCTATGATGATTTTTTTGATGAGTGTCCTCTCCCTAATAATTTTCGATGATGCTGAGCTAGAAGACTGGGGGCACGAGGACATGTTTTATTGCTTTTTCTGCTTGTGTGTATATTCTGTTGGTCCTAACTATCATTAGCATTTATGCTTGTTTCACTTGACATTAGGGTCTACAATGTATTATCCTTGACTGTTTTTGCAAGTGCATACTTCTAGCCATCTTGACTTTCCTTGTGTTTCGCTACGAGTATAATTTTGCCATATTAAACTTAGGTAATCTCACTGCACTAGTCATCTTGACCTATATGCCTTTGATGCCTAGGTGGGATTCCCACATATCTATCTGATATAGATCATATTCAGATTCACATAGTTATACTAGTGTGTATTGTATGATTTTGCGATGCTACCAATAATGCTCGATGATGAATATTAGAGTCTAAAAGCTTTGTGACCTTGCAAGTAAACCACTTTTTCATAGTAGCTTGCATTTTTAGGTTCATGTTAGATTAGTTTTGCATTTTGCATATGGAGAGAGCTCTCCTTCATCTTTCGTGGACTTATCGGTCAACTGCACTCACCTTTCCTTTTCTCAATCATGTCTTTCGCTCCTTGTCTTTCACATCACATCCTGTTCCTGTCATCACAAGGGGTTAATCTTATCATCATATCTATATCAAGGAGATCATTTTAAAAAACATGAGTCTATATCATAAACATGAGAACTAAACATACATCTATGAGAGAGATTATACATGAGCATATATAAGATACATTTTGAGCAATATGACAAGACAATATAAAAACTGAAACATCCATCACAAGTGGGACAAGTACACAAGATATATCGAACATCCAGTAAATCTCATATATATAAATGTCATGATACAAATACAATGTGGGATCCAAAATTTGGATAATGTCCCAAGGTATGCCTCTATACATCTATCTATCCTAAACCTAAGTCTGACTAGCCCCATTGCGAGGTGGTGGTGGTGGTGGTGGAGGTGGTGCCGTCGCCCTGTCGGGTACCATGTCTGACATGCCTGTCCTCTGAGAGTACAATGGTGCTCTTTGACCCTCAGGTACAACCTGTATATAGAGTTCATGATAATATGCAGCTCATGCTGCCTCTTGCCGGATCTCTGCTGCATTGACCTGTGCCGCCCTCTCCCGCCACTTGATCTCAGCTCTTAGATCAGTCAGCTGCTAGTCTCTGACGGCTATGGTGATCCGTAGCTACTGCATCTCTATCTCTAGAGCCTGGATCCTCGCTTTGAGATCCTCTCCCCTTGCAGGCTGATCCTGCCTAGCATCCACCCGTCGGTGAGATGGTCTCGCTGTGTCATCTCCCTCATCTGCAGAACCCTATCTCCATGACTATTTCTGACCACCTGATCTAGAGCTCTGTCCCCTCTCTCCTCTCCCTCCACCTCCTCCGTCCCCTCCATCCCTTTCATCTCCATCATCCCCCTGTGTTGCCGGTTGTGCATTAGGTACAGTAAACCTGGGGAAGGGCTGTCTGCTGTGCTTTGCCCTGTAAGTCGCATCTGCCCCTACATTTGCCATGTCTAGGAGATAGTCCCATGGCTCCTTTTGGATTGCTGTTGTATCCTGTACTGCCTGCTGGTAGTCCAGCATCGACAGCCATCCCTATCTCTCCTCGTCCCTAACCCAAGCATAAGTGGTGGTCTCAGTGGGCACCCTCTGCTATCACCCGAACTATCTCCAGACCTAGGTGATAACAAAATGCTCTACTATATCTAAGTGCCAATCTACCAGTGGCCGGATGCATAGCATATACCCTAGATCCTCCTCCCGATCACCCCACTGCTCACATGCCCTGTATGGTCTCCACTCAAATGATGTGAGCTCATCTAGTAGTCTCCTGTAATATGTCACATCCCCGCTATGTGGATGTGATAGGAACCCTTTGTACCTATAGATATAGAGGTGTCTCCACTCCCTCAGCTGCACACGTGGATGCACAACGATGATGTGCTCCCACACCCATACCTGTGCTAGCACAGCCCCGCATGCCCAAGTCCTGCTCTCCCAGTATACGATCTCGTGGAGGTCGTGGTACATATTAGCTAGGATGGTTAGGCCCCATGCCATCTGCCGTGGGTGCGCTATCAAATCTGCCACTAACCGACCCCAACCCAATGGGAACCCTCTCTGGCTCCTGTTTGTAATGAGAGCCTGTGCCACTATAGAACATACAATGCATGGCACTGGGAAGTCCCTGCCGAACTCCTCCATCAGCCGGTCCCAGCTGAGGTGTCTGTCAACAAATGTGACATCTTGGAACATGTCCTGCATGATCTAACGCCCCTCAGTCGGATCCTGATCATAGTATACCTGTGCCAAAAAATAATCATGTCATTTTCTATCATATGGAAACTTTACATTTATGAACATCTATGAACATGATTATACTCACTGGATCTCCGTGGCTTGAAACTCGTAGGATCCGATAGACATCCTCCAAGCTAATAATAGCCTCTCCAGTGGGCAAGTGAAAGGTGTTATGCTCACTGTGCCACCTCTCAGCCAATGCTGTAAGTAATCCATGATTAGCTCGAATGTGGGGCATCTATAGCAAGTAACCGAAGCCCATCTCCCTTAGGTCTGCCTAGCCCAAATCATCAAGATCTCGGACGCATCGTAGCCCGATCACCCTCGGTGCTCTAATGAGCAGCACTGGAAAGTGCTCCTGCAAGCTATTAACCCAAACCAGATGTTAGAACATATCATGATGGATGTATAAAATCAGTACAAAACATTTTCAAAGCAAACATTGTCTGGACCCATGTCATTTTGCTCAAAAACATTAAAACATGTCAATTTTTTTACACTGTGGGATACTATTTTTTGATTAAGTATTGTGCAATATTTTCCTCAATAGCAGTACGATAATATCTTGGAGTGCGATAGTTCGCATAGGATCGCATGATATTTTGTTTGGTATCATGCGATACTGGATTACATACCCGTGCGATACTATTTTGACCCACGAACTATCGCACGATAGATATTATCAAAGAGTGTGATACTTTCTAAGTATCGTACGAAATTTTGTACGAGGAAAATTTTAAAATTTTAAAAAACCTTAAAAACGTGTTTTAAATTGAAATAAATGCTCATCAATGACCTACAAAGCGAGTTTTTCTGAAAACATATCGGGGCACCATACTGTGGAGGCCAATTGTGCAACCGGGCGTGCTCAAATCAATCCCTGTGAACCAGAATCGCTGCTTGTTGGGCCATTTTCTCTCTCTAAGCTCTCAAAATTCTCAAATCACTAAAAGACAAATGATTTTGAAAATGAACTTTTTACCCCCTTTTATAGCATTTTGACTTTTTGACCAAATTTCAAAACACCTCAGAATTGCGTGAAAATTGCACCCCTAGCTAATTTTGACATCCTGGATCTGTTTTCGGGATCAAAATTGAAATCTGAGTTCATCTTGATAGTCAAAATCGCATTTCAAAACCCTTTCCCTCTTCTACGTAGTTGGTTGACCATTTGAGGCCTAATCCTTTGATCTTTGTTGGAGCACCTTCATTTCTTCATCCCCATCTCTTTTCAACCTTCTAGTCTTTCATTCATTTTCATTCGATCCATCTCTCTGAGGTTTGACTTCATTTTTATCCTATATCCTTCTCAGTCAAACCAAGTCAAACTGGGGCATATCTTCACTACTTGATGGTTATCCTATCATCTTTCATCTTCGATTATGATTTCTAGTGACTTGATCAAGTTTATCAATTTGCTGTTCTCCTCTACTTGATTTCGATTTCGATTCCGAGGGGGCAGTACCTATCAACTTCAATCCTTGATTCAACTTACCAATTAGCTTTGCTTGAGATTCTTATCTCTTATTTGAGACTTGATTATCACCTAGCTATACAGGTGTTGGTCTTGTCTTTCATCTTATCTTTGTCAGCTTATGCTTATGCTTGTCTTGATGTGTTCCCATCCGTTGAACACACATCTGGGTTGTTTTGTGATCCCAAATCGATCTCACATTAGTCAAAGAGGGGCAAATGTATGCACCCTAAAATGGTCGCCTAGACTTTGGGCCCCCATTCAACAATTTATCAAATTCCTAAATCAATATTTTTAAAAATCAATATTTTTTAAATTATATCAATTTCCTTGATCAAATCCTAAATCTATCATTTATTTGATTATTTTCCCATGGGCTAACCATTTTATCCTAAGTCTTTATTTATTTAAAAGAAATTTCCTCCCCTTTTATTAAATAAAAAGCCCCTACTTTTCCTCTTATCCTAAGTTGCACAAATAAAACATTATTCTTATTTTATAAAAAGAAGAAAATCACTTTTTGTCTCATATGGACACAAAAGTCAACTCTTATTTTCTCATTGGAGGATATTTGTGCTCATGGATTGCTCCTCTTTCAAGCTCTACCTTTGATTAAATCTTTTTCCTCTTAATCTCCATGGTTCATTCATTTTCAATTCCTTTAAAAGGAGAGCTCTTTTCTCATTCTTAGATCCTAACTTTTTATACTAATATTATGCTGCAGGATTTCTTGGAGACTTTGACGATTTGGAGATCATTTTTGCATTCTAGTTTCATTCTTGCATCATAGCTTTCATGGCATCTAGCTTAGTTTCTTTTATGCTCTAGATTAGCTCACATAGCTTAATTAGCAAGGATTTGTAATACTTTCCTTTCATAGCTTAGCTTGCATCTTCATACTTAGCATAGTTGCATTGCATTTCCATTCTTGATTCCTGAAGATATTGGCATTCTTGCCCTTGTCTCTTTGAATCTCCCATTGTGTGGTTTACTAACAAGGTTGCATGCTTCAATAGCTTTAGCTGAGAGCACTATCAAACATCCTTGTGACTTCATACCTAGGGAGCTCTAGGTCGCTTTCTCAAGGTTTCCCATCCATGGATTCCCTTGGAAGTAATGACTTAGAGAAGTGCACTATTTAGTGTGTACAGTAGCATCTAACTTCTCATTATTACAATCTTGCATTCCTTTTATCAATTTCATTGATATTTGAGTATCAAACTATATCATTAAATATTACACACTAAAAGATAAAAAATATTTTTTATCATATGATAAAACATTAGTGAAAAAAAGAACTTATGAAAGCCAAACCAAAGCTTACCAATGGTAAATGGATTCCTACTTTAAAAATAGGTAGCAATTTTTTTTGTCATATATCATTATTTACTTTGAAGTACATAACTAGTGTTAAGTTATTTTAAAGATTAGTTGATTAATTCCATGGAGTGATTTAATTGGAGGTTGATGCAATGATTTATATGGATTCAATTGTTTAGTTTTGAGTCAATTGTGTTGAGTGTTGAAAATAAATGAGAGATAAAAAAATTATTATTCTAAATCAATTTAATTAAAATTATTTAAGATTATGTCTTTATTGAGCTTATATTAGGTTATATTAAATCAAAATTCTTTATTAGTGAGAATTTGTGAGACAAGAATGACTTATAAGACATGTAGGAAATTTGTAAATTAATGAAGATGTTAAAATAGCTTTCTTAGATTGTAAAATCCACCTTCTCTCTTATCATTTTACAACACTTCCAAGATTGATTAGGGGAGTTAATTTTGTAAAATTTTGGTGCATGCACTTATAAGAATGATCAAGCCATTGAATGATTCCATTTCTAACAATACTAAGTCACATGATAATATATTAGAATTCAAATGCGTAGTTTTAAATTTATATCATCATTCCACATTTCATATGTACTAATTAAGAAGAACCCCTCTTATGACCATGAAACAATATCCTTTCTCATGATCATGAGAAGTTCCCTTGCCACTCATCTACACAATATATTCATGAATTCTTAGATCACCCATAACAATAATACTCTAACTCAAGTATTTAACTCTGAAATTTTAGTTACAATCAAACCTACTTACCACCCTTTAGTATCTATAAAACACGATAAACATTATTTGGGAGAGCTACTGAACTTTTGAAATCGACGTCTACAAAATAATAATACATGTATTCAAGTAATCTTATAAGGTTTTATTAAAAAGTATCATTCATAGATTTGCATAATCTTGAACCTACATCATCTTTCCACGTTTAATAAGTACTAATTAAGAAGAACCCTTCTTATGATCATAAAAACTATCTCTTCTCATGATCATTATGAGTTCTCTTGCCATTGATTGCATCTACATAATGTATTCATAAATGAAACATCACAATTTCTTAGATCACCAATATCAATGAAACATCACAAATTTTTAAGTTCCCATACCAATTACACTCTCACTCGAGTATTTCAGTTAAATTCGAACCCACTTAGTTTACTGCCCTTTAACGTCTATAAAATATGATTAATATTGAATTTATTTTGCAACAACAAGTAGTGAAATATAATAGTGCGAGCGTGTTAATATTAACAAAAACTCTTATCTTTGACAACCATTTCCTTGTCAAATTCTGTATTAAGGAAAATAATAATTTAAATATCAATCTATTTTATAAATATAATTTAAATAAATAAAATATTTTTAAGATAAATAAAAGAATAATGATGGATACATCTCAAAATTTCTTTAGATAGATGTATTTTTATTCATTCAAGTATACTAGTAAAGAATACGTGAGAGAGCTGCTGTACTTTTTGTCAACGGCTGGTATTCAAGTAAGCTTCTAAGGTTTCATCACAAAATCTCATCCATAGGTTTTCAGAAATCAACGGTTCAAACTCACTTATAAGTGCAGATTTTGGGTTTTGGCAAATTTTGTAGCATCGTCAGAGAGACTAGAGCCGTTTCGAAAAATTTAAGGGAGTATTTCATCAAAGATGTCATCATCGACAGTAAGACCGTCATTTCCATGGACTTTACCTACACGGTGAAAAGACAGGGCACCTCACTGAATGGAAGATGGGCTTTATTTTAAATCTTTACACCGGCATTTGAATCAGCTTCATAGGTACTCTCTAATATTTTTTTACCCGAGAACCATATGCCAACTACCAAACGTTTGGAATTCATACTGTCTGCAGATTGAGGTTTTCTGAGTTTCGTTCAGAGTTATCAATATAGCTGCAGAGAATGCTCTGAAGGGGGCTTAAGGTTAGCACAAAGCCTTATCTTGTAAATCAATTTATCTTGCTTTCCTTATCCATTCTGTAATCAACAATTGCAAGGGAAAGGGGGAATCCTTATGTTTTGCTTCTGATGCATATTATCAAATCCCTCAATAGGTTTGCCAATGGAGGTGTGAGATTTTTTTGAACTAACCATGCCTAAAATGGGTCATAATTGCTCTTGTTGCTGGTCAATTGTGGTTCTCAAAGTTCTTCCTTCTCGAATGACAATTGAATCTGGCAAAGGGGTTCGGTAATGCCTAAAAAGGCCAGAAATGCTAAACCCACCTGACAGAATTTGAAAACGATTTAATGCTAACCTGCGTACTTTAAGCTACAATGGCCGTCTCGGGATGCTCTTATTAAAAAATTGACTCTCTCCTAAACCCTTATGCCCTGAACCTCAACATGCTCTTCCCACACATGTCATACCGAAAGACTAGGCTACCTGAGCTGATTGGTAATCTCTGATAAATCAGGGGAGGTGAAGATGCCATTTTCCATTTTTTAACATACTTATCAGTTTTTCTCTTAATATATTTCAATTAGAAGTATCGTTGTAAAATATTACTATTCTCACTCTTAAGTCTGCAAAAAGATTTATGCGACTGTTTTGCGCCAGGAAACTATTTTTATTCTTTGTAGTGATCAAATATGCACATAAAATTGAATCGGGTGGTCTTCCTTACGCTGATTGAATATTATGTAGTCAGATAATTGTAGTAATGCTTTATTCAGACAAGAGGCTCAAAAGAGACACATTTGTTGCAGGGCTTTCTATCGTCTAAAATGTTAAAGCATTTAGCAAGAAATGCATGGAACAGTGGGGGACATAGATTAAGCATAGGTCATCGAGGTGCCCCTTCTGTCTTTGCAAGGGACATTCACAGTGGAAAGGTTAGTGTCTTCTCTCAACATTTTATATGTTTCCTCTTAAGGTAAGTAAAATTAATTGCAACTGTCTTTAACATTGATTGATTTTATGTAGCAACAAAGTATGGTGATAAGTGTGGTTGAAGTATGCCTTTAATTTTTCATGGTTTAGAGAAGAAAAGAACAATAATTTAGGCACTTAAATTGTAACATAACAAACATTCCTAGTCTTTGAAACAATGACACGGTGGTAAGGTGAATCTATGAAAATGTTATTCAGTAGGATTGTAATACCACCAAGATTCTGCATGAATGAGTTTTCACTGACTAGGCAACAACGGTAAAAGTGAACTAACTTGCGTTATTTTCTTTTTTATATTTACTCATTCTCTCAGTTGCTAAAGCAGTTCTAGCATGTGGTGTTGGTTTGATCCCGATATGAGCCACATGCTTGTGTCTTGCAATCGTAAGGTCAATTTTGATGTAGCTATGGCTTGCAATTGGAACTGGATAGTTTACTTACATTCAAATTTTAGTATCGAATTTTCACTTTGTAATGACCCCTCTGGGAGAACCCTGGATCTTGCCTAAAATCACAAATTTTATTGAAATAAGAAATGCAATATAGTTATCAACCTAAACCCTGGTTTAGATCCTGCAACCATGTTAGATAATATTTGAAATATAATTCACAAGACCAATTATTTCTATTCAGGTTTGGGGATCCTAATCAACAATTATAAGCACCCATGTTCCAATAATTATCTTATTTTATTTAGATAAATCATACAATAACCATCCCTGCTTTCATTCCCATAATTAATCATATTTAGGGTTTGGAGAGGAAATCCACAAAGGGTGCCTGGTTAATGTTCAGCTCAATTAAGCTGAAGAGAGCGCAATGCCTGACCAAGACAACTCGCCCCTTGGCCCACAAGCGGCAGGAACATCCCCGTGATGATTCCATCCCTTTGGGTGGGCTACTTAATTTGAGGGAACCCGGCTCATAGAGGAAGACTGTTCAGTCCAATTGAGTCCAAAACCTTGCAGCACTTGACCAAGACAACTCGCCCCTTGGCCCACAAGCAGCAAGAACATCCCATGATGATTCCATCCATTGGGGTGGTCTACTTAATTCGGGGGAACCTATGTTTGCCACCTCTCCCTAACATATTTCCTTCCATTCCCTAATGACTGTTTATTTCACTTCCCACAACCAACCATCATGGGGACTGGGGAGGATAACATAAAGGGTGCCTGAGGCCATCCACAACTAAGCCCAAGGGTGTAGAGCGTCCAACCAAGACAACTCAACTCCTTGGCCTACAAGGGCAGGAACATCCAACCAAGACAATTCCATCCACGAGGGTGGTGTACTTAGAAGGGAAACCTGTATCAGTTCTCCCTAATGCATCTCCTTTTTAAATCCGCTTATGATTGTTTCCTTGGGACAATAAATAAATTAAAAATCTAGATTGATAAGCATTTCACATCATTAACTATGTTAAATACATAAGAAATTAATTTGTTAGACAATATCTTCATCATGCATGCACTAAGCATATATCTCATGCATACTACAATTGAACAAGAATACCATTACCTGCAATAAATAGAAATACCTGATCTGATCGATCTACGCACCTGAACTTTGATATCTTATGAACTGATCTGCTCATTATGAGCACCAATGCTAATTAAATTGCTTTCCTTGATTGATCATTTGATTGTTGTTGAATGATAGATATTCGTATGAATGATTGAATGAATTCCTTTGATTTGATGATTGAGGGGTTGGTGGGTTATGATTAAGTAATTGTTAAATTAGACGATTGAAAAGTGACGATATAATGAATGCTCGTTTGATATATTGTTGAATGATGATTGAATGAATGTTGATTTGATAGAGTGATGCTTGATTGTTGAATTGTGTGTTTTCTTGATCCCAAGATGAAGTGATGATTGATGTGGATTTGATGTTTGTTTGCTTGATCTTGCTGATTGATTGTTTGCTTGATTTCTTGAGGGATTAATGATGTGGATGAAGGATTTGTTTGGATGGATTCGTGAGTGATGGTTAATAAGTTCCCCTCTAATGCTTGGAATGAAATCTCCTTTATACTTTATTGGTGAAAGGGTCATCGATTGAGTCACCCCATTTTACTATTGCCCTTGAGAATAATACCTCATTCACTGAATTGATCTACCTTGGATGTCCTCTCAAGTGAAACCTTCTCTCCTTTATATTTTCCAATGTGAGGGAGAGTCACACCTCTTCATCATGTCTGCCCTTTACAATGGTCACAACGTTTCACAATTACCGCCCTTTTGAAGAGTCACAACCCTTCATCATTTCTGCCTTTTGGAAAAATCACAATCTTTCATAATTACCACCCTTTGATAGAGTCACAACACTTCATCATTTCTGCCCTTTGAAAGAGTCACAACCTTCCATTATTACCACCCTTTGGAAGAGTCACAACCCTTCATAACTTTAGCCTTTTGAAGGATTCACTCCCTTAATTCCTTTTTTCTCTTCCCTTAATTCTTTTTTGATTCACACATTCCCTTTTTTCTTCCTTCCTCTCTTCCCCCTTTCAAATGAAGTTCTCTTCTCTCTTCTATATCTCATGTTTGAGGGGGTCAGAACTTTTCATTTCATGCCCTTTGACCATTCATTAAACTTAACTATATTTTAATTTTATTCTTTTATATTTTTAATTTAAATTTAGTTTTTATTCTTATATTTTAATTTTATCATTATTGTTTATTATTAAATCCTATTTCAAAAAGGGAACATTACAGTCCACCCCGCCCAAGATTGCTTGTCCTCGAGCAATGTCGATTTAATCTTGTCGATTGGATTCTTTGCCAATATGAAGGTCAACCATTGAAGATATATAATCTTTAAATCCTCCTTGTTATTAGCTTCTGCTGGGTTACTCTGATATAATTGATGTTTCTTTCTTTATTGTCTTTGTCTTAATGGACACTCTTTTTTCTATGCATGACTTTTCATTGTCGACATAGGCTGAAAAGTGGCTAATATTTCCTCATTTTCTGAAATTTGAATTTGTTTACCTTGACATCGTATGCTTTTCTAATAATTGTAACTTCAGCATGCACAAGAGGATCCATATACATGAAACAATTTAATGAAAGCTTGCAACAACTTCATTACTACAGCTACAACCGTCACAAGGACCACCATGGTACGCCATGAAGGCAATTAGTTTAAATTTCTTCCTTGATTATCTTGATTATATTCAACTCTATACTACCATGACTTCCTTAGAGAGTTGTTAAAATATTTGACACAGGATCAATATAGTCTTAATATCCCCTTGCTTTTTCCTAGATTACTTTTGAATCCTGAAATGATGGATGAGGTATATAGGCACCCTATCTCTCCTCATTTTGATACCAAGAACTATACTCAAGCATTTGCAATCAAGTTTTCAAGAGCCATCAAGTAGTTAAGAGCAATTGGATTCAAGATTTGAAGGCAAACATCCAAGATCTAGTTTCTCCAATTCATTCAAGTTTGTCCAAGGCAATCTTCTCTATTGAAGCAAGTTTCTCTCCCATGATGGTCAAGTAGAAGAATTCTCAATCAAGCAAGGGGATCCTTCCATCCACATTCATCTCTCCTTCATTGCAAGCAACTATCAAGCATATCTACATTAAAGATCTAGGAGTGGCATTCATATATCCATGAATTTGTGAGGGCATCCTTGATTCCTATTCTATAAATCAAGGTCAACTCCTTGATTCCAAGCACATTTAAGCATCTTCATGGGTATCAACGATTCCAACATTCGTCCATGAGGGTTTATGCAAGGTGAATCTAACATTTACCTTTTTACATACTTTCCTTTCATTTTCAAGGTTGATTCTTAAACAGGGGTTTGACCAAGGAAAACCCCTTTTACCCATCCTTCCTTGTTTTTTTGTGTGCAGAAACAGGCTATAGAGTTGTCTAAACTTTTCCGGGCAGATCGGAAACAGTCGGAGCATCCTTTAAAGTTTCGAGCAAAAACCCAGGGTACAGAATGACTCAACCGTTATATACCTAGGTACCGATCGGCTCAGTCACTGTATACCCTCAAAAATAGGCTTAGATTTGACAAGCAGACAAGTTACAGTGTTGGGATCTCAAAAAAGTTGATATAGGTACTTTCGGGACTTTGTCTATTAGATATTCAGATTTGAGGTAGCTTTTTTTCTATTTTGTTTCTAAGTGCATTTAAATCTTTCCTAATCTGCATTTTTTGTCTTTATTATCATTTTCCATTTCAAAATTACATATTTAGCGAAGGATCATTGTCCCATTTATCGCTTAAGTCACCTCTTGAGCCTATTGGGACATCTTCCTTCCGAATGTGAAATCTTGAAAAGACGAGGTGATCTACCCTATTTGCATTGCTTCCCTTTTCACACTTCACAACTCCATGAATATTTTGAATGTGGCCATCTTGATTACGAGGTCCAGTTGTCTCTAACTAGGATCACCTTCAGATGATCTTCGTCTCCTACGTTTACCTTTTGTATGTTTGGTTCCTTGTACTTGATTGCCTTATCCCTTTTGAACTAATGTGCCAATGTGTCATCTACCTTGGCCACACCCTCTTTGTACTTGCCGTACTCAGGTGGGAAGGTGTCACTCTCCATGCCGACTTCTTTAATTTCTAACATATTGCAGTCCACGTGGAAGACTTCACAGTCCTCCATTTACCAGTGTAACAACCCATTGAAGGAACTTGTTTCATCTTCTGAGCAATGTCCAAGTTCCAATATCCCCTCGTCTTTGAGTTACTTCCCCCCCACCATGTCAAACTCTTCGTCTATGGACTTTGAGTCCGATGCTAAGTCTTGACTGAACACCTGATTCTGCAAGTCGACGACATACTTTCTTTCGTCACTTTCAATAGAGTGTTTGTTCTTCCAGTTATGGTTTTCTTTTGTTGTGATCAACCTGATGGAGCCTTAATTTTTGCAAAAAATATAACCTCCATTTGTGAAATAATGTTAGAGATCCATGTCAAGGCATATCAGAATATGATGGAGACTTTTTGTTTATCTGAGGGATAATAAATTGTCAACTTTGGCATTGAGATTCTCTAGAAGGTGAAGGTTTTGGATATGAGCTTTAATGAATTTAAGGGACCTGGATTTGAGCCTCTTGGAAATTGTAAAGGTCTCCAGCAATTATATTTAGCTGACAATCAGATTACTTCACTCACTAGTCTTCCAAAACTTCTAAATTTAGAGTTTCTTTCAGTTGCACAAAATAAGTTGAAATCACTTGCAATAACAAAACAGCCTAGACTTCAGGTATTAGCAGCAAGCAAAAATAAAATATCAACTTTGAAGGGCTTTCCATATTTATCTGTTCTTGAGTATCTGTGTTTGGAGGAAAATCCTATTTTATAGATGTCTCACCTGGAAGCAGCTGCCTTTTATTTTATTTTGAGTTGCATCCATCATTGGAATACAAATTCTTGTTAAATTTAACTCCGAACGGGACCTGGCATCAAGTAATTTCTACATTCCAATGCATAAGCCAACACTATAATCGCAGGGATGAGGTGATGTTAAGTTTGCTTGTGAAAATCTGAGCATCTGCAAATGGCAATGTCTATAGCAGATAAAATTGGTGTTACTGTTTCCAACTTGGAGACATCAAATCACTTGCTGATAGCTGATGTACGGAACTTGCTGGTGACAGTCAAAATGATTGCACAAGATTTAGAGAAGGAGAATAAGTCTGATTTGGTGAAGCAATTGGATAAAGCAACTCTGGAATTGATCCCTCTTTGTGATGATATCTTACATCTAAGCACAGCTCTATAGACAATTGGAAAGGATTACGATTCTTCAAATGAGTCAACAGATTTTAAGATGCTTTTGGATGAGCATATTTCTCAACTAGAAGAAGACTCTCCTTGTGTTCATGAAAATCACGTGTTCTATAAGCAGTTTAAGGAAGCTGTTTGGAGGGTTCGTCACGCAGATGAACCAATGCCTGGAGAGGAGCATGAAGAAATTATAATGACTGACAGTCAGTATAACCTTGTGAACACAAGTTGTCCTCTGATTGGGAAACCTGTGACTGAACTTAAAGATCCTGTACGCAGCATGGAGTGCAAGCATATATATAAAATGGATGTAATTAATACGAAAAATGGAACTGAAAGTAATACAAGCAGGATAATCTGTGGGCATTTCATACAACCCAGTCAGCGACTCTACGGGTGCCTGAAGAATGGCAATGTGTACTTTTCTGTGTATGGATATCCAGAATATGGTCATTTGTTTGGACGCAAATTAGATGATAATCGAGCAGGAGAGTGTGTTGCAGTCGATTCACGGAAACGAAATCGTGCTGACTTTGCTTTATGGAAAAGTGCGAATCCTGATGAACCTTTTTGGGAGAGTTCATGGTTGACAGCATGGAAGATATTCGACACCACCAGTGAAGTCTTGAGGCGCTAAGTTTTTTTTTTTTGAAACCATACGATGAAGAAAAACATTATCGGAGCGGTCATTAGTTGAAAATATTACACCTTTGGTTTGTTTAACAAAAGGACGTGACTTTTGATATTTAAAAGCCGCGTCACTTTATAAAACCAAGTATAAATAAGGATTTTATAATCCGATAGAAAGACATTCGAGGGATTTGAAAATAGAAAGCATTTTTATATATTTATTTTGTATAGACGGATAAGGGCTATAGTATGATTTTGTAATTATAAATTTATTTTATTTTAATAATAAAATAAAAAGTCTTTTGTTTATTATTAGAGGCATGGAGAATTAAACTGTAAATGATTCGTCCTTTGTATTCATTATTTTTGAATATTGTACAATTTAAATATCGGATAAGTGAATACGGTCAGATAGCATCCTAAATTCAATCGGGATTAATTTAGGATTGCATAAATATTTGATTTGTCGCGTCTTGATTATTGAATTGATTAGCAATATAAATACGTTGAACATTATAAAGTTGTACGTAAACCTTCATTGAAGTTGACTCTATCGCCCGAGTAAGTAGAGGCACTAGTCTTATTATTGTTGAAATATTGGGTTTATATATAAAGTCAGAAAATCTATCAATTCTTTCCTACAAACCTCATTAATCACTACATACATTTTAATTCAAACATTAAGCATTCAACTTTATTTCGATTGAGTTCAAGGATTTTGCCAACTGAGGAACTCATCAGTTTAAATTCGCTATAGAAGAGCTTCGAACCAGGTGATCAAGTTTGAAGTGAAGGTTTACCCGCCTAGGTGTAGCGAAGCCTAAAGTGTAGGGGAGTTTAAAGTATTCCTGTTCGTTGGCCAGAATTGGTTTGAAATTCTATTAAAGAATTGGCAGGCTCTAGGAATTCCAATCCGTCGGTTTTGGGAACCAACACAACCAACCTTTTTCGAGGGCATCATATGCCTTCTTTTCCAATGGGATGATGACAAAATCCAAGAAGTGTTGGGTGCCAATGATTACCTTCTGTACCATGGGTGTTCCAATTGGTTTGATGCCGTGCTAGTTGGCACCTACCAAATGGAAGGTGGGCAGCCAGAGTGTTGGCTTGCCAAGGGCCTTCCATGTCTTCCAACAATACATTCATGCCAGAGCCTCCATTGATGATAGTATTTGTTAGCTTTTGTCCCATTATTTCCTTCTCTACCACGATAGGTTTCCTCCCAATGCCTACCACTACTAGCATTAGTTCCTCCGCCACCTTGCCATTGTCTTGGCTGATTGTGCTCTTACCAACTACATTGGTAATGACCACTTTCAATTGTGGCATAGTCTCCAAAAGGTCCGATACTCGTACAGGTGCAATGGCTTGCAACATCTATCTCATGATGACTTTTCCGTACTTTGATTGCAGGGGAGTATTGGCAGCATCATGCGAGGTTCTTCGTTCGTTCTCCATTGCTTATTCAATATTGGCCTTGGCTTCTTGCAGTCTTTACTTCTCCATACAGGGGTTAGGGTATGCCACTTTCTTGATATGAAGTCTTGTGATCGGCAGTATCTCCTCGGAGTTTTTTTATGTCCAAGAATATTTACTCCCTTTTGCTTTGGGTAATCGATGCCCTCATGGTTCATCGGACCACACCATTTGCACAACAAACTACCATTGCTCTGCTAGCTCTGACAATCCCATGTGAAGTGATCCTACTTTTGCATCATTGACATTGAATCATGGGTCATCCTTGCGCATTGTAATTGATTCGACTTCTTGGTGTATTGCTATTGTTCCCTCATTGGTTGTTGCGGTATCCACTCGACGAGGCATTGGAGTTTGCGGGTGACCATGGTGGTGTGGTTGGTGGGGTTGCCTGCTCCCCTCGAGTGAAGAACACTTGCGTGCTCTTGGTCTTCAAGTTGTATGGGCATTCCTTAATGGAATGTCCCAGTACCTGACAATGTCACAAAAAGATTTCTTCAGGCAATTAGTTGTTGTGTGGCCTTCCACTTTGCGGTCAATGCACCACAACTCTTTTCCATCCTTGGTACCTTATTTTTCTTTTTCAAGCCTCAACTCCATCATCTACATCATGTCCCTTCTTAGGGTTTGTGCGGTCTTAGATTCTTCGTTGGTGCTTTCATCCGTACTGTCATCATTGTTGACCTTCTTCCCTTGGGATGTTTTGTTCTCGCTCTTGATATCCATTGTCCGATTGTAGGCATCAACGTATGAAGAGGGGGTACCACCTTCATATTTTTCCGTAGAGAGTTCAATAAGCCATCTCTTTTTCAGCCCATCGACTGGTTGGTTTTCCAACGTGCCAAGCACTTCTTTGAGCCTACGATTGTAGGCCGGTACATTCTCATTTTTTCCTTGTTTCATGTTATAGATTTTTGCCACTATTTCATTGTCATCTCATAGCAGTTTGAATTCTTCTTCAAATGTTCTCTTTAAGTTGCTCCAAATTTTTTTGCACCCTCTTGGTAATCTATGTACTAGTCGATGTCAATTCTTTGTAAAGTGGCAGTGAATGCCTTCAACCAATAATCCTGGTCATCTTCGCCATTGGCCTTCCATATTGTTACACAAGTCTTACAATGGCGTACAACATCCTCTAATCCATCCTTTGTAACCATCTTTTTGGCTCGGTCGACACCGTATGTGTCAGACTAGAATGGAGTGTTTCTTTCTCAGTGCCCATGTGCCTCACTTGCACTCTCGGTCACGCACAAGCTCTCTATACATCCACCTGCATTGTCCAGACCTTGGTCACCTCCCTTCTCCCCAACGTCTTTGGTTTCGGCCCACCTATCCTTGACTCCTCTGATATGAATAAGTTCTTGATCCCCAACAGAGTGTTCTCGACTAATTTGGCTACCTCACTCTCAAGGTTTCTCTCTTCGTTGTCTTCGTCACATGTAGAGTGCACAGATGGGTCACTCTGTGTGGAGTCGGACTCTGAGTCTTCCTTGTCTCTCACTGCTTGTATGAATGGATTATTTGCTTGGTCGGCTGCTCTCCTATCTCGTCAAGGACTAGTAGGTTTTTGGCAATCTCCCACTCGCACCACGTACGTTGTGTCCTGCCTTTCCTGTGGGTTGGCTCTCAACTCTCTCTACTCCGGCTTTAGTTGACACTTTGACTTTTGCTTCGTGGTGGACTTTGAGACTCCTCGACGGTTCTCTATAACCATCATCATCTTTCACTTCTTAATTAGGAGATATCTTCTCACTAATGCTTCTCCTTCTCTCGCCTTTCTCTCTCTTGGTACGTCTTCTCTTGTCTTTGTTTGGAAAAAGGGTCATTAACTAATGGAATTGCTGGAGGTACAATATCTATTTGCGTTATGCTCTTCCTCCTCCCTCCAATTATTTTCCTCATACCGTTGTAGTATCTATTGTTGTCGTTGTTCCTATTGCTTCTCCTACTTCTCCTCGCATCGTTCTTGTAATTCAATCAAATTGCGAGCCAACAACCTTGGAAGACTTCCTAGAAGGATCATAGACTGCAGTTTTTACCATGAGTTTGTCGTGTACCATGCTTGTAGGGATCGCTCTCTCCTGAGCCTCTCTCTGCACATACTGATTGATTGAAACTTCCCATGCGTGCACCAAGTCCTCCATCAATTGATCCTCTTGGGTTTCTTCCTTGTCCTCGACGTCACTGCCACTTGTTGTTTGAACGTGCAGCCCATTATTCTGCTATCCCGCCTGTTGGCCTTCGTTCAGATCTCTAGGTTCGATTAGGCAATGACACCAAAATGTTTATTTCCTTCAGGGTACATGTTTATTACTCCGAGCAAAGAAGAATATAAATAGAATGCAAGAACATAGTAATTTAGATAGAATACATGACACAATAAATTGGCAGAGAGATATGTCTTTTTTTCTATGTAATGTCCATACAATGCTAGTCTGTTCTCGGTACCAACTCACAATATAAAGCACTCGATGGTTGGTTAAGAGTGCCAACTGTCAGTTCCCATTACATTGCCTTTTACATAACATAATTTATTATAATTGGCAAAACTATCGCCAACAACCACCTATTCTTCAATGGTCCCTTCTTGTCTTAATTGACTTAATATTTTAAAATATCTCTTAGGGTGCTTTTGATCAAATCTTTCAATGAGTTTTCTGGTGAAGTCATCATAAGTTGTTATGTTTTGGTGGCCTTGAGTAATCAAGCCATGGTGCCACCAATCATGTGCCAACCTCTTTTGAATGTTAAATGGCAAATTTGATGGCATCTTCTTCTATCATGGGACTTAGATATGTATCCAATTTTCGGATCCATGAATGGGTAGTGACCTTCCCCGAACTATCAAAGTTAGGGAGATTCAATTTGGCTAATTTATGATGTAAGATTTTATTAGGTTGACCCCTCTCCCATCCAGGGTTACTTCTTGTTCCAGCCTCACAATAGTCCCTAAATGGAATGCCTCTTCTAAATTCGTAGTCAAGTATTGAATATGCTTCAGCAAGTTCATCTAAGTTATGATTTGATGTGTTAATTTCTTCTCTTGTTGGCCCTTCTTTAGGTAAGGGGGAGGGTCTAGTTATTCTTGATGTTGACCCTAACAGAGCTCTATTGACATTTTTTGAATGATTAGAGGTGACATTCTTCCCATTAAATTGGTTGGGTCTAAGATTGCTGATTGTGTTGTTCATATTTTGAAGGGTTTGTAGGAGTATTTGTGTTTTCTCGTTTTGCTCCATGAGAGCTTGAGTTGTTTGTTTGTTGTGCTCCATAAAAAACCTCAATTCATTTCCCATTTATTCACTCATTGTTTTGTTTTGAGTAGAGTTATTGCTTTTTGCAAGTCTTCTCTTCTCTCTCTCTAATGCCCTTTTGAATTCTTCAGCTTACTTGCATATACTTTTCCTCTTGATCCTCAGGTCGGTAGGATTAAAGCTCTGATACCAATTATAATGTCCCCAACTATTCTGTTAAATATAAAGTGCTGTTTTATTTCTGATTGCAATTTATATTTAAAACTTTCTGATCTGATCAATACTTTCAGATTATTACTGCTGAATAATCCCAATTCTTACTGCTTTATTATTCAGAGCAGATCTCTATTTCTTGCCTTGTACTAACAATCTGATCTCCTTATTGATGCCATCTCGCAATGCAATTGTTCTCCCTCTTATATCTTCTAATGAGAAGGAGACACAACCCTTCACTTTGCAGGGACACATCCTTTCAAAGTTAATCACTACCTTAATAATTTGCAGATAATTATACTTATTTTAACCTTGGTGGCCTTCATAAACTGCTATTATATTCGTTTGACCTATGTTGGCACTTTGCTAATATCATTATTTCTTCACCTAGTTTTATTTTACAATATTTCCCTTGGCCTCTAAACATTATTCTGTGTTGGCCTTCACATTGAACACATTTTTTTTTTGTCTACTCTCATTTATGAGGTCAGCCCCTCGATTTGCTAATATATAGTCGCCCAGGTTTACTATAATAAAGGCTACAATTTGTTTTTATTAAGTCTGCTACACCTAGTGCGGCAAGGGCATGACAGGGAAGATGAAGTCCATCATAAATGTAAAAGAGCAAGATCTTGAATAAATTTTCTTCAAAGAGGTGTAGTCAATTTGTGATGAGTGATGGAACAAAATGACCACCTCTTACATCTTGCTTTTGCATGAGTCCCAAATACCATAGCCATGAAATCTTTGTTATGCCAACGAAGATGCCACAATACAAAGAGGCAAAAGTTGGCAAAGTGTAAAAAAGCGTTTATTGAACCCTTGATCTTGTTATGGAAGATGTAGTTATGACTGAGTTTGCTGATGTTGTAGCCTCCATTGGTCAAAATGTTTCCACTCCTTGCAAAATTTATGGGAAGAACATTTCCCCTTGACATTGGCCTTATATTGTCACACTTCATCAGTCTTGGAATTAAAATTACAAGTTTCTTAATTTTTATCGCTCTCTGAATTTTCTTTTCATTTTTTGAATTTGCATTGAAGTTCAATTTGTAGTCAACACTATCTTTTTCACTTTGCTTAGGAAATTAAAGTGCATACTTCTTGGTCAACTTAGTGAAGAGCAATTAATTGTCATCAAGTAAAGCAAAGGAGCTAGTTTACGTGCATTCTAAATTGCTCTTTCTTACAAACAAAAGAAATACAAGGATGGGGCAACAAAGTTATGGGATGTGGCCCTAGAGTGAGTTGACTTGGATGTTTTTATTGTCATGCATTCTTCACTTTTTGATGATAATAGATATCGAATTTGTATATTGCATAGTTTGCAAACTCTGCAAGTACTCTCCCAGTTGCGTAGTACTCTTTACTCAGTTTTTACAAATTTAACAAGTGAGCTTTTATAGACACAGGAAAAACGTGGGTAAAAATGCCAGTGTGCGTAAAACACTGGTTAAAACGCATTTTCTTCATGTAGTTTGGCTATAAAATCATGCATTTTCTCTTTTGAGATGTCAATTTTCAGTTTAATAGATTTTGTAATTGAATTCTGCAAAAAATGTATGCTTTTTTAAGAAATCTCAATTCTTAATACTTCCTAAGTTGCTGAGTTTTTCCCAAGTATTTGCTGAGTCCAAAAATTTGGGCTTGTGGAGTAATCTATTCAAATTTATAATACAAATATTTATGGTACTATTATTTAGTATATGCATAATATGTGGTATTTTGAACTTCATTTCTGTTTTTTAGGTTGCAAAAATATGTGTGTGTGTGTGTGTGTGTGTGACTATTGTACAGATGAACCTTAGAATGTATTCTGTCCCCAAATATTTTTGCTATACAGGCGCACTATACATGTGTACCATACCCACGTACCCAATTTTGATTCAGCAACTCAAATTTTATATTTTTAATAGATTTCAATTTTTCTTTCTGACCTGAATTTAATTGCTTTAATGCCCCCAATGAGTTTTTAATAATTGACGTGTCTATAATTTCTGATTACAAAGTAATTTTTCCATTGTTGCGTATTAACTAATGATGTTTCCCTAGTGTCTAATAAAGTTATAAAACCTCGGATTTTGAAGATGGTAAACTTATAACAATTTTGAATGCATCTTCATTTCAAATTTTCAGCTAAGGTCTGGAAGGTACTTTTGATTATCAGGTTTACAACTATTTTGCAAGACTCTTGTGTGGGATATAGCCATGCTTTGGTAATTTCAAAAATTGTTCTAGTTCACAACTTAAGTGGATAAAGAGGCTTTGCAAGTGTTTGTTTGCTAGCTGTGTAAAGTTTTCAGTAGTAGAAAGCTTACATACAATTTGGTCTTTTTGACATAATTTCTACTTTCAGTTTCAATTCTTTCTGTAAATTGCATTGACTTCGAATTTTGCTGATATCACAGCAAGCATGTGAACCAAGAAGCTTTTTTGGTGTGGAGGATTTTGTGGATCAAGAGAACCCCAAACCATATACATACATGAAGGCAAAAGTATCAAAAAACCCAAATAAACATATATCATTTAAGCAACGTACAGTTGCCTTTATGCAGCCCTTCACATTGGATGTCTTCATTTCAAAACGCTTTGTTTCTGCGTCAATTACACATAGGGTCACATCCAAGCAGGTAGCAGTTGCAGGTACAAATTCCAAAGATATCAAGGCTATATTACGTTCTAAAGCAGATATTCCTGCCTGCTTGGCAGTTGGTCGAATCTTAGCTGAAAGATCAAGAGAGGCTGATGTCTATAGTGCAGTATATACTCCCCGAGATAGAGACAAGTTTGAAGGAAAAATAAGAGCTGTTGTCCAATCTCTTATAGATAATGGTATTGACATAAAAGTATATGTAAATTAGCTCCAGGATATCTGATGCACACATTTTATTTTAAAATTGGGCCTTGTTTTCTACCCGTATTTTAGCTCTAATGAGTTTGTTAATTATGTAGATCCCTTTTTATGTCTGCATGTTAAGACTCTGAAATGTCTTCTAAATTTAAACTTTGACGTCTTCTTGTTAACATCTCAAATATGGTAAACATGGTATGTTTGAGTCTCGTATTTGTCAAACATCTGCTGCTTTGGATGTTTTACATTCTATTTAGATTTTTATATTCTATCACATTTTTGATCTTGATAGGTGCAGTTTTTGGCACAGTTTTATGTTCATTTAGTGCAATATGAGTTAGTAGTTTCTTATATTGATATGTTTGTAAATACTTGCACATGCATTAGTTTAAGTATAAAGTATCATAATATATTGCAAATGGTTGAGGCCATACTATGTGCTTTTTTAAGAAGTGTCTTGCTAGCCCTCTGAAAGCAAGAGCAGATTAGTTTTGTGATTAACATTTAGCTTTTTGCAATGGAAATTGATAAGCACTTACAGGATGGAGTTGGAGAAATTTAATCATCAAATCTTTGAGTTATCAACGAGTCTAATGGACAAAGATTAACGAGTTATTATGCCCCTCAAATATGATGACAGAAGAGACTTAGACAAAGATTGATAGGAAGGCAGCTTACTCAATTTAGGTATGCCTTTTAGATTCAATATTTTTGAATGTCTTAGGGGATGGCAATTCTAATTATGGGATAAGATATAGGGTTTTTGTATCAAACAAAAATCCTAGTAGATGCTATCAATGTTGTGGTGGGTTAGTCTTAATTTGTGTTAAAATGGATGAAAATTATATATGTTTTATTTTGCTGTGTTATTTTCCGTATTGATGGTGATAATCTTGTTATGGTCATCAATTATGCCAGGAGGTATAAAATTACAGTGGGAGGAATATACACCTCATTGAGTCAGCGTAGATAAAAATCTATGCATGAATCTCGTTGAAATCTTCAAATTACAGCCGTAGGTAATCAAATGTTTAAATTTAAAAATGTACCATTATCCAAGCTTGGTTATGCCAGGTAAAACACCTGTATTGGCGTAATATACTATTATCACAGGTTGGTTGTTCCAGGTTAAACACCCATATTGGCACAATGTTTTGATCTCACTTTAGTGTTAATCTATGTTCCACCAAGTTTCTGGGATGCAGGCACGCGTTTCAGGGATGGCTCTATATATAGCTCTTATAAATTACTTTTAAGAGTGCATAAAATTATATTTAGATATAAAATATATACTTTTACTATAGATTATATTAAAATAGACATAGAATTTTTGTTTAAGTCGTTGACCAAAAATTTACCAAAAATTGCTGCTTAGCATTCTACATGCTATTTTAAAACAGCAAAATTCCTTAAAGTATTTGTGCCAATGCGCCCTGTTCATATAGTTCATTCAAGAAGTATAGAATCTGCTAACTTCAGAACAAATCTTGTTCTAGTTTTCATAAAGTTTTTCCATTTGTGCAATCTCCTTCCTCAACTGCTATGGCTGTGAGTCTTTCATCTTCGACTTCATCAATAATTTGTAATAGATGTTGAGTTACTGATTTAGCCAGTTTTTCCATCGATGTTTTTATAAACCCATTAGAATCTATAAATTCATTGGAAATAATGGGGTTAGTGACTGAATTTTCAGTTTCAGTTTCTTGGGCATTGAAATTTGGTTCGGAGCACTCCATATTCTATACATAAAATGAAATAAATAAATATACATGGGCAACATTTTAATACAGAATGTAAATATTTTGAAACGAACATATTCAAACTAAAAAAATACTAAATATATAATGAACCTATTACAAGTCATGTAAACGTTTAAAAGATCTTTTGACACTTCTCAACCTTATATAATACACATTTAGAAAGACTGATCTGTTATGTTTTGAGCATTCTTATGACATGTAAACATTGAAGCAAATACAATTGAAAGATATGAATTCAAACTTTGTAGACTTTGTTATCATCTTCTAGGCCTGTGCTCAAAATGGCAGTTTTATGGCAAAGGTTGGACATCTAAGGAAAACATATGCAAAATGTGGACCTTAAACATATACATGGATTGGTTGTTTCTAAAAGGGTATGAATGATTTTGTCTCATCTAACTTAATTGACCTCATCTCTATTTGGTCTCATCATTAGCATCTTACCAACTTGTACTGTTAGTGCTCTGCTTCAGCTTCAGTTTTAGCAGTAATCAGGGTTATCTTCGAAGACTGCAAATTGAACTCCAATATTGTTTGAACTGTTGTATGCAACAAGTAACGAGGTAAATTGCTAATATAAGCTGTTCACATTTATGTTATTCATGTCTTTCCCTCTTGGATCAATTGTAGTGCTCTAAAGCTATGTATAACTTGTCTAGTTTTCTTATGCATCTATGCTCAGATTGTAATGTCTTGACCTGATATTCTTGGTAATGCATTTTTGAGACTAATTACAAAATATGGTTTTAAAACAACCTTGCCATGAAGAGGATGTCACAAAGAATTAATTGATAAATATTAAATAGGATACAGCATCTGTTAGCTTGCTTTTGAATGATTTATCTTTGAAATGGTAACCATTCAGGTTTGTATTCAGTCTCAAGTTTTTACCATTTTGAGAGTCTTATTTTTTGCATCATCTCTATCAATTTACAAAGTTTGTGGGCCTAGCTTTCTTAAGCGGAGTGTTTATTTTGTTGGTACATTTTTAACTTAAATGGTTGAACACAAGATATGTAGTTATGCATGTGACAAATGTATGCCATTTTTCAATTATTGTGGTGCTTTCAGAATTGCCACCTACTGAAACTCCAGTTTTCCTCATTTTTCTCCTTTTACGCCTGCAATCCACACTAAATGTCGTAACACCTCACCAAGAAATCTTTTGATTTTTTATGGGTCACCCAATTAGATCATGAAATGTAGTAATCAGTTAATTAAGAGACCTTTATTATTATCTAAATTAATGAAAACAAATCAAGAATGAACAATGACAATTGTATAGGAGGATGCAGGATGCAGATGGTTCTCTATACATTCAATGACTTGAAAGGAGCATGAAAACAAGATGATTTTCTACAAAGAATTTCAAAATCATATATGCAAAAAACATGATCTCATCTCCAACCAGAAAGACAACAATATGAAGTATAAGGGCCCAATGAGCAAATTAATGTACTCAACTCTTAATAAATTAAGATACATGAACAACTTTTTAATAGAAAAATCTAAATATTTTGAAATAAATATATTTAAAATTAAAAAAAAACATTAAATTTACTGTGAACCTATCACAAATCATGTAAGATGTTTAAATGTTCCAAAAAAATGTGATCACATGGATTGTAATCAAGGTTGTCTCAATAGTAGTGCTATCGATTCCTATAAATTGGTATTACAAGTTGACATACATTGTGGACACAACTTATGTTTGAGAAAACAATGTGGATACAACTGATTATGGTAATAGATTGGTGTGTTTGCACATCTACATCTTTCTAAACATTAAAAAAAGACATGTAGACTGTTAATAGTTTTTTGGTCATCATATTGGTAAATGTGACACTTGATCACATAAATGCTCAACCAAGATCATGAACCATTTTAAGTGAATTTGATTTCAAATGATTTTGTAAGCAACATGGGATAGTAAGGTGAAATAAAACATCATATACACCACAACAAGGTGGATTTGCTAAAAGAATGAAAATATATAGTGGAAAAATCACAAATTATGCTAAATGGTAGAGAAATAAAACCTATATTATAGACATAGTAAAAACCACAAAAGTAATATTCTTCTTCTTTGTAGAGGATGCCATGGTTAAAGGCTTAACCATGAGAGTGTCATTGTTAGTAAGTAGAAAAGATTATTGGACTCAAAAATTTGTTTGCTAAATTTAGTGTTTAACAAGTGGATGGCTTATGTGGGGGTCATCCTCTAGGCCTACTAGTTTTTCCTACTCCTTACTTTTTGGAATTAAATTTGTAACTGTGGGGAAACTCTTAGTTGAGAAGGATTGTAGATTGGAAAAGGAAGTTAGTGTTTATTATAACATTTTAAAGCAACAAAAGTTAATAGGTTGAACATAAAAGTTTCCATGCTCAACCAAAGTTCAAAGGTGACATCGTGCAACAAGAGGATCAAACTAACTTGAAAAACAAAAATTAGGATGCTCACAAGAAGATATATAGATTGAGGAAAAATAAAGAAAAAGATGATGAGATACTCAATAATACGGAGGAGTCGTAGGATATCAAGTTAAAATTGAAAAAGGTGGTGGATGTTAGTAGGTCTACTACATAAAATTGTACAATGTTATAATTAAAATGCTATAGAGAGGTCTCAAATTTTAAGCTCCTTTGGAAGTGGGCCCTGGGTTCAATATGTTTAGTAAATGGTGGGAAGAGATGAGGGCACCTATGGCCCAAGAAGTGCAATTTGTGAAAATACGCCTAAAGTTTCATAAGGAGTTTGTTGTACTATTGTATCTTAGTTTCGTTGTTCTAGTTTCCCTCTCTCATTTGGTCATTTCATGTTATTGCTTAATGTGCTCTTGTTGCTTGATTATAAAAGGGATGAACCCCCTTCTAAAACATGTCCGTTTAATTTTTTTTACATTTTACAACATAGAGATTTCTAAAAGGACGAAGCCATAAATAAAGAAGAGAAATCAACAAGAAAGGTATTACATCACTCATCCCAAAATAGCCAAACTAGGAGATTATAAGCGTGACCAAGAAGCCAAACTAGGCTATAAGGAGATTATAAGCATGACCAAATTATGTTGAGCATCGAATAATTACAAGCTATCATGATTTGTCTTTAACATGAATCTTTTGCAAAGAAAACACTATCAAAATTTAGCCAAAGCATCTATGATAGCCAAATAGCTCTTTGTTGTACATAATGAGTCATTTTTTTGAATCTTTTAATTTCCTACTTTCAAGTACTATTAAATTCATTTTGTATAAAGAAAAACCCAATTCTGCTTCTAAGCAAATCACATTTTGCGACAAAATGACCTGAATTTTTTTTGAATAGAATGAACAAGACATGAACTCATTACCTACTTAATATTATCAAAATTTTCTTATGTTGTTTCTATCTGTGCAAAATATCCTTTCATTTTCATATCAATTAAGGATGTTGATATATGTGAACACCTTTAACAATCTCCTATGTTAGATGTAAAGGCAAAATAATTCTCTCAATCATGTCAATATGGAGGAGCCCAATTCAATATGGTGTGGTCTTTTGTTGATCTCTCTGTAAACCTTGAGCATTAATGGCATTGAACAAGCACAAAATATTTGTCACCTCAAAATTACATTTGGATTCTTGTGAAAGAGATCTTGTTGCTCTAATATACTAAGGATTGTGTCTAGGTGATTCAAATGATCTACCCAAGTATTAGTGTAAATCAAAGGGTTATCAAAGAAAACTAAAATCATTTTTCTTTATTGATTCCTAAATACCTAATTAATGCATGATTAGAAAGTAATTGATAATTGATCAAACCAAATGACATGACCAATTAGTCAAAGTGATCAAAATGACATTACAAGGCCATTTATTCGCATTCTCATACCTCACCCAAATTTGATCATAACTTGATTTTAGAGTAATTGTAAATAAAAATAATCAATTAGCAAATGAGTCCTAGGAATGGGGTATCAATTTTGTTGGTCTTCTTGTTTTCATATTAGATATAGTTTAGCCAAAGTACAAGAAACAAAGTTTACATCATAAGACCCTTAGCTCATTGTTTTAACTCGTGAAAGAAAGTAATACATAGCTGTCAATTCTATACAAAATGCAACTTATACAATCCTTCTAAATATGCTAATCAACTATTGGTCCTATACACAAATCAACATATATAGTAAAAAAAGTGCATAGTATATATATTTTTTCAATAATTGTGACTTTCATCGTAGTTATCCCAATCCCAATGTCTGAGTGGAAGTGATAGTATTGAATTTCTTCATTTGACCTCACAACTTCTATGCCATAATTCTCTCCACTATTAATATGGAATCTTTTTCCATGATATTTTTCTTATCTTCTACCTTTGTACCTAATTTTTCATTGTAGTTGTTATGAAATTCCATCAACTCTTCGAGGAAGGCAGGGTTTTCAAATTGATTATATGACCATGTGTGTCCATATTTGACCTCCTCTCCATTGACTATTGATAAGTCATCTCAAAGAAACTTAGGGAGATATTTGAGATTTCCATGGTGACTGCAACCTATTAGTGTAAATAGTGTTATTACCTAACTGGTTAGTTGTTAACACTTTCTAGATTGATCTTTTGACACATAAGATTAAGTTTACTTAGGCATTTTAGTGTTTGTCTCTCTTCATCTAATTGAGAAGCGTGTAATCACTTAGTGAGACACCTAATGCATGCACATTAGCCACTTGCATGCACTTGTCAATTTTATAGATTGAGTGTGCATTTGCTTGACTTATTGATGTTAGTATCAAAGATTTTGGCAACACTAACATGCATAGTAACATGAAAATATGCGAGTCATTTAATAGTGTTGGTGTAATTAAATATTCACTAATTACATTTTACTTAACCTTAGGATAATGCATAGCATAGTAGTTTGTCATGGAGACACCTAGGAGTTTGCACCTATGTTAAGCACATGCTGTAGGAAAATTCCACTTTAGGTGGTGATAGTTGTTATCTCATTCCCTTTTACGTGTGAGATCCACCTTTAGTGCACATATCACATTATCATCCTCATCATATGACACATACTTTTGCATAATGGAGGATGATCCACCATTGGTGGACATGTGATCCCACCTTGTGTAGGTGATAACTTATTTTCTCCTTATCATAGTCTCTTATTGCCTTACCTATACAAGCAGGCCTATTATGCACATTTTAATTATGTCCATTATGATTAATATAATTCTTGCATCTTAATGCAATTTTATTGTCATTCTCTTGTAGAAATGATCTTGGTCTTTTATTTGATCTCGAGGGTGTTGTAGAGTCACCTAAAATTCTAACAAATAGACTTGGTAAATGTTCTTTTAGCCCCATCAAATTTGTCATCATTTCTTGCCTTCCAAATAAACCATAAAATCTTAGTACAAAGGGACAACTAAAAATACTATGCATTTTATCTAAATTATTCACATTTCCATTTAGAATTTTGAACTAATTAACAATTATTTACATCCAAGTATTCAGCCTTGCACAAATAGGTACCATATTTCCTTTACACAAAGAGATTCAAAGAAGACGTGTTTAGTAGATTTAGGTTTCCATCATATTGAACACAAGTCAATATCATAATTTCTTAATTTATAAGGAAAATATTGTAGAGTAAGAAGCCATCTAAAGCGTGCCTTTTTAGGCTCTAAGATACTAGCCCAAAATAGTTTGAAATATTTCCACCATTGTCTATTATCCAGATTAATATTCCAACAAATGATCATATATATGAACATTATAATCTAGTGAGATTTATAAATAAATTTAGATTTAATACTACACATAGGTATCCCATCAATCCATTTGAAGTTCTTATGTTGATTAATATGTTGAATGTAGTTAATAGGAAATTGAAATCTTATACATGCTTCTCGTAGAATGATATGATTTGAGTGAGGTAAGTGATACTCCTGACTTAAAGAAGCCCAATCAACAAGTTGCCTATTAAAAATGATATCATTAAGATATTGAACGCCTCTTTAAAACCAGTTTTTGGTTGAGCATCCTAGAAGCAAAGCAATCTAGGCTTCCATTTATGCTTAAGATCCCACTAGATGGATCTATGTCCAAACAAGTTAGTTTTGTTGTCTTGAATGAACTAATAGTTAATCATATTGTTCTTTAACCAATTCCCATGCTTTCCATAGATTGTGAACCACCTTGGATCCTCTAGGAGTTATACCACATTTGCTAATAAGGAGATCATGAATAGGCAATGGATTTTTCAATTTGGCATGCTTGGGCCAAGTAGTTGTATATTATTTCTAACTAACACCTTCCAAGACTCTTCCCCCCCAAAGAGATTTGATAATTCACTTTTTGGCAAAGGCAATGCCATGTTTCCTCAAGTCCTTAAGACCTAGTCCCCCATAGTATTTGACCATACAACACTAGTCCCATTTGACCAAATGATTTTTCCTCTTACCTTTCCCATCTGACCAAAGAAGACTTTCTTTTTATGAATTTCATTGACTTGATAATTGTTGAATAGACAAACATAAGCATAGAAAATGCTATATGAAGATAATTCTTTTTTTAATGCAATATTTGTATTCTATCTCCCACAAATAGATATTGTTTATTCCAACCATCCAATTTTGTCTCAATCTTAGTTATAACCCAAAATCACATTTCATCTAGGTTGGGGTTGAGAGAAAATTGGATCCACATAAACATAACTTGTTTGTAGGGAAACCCCAATGAAACTCAAAATGATTGAACCACTCAAGAGGCACATTAGTCCACCCTAAGATGATGAACTTTGCATTTGAATTTTTTTTCCTAGAAGTAAGGAAAACATGATAAGTTTTTTTATTTAAAAATGGTAATATTTTTCTCTTCAAGCGCAACAAAAATAGAATTATCATCTACAAATTGTCTATTCAATAGGTCCCTCTTATCAGGGAGATTAATCCCCTTGATCCTTGGAATAGTCTCAGACTCCCTTAGAAGGTAATAACAACATCAAAGACAATAAAAAATAAGGTAGGTGCCAAAGGGAAGCCTTGACTAATTGACCTATTAAGGATAAATGTTTTAGATAAAGTTCCATTCACATCAACTTCAGGTACTACACCACACATCAAAGTTTCAACCATGTTATGAAATTCTTCAGGTAATGCAAACAACTTGAGGGTCATCATTAGGATTGACCATTCTACTCAATCATATGCTTTTTCAAATTCTAATAGAAGCATAGTAAAATTTTGATTGGAATACCTAGCCCATTTTATAGCCTCTTAGCTAGTAATCAAGTTTTCTAGGATATACATGACCCTGATATTAGTTTAAGAGTTATTGATAAACTTGGGTAGAATATCCACTAATCTCCTAGCTTTGATCTTAGGTAGGATTTTGTATAAGACATTTAGTAGGGTGATGTGCCTCTAGTTTTTAATCATAGTCTTGTCACCTTCCTTACGAACAAGTTTAATACCTTTATTAATTCCAGAGCCTCTTTGTAAACATGCAATAGATATTCATAGATCCTTTCGATATTGGCTTTGTAGAACTAAATAGGGAGTTCACCATTCCTTGGGGATTTGTAATAATTTAATAGGAAAATAACTTTCTCGACTTCTTTTTTGGTAATGTCACCCTTTAGGTTAACCTTACCATATTTATCAATCTTCTTTGGAATTATTTGTCTAATACCCACTCTGGCATTGACATTGGGATCAAAATTCCCATTTGATTTAAAGAGATTTTTGTAAAATATGAAAAAAATATTTTTGATATCTTCTTGACTAGTAATGATATTGCCTTCATGATATATTTTGTCAATATTTTCTTTGTTTCCTTTATCTTTAATATACCTAAAGAAAAACTTAGTGCCTTTATCTCCATTTTTTATCCGATTTTACTTAGATCTCACATTGAGCCCTTGTATTTTGTGTTCCTACAACCTCCTTAAGGAATTATTTTCTATGGTAAGCTCTTCACATAACCTTTCATTCAAAGGGGCTTATTGAATGTAGTATTAAGTTTTTAACAATCTTTCTTGCATATCATTTTCCTACTCACTTCTATTCGTAGAATGCTTCTTGTCTATTGTCTAAAAAAGTATCTTCCATCCTTTGACATTGGTCTCCCATTTGTCAATCTCACTAGTGCCACTTAACATCTACTTGTTAATTCCCCTAATGGAGAAGATTGAATCTTTACAATCCTCATCTTTCAACAAATTAGTATTTAAGATGAAGCCATTTTTTTTGGTTCTTCTCAGTGGGGTCTCCCTCTACCTAGATATTAGGTTTAACAGGGTGATGATCAAATAGTTTATAGGGGTAAACACATACTTTTCTACCTTCCTTGTTAGGCTAAAAAATGAAGTAATCATCTTAGCATAGAAATAGTCCAACCTATAGCATTCTTCTCTCCCCTCTCTAAGCATTACACCAAATGAACCAAATATTAGAGTTCTATTTTTTGGATCCTTCGAGAGGGTCACAAAGATTGATTAAAACCCCTGCACTTATCTTCATTATGTTTAATCATTTGAAGTACCATCCCAATTTCGAGGGATCCTAAAGGATACACAACCATTTCCATAGACTAATTATATCTTTGTAGTTGTTGGGAGCATCAATCAAACATATTCCAAATTTCACTCTTGTTTCTCAACGAGGGGCCAAACAACCTTGTTACATGGATAAGTACCATATGTAGATACATGTTGGGCCAAAGATTTTGACAATAAGATGGATGCCCCTTGGCTCTCTCGTGGATGGTTAAAAATTGAGAAGAGTCTTTCCAAATAAACTTAATATTAGTCTTAAGTACAAAGCTAGTGGATTTTACTTCTTGGATTAAGTCAACATATTTTATTTTGTCCATGCTAACAAATCTCCTTACTAAGTGTTTCTTGTCAAGGGATTCTAGACCCCTGAAATTCCAAGATATGCACTTAAGACTCGTTACAATCATTTTTTCTATATCTTCTAAATTTATCTGAAATTTATTATATAAATTAGGAATCTTATCATCTATTTGAGCTCTTTTAGACTTAGGTTCTGTGTGTGTGAAAAGTTGTACTTGTTTATGGACATAACACTTCAGTAAAACATTATTGGTTAGTGATCAAAAAATCTGCAATAAGGACAAATATCATTAACCAGACAATTTACTGCCTTCTAGTAGATGCGAGTATGGTATTCTCAGAAATTGACCGAGATCAGTGATAATGCAACACCTAAATGAAGGATTTAAATGATGAAAGCTATGAAAATGAATGCATATTTAATCTATATTTTTGGATTTTCTATGCAATAATGATGAAAACTATGTAAAAATGATCTAAAATGGATGAAAGATGAAATGAAATCTAAGCTATCAATGCTATAGAATCAAGAAACAATGGTTAGCAAAAAATCTCAAAAATTGCACAATGTCCAATTCGCCAGATTGCACATGCAAGGATTCTCCAAATTCGCGGTCGTTTGTAAAGAACCGAGGCCTATTTATATAGAAATCCATGGTTTTGAGAACTCATGGAAAGCCAAAAATCTCTCCCTGGTCAACTCAGATTAATTGTTGAGTTATCAGGAAATTAGAAATAGTTACCTAACAAAATCATGCAAAATCAACTTTTTAACTCGAATTAGAAGATCAGATTACTCCAATCTGCTTTTCAACTCACAATTACATGTTGAGTTAAAAAATTTAACAAATTGAATTTAATAGTTGATTTTGAGTTTAACTGATCTTCTGATTTTTGCATAGATAATTATGAATTTATTTAATTCCCATGTGTTTTATTCTCAACTTAACTGATATCTGAATTTTAAAAAAACTGATTTATGGGTTAATCAATTATTTTAATCAAACTTTATTCAAAATTATATTATTAAATTTGACAATTTGATTTAATCAATTATTTTTAGAAATTTGATTTATTGTCAAATAAAAAAAATTAGTTAGGAATAAAATTTAATTAAATCTAATTAAATTAATTAAGTGGCAGAATTAAGTTTAATTAATTAAATATTCAACATATTCAATTAATTGACTTTAGGATAAATAAAATAATATCATTTATCGCCAAATAATATTTAATTAGAAATAATTAGGATAGATTAGGAATATTCCCTAATGCAGAATTGAGATAAGATCAATTAGAACTATGATGATTTGATGTGCAGATGTGCCTTAGGTTAGGACTTTAAGGTCGATTTTGATTGATTTGTTAATGTAGGAGGTCAATGGTACTGAAGCCCATTTTTGGGGTATGACATTTTGCCCCTCTTTGAATTACTGTGCGAAGTGCAGTGGTTCAAAGATCAATTTGTTTTTGATGAGATCCAGACTTAGTTATGTGGTGGAGAAACTGATCCTGAAAGATTAACCGATTCCGAGACAAAAACCGATTGAAAGATTTGAAGATGTTGATCCAGGTCTTGATTGACCAAAAATCAAGATGATGTCAAAAGTAGCAACAATGAACCGGTGATTACGAAGAAGTGCCAAAACGCCTGATTCTGAACCTATGATTATGAGGAAGTGACTGTCCTAACTCCAGACATGATTTTCCAAAGGAATCAAAAGGAGGCCAAATCCGAACCTTTCAGTTAAGAAGAATTAAGGAAATAACACTAATGAGCTGATGGTTATGAAGAGCTAATACAGTTTTGTTAGTAAATGAATTTGTCTCTTTTTCAAATTTATTTCTACACTCTATAACCCTCCAAGAAAGATTAACTCTTTACCAACAACTGGATTAAATATAAGATATTTAACCCTCTGAATTATGGTACAGCTCCCAGAAATATTTTCAATGAATTTTATGAAAAAGAGTAATGCATTTTGGCAAACATCAAACGTTTGACCAGAAAGTTGATAAGGTATAAATAGTAGCTTTCATCAATATGACATAATTATTGTGAATTGGAAACAACTAACAGATCTGAAGCTCACAGACTTCAATAAGTAAACATTATACTAATCTAAGGCACAACTTAAACTAGAATTCAAAGAAAGATAAAGACATTCAACCAAGAAATTCTGCTCAGTGTAGGATATCCCAACAGAGATCCACCCAAAAATATAAACCAACAGATCTATATTGATAAGTTTCTTTTCATTCACTGATTCAGAAAACCTTAATCCAAGTCTTTACAGAAATTGCTAAAAAATTAAATAGTTCTATTACTAAGCAGAAATAAAACTAACATCCCTTTCAACAGTTTTTTCTTGGCTTTATATAGCCATCGGTTACAAATTTAAAAAATAATAATGTCTATGAAACTCCTAGAGTTTCTGCCCGGAACTGCGTCAGAAAACTGAAAATATGCTAAAAATGGAAAATACTAGAAACTAAAAGCAACGACCCAAAAAGCATGGAAAATAACCACTAATCATGGTTGAGCTGGATGCGTTAGATTCAATTCTGGGATGATCTGGGTACGCGTGCTTGCTTCCACTCTTTGTGAGCCAATGATGCATTGATAACTATGGCATGATATGGTAGGCTAATGAGAGCAATTCTTTGCCCAAGAACTTTCCTATCTTTGCATATTTGATCTAGGCTTGACCTATGAGACTCAAGGTGATCTACATAGATGACCAACATAGCCTCAGTGTTAGCTATGGAGGTGAGATCTTCTGTTGTGAGCTCTTTGCTATCTCTGATAGCTATTATACGTGCCTCCAACTCCTGAGTTATTTTATCTACTTTCTTTATATCTTGAGTTCCCTCATCCATTAGAACAATGTTTAGGCACTTAAGATCCTTTTGCATGTTATCAATCAAGCCCTTAAGATCATTAAGTAAGTGGGTCACCCCATCACATCCATCCTTGATGATTGAATTTCTCCATTCAATACTCTTCACAGAAACATACATGACCTCCTCATTCAAGCCATGAACTGGCTTTTCCATAAGGAATTTAGGCACTCCATAGTGCTCAATCTCCGTCAGCTAACCGGCTATACCAGTCCATTTCTTCTTTCCTTTCCTCCATTCTGTCAGTTCAGTCAATAGTTCTGAGATGATTTTTGTCATGATTCCATGAGTTCAATTAACTGAGAGATGTAATCACTTTTCCGTTGGATCATCCTTGTGACCCACTTGTTAAAAACATCTACTAGTTTATTTCTTTGAATTTGGTCTAGAGTTTTGTGGACTTCTGGTGAACGAGGGTCGAATGTGTGAGGCACCTGGGCTAATGGAAGTGGACTAGGCTCTTGGACTGCCTGAATGAATTCCACCAATCTTTGTATGGTAGCCTTTAATGCCTTCTTATCCCTTTCATCTTTGAAAGTCCTGTGTAGTATCTTTCGTGTAGAAGACTCCAGGTGTTTTGCATCTGCTACCCTTCTTGCCACTCCCAAATCTATCTTTTCAATAGTAAAGTCCTCAACAAAGGCTTCAGAAACATGTTTGTTAGACTTTGGTATTGCTCATTTTGCTGTCCACCTCCCATTTTTCTCATCTACCTCTATCATTGACTCCATCTTAATTCTTTTGGGTTTCACTGTGGCTCCCAAGCACTTACTTACCATGTCCTCTACCAGAAGAGTTATCAGTAGGACATTCTGTTTCCTATTGATAGAGTTTCCTAGCCAACTAAGAGTGGGAGATGGAGTTTGCAAGGTGTCACTCACCATGGTTGCTGAGGATTTTCCAGAATCTGGTTGACTACTCTTTGGAGTCAATGTGTCTTCTCCCAGGCTCTCTAAACTAGCTTGCTTTGACATATGAGTATCCATGAGATCGAGATCAATGACCTCTTTATCGTCAACTAGCTTATCACTTTCCTTACTAACTCTGCCCCTTAAGGTCCTTATTAGTGAAGAGGAAGGAGAAGCTTTTTTCATAGGATCAGCCAAAGATTTCTTCTTATTTCTAGCTTTGGAGGTACCTGCAAGGGAAATATTTTTGTTAGTAGAATCAATGGGTTTGACAATAGAATCGCCATGTGCTGCTCTTCTTAGGTTATGTCTTCTTGAAACATGAGGCTTCTTACTATTGACCCATTTCTTGGTTCTTTTAATCACACTGAGGGTCTTGATTATTACTCTCTCTCTCATCAATACCCCAGTCTATTTTAGGTAGTGGCGTACCCCTAACTCTAGTTTTGAACTAATCATCAATTACCTCTGCACTATCATCTTCATCTATTGCTATGATATCAATCTGAATATTTAGGGTAACAATCTATCCTAAGGTAAACCTTGACCAGATTCTTCTTCTTACTTCAAAATCATCAGCATAGCCCTCCCAGTAATCCTATATTTGGGGAATGTGTTGGAACTCAGAGGGAAAATTGAAATGTTGAGCAACATATCCTCTACTATCAAAATCTTTTCTGAGTGCACATGTTTTCAAATTCAATTTCCTTAATTCATGCTCTAGATTTAGGGCATCTGAAGAAGATTTGGAAGTATAATACCCTAATTCAAATGGGAAGCTGGACTTTGCTCCGCCTTTCCTTTCCTTGACTCCTTTATGAACATATGCTAGTTGACGAGCCACTTCTGCAATGATCAAGCTATTAAAAGTATATTTGGGCAATTTGAATGGTTCCCCTTCAAAACCACCCACAATGAGATATGTGAATCTTCTGAATTGGATGAAGAAACTTCCATAAGTATTGACAAAGGTTTTTGTCTCTTCAGACATTCTTTGCTTAGTGTTCCCTTGTAGTTCATATGTCAACTTCCCAAAGAAAACCCCATTGACTTTAAGAAAACTATCAACATGATATTCTTTTTGTAGGTGAGGGTAGTAATCATAAACCTTCATATTTGGGAGGGGCTGTTCATGGAAAAGGCCTTTCCACTCTCTAGTACAGGATAAAATGTAGAACAAGTAAGAGGACATGTGAAAGCTACTGCCAGTTGGAAAATTTTCCAACTGATGGTTGAGTTCATCGGCAATGGTTTCGGCCCAGTCAATATACTTTTCCCCTCCAAGAGTGACTTGGATGTAGAAATACATCCAGTCATGCCAATAATATGCATGCTGGTTTCCTTTAATTCTATTGAGCAATATAACCAGCTCAGCTACCTCGGGCTTGAAATGATCTACAATAAGTGGCTTTGGGATCCTAGACCCTCCTTTTTGGGCTTTCAGCAACCAGTATCGAGCTATTTCATTCCTGTAGACTTGTCTCTTAGTGGTGAAGACTGTTTGAGATGAGGGAATATTCCACCCTTCATATGGGTCCCTTTCTAGAATTCCTATTGGCTTCTGGATGACATCTCTGCTTATGTATACCAATAGACTCCTATCAACCTTCCTGATACACTTCTCCTCAAAACTATATCTTTTTTCACATTCAACAACTAGCTCTCGACAAGGGGCTACTATAGGGAAAGCAGCTGCATCAGTCAGACCACTCTGAATGGATTTTTCTAGCATGGAACCTGGAATGGGTTCTTTGACTCAGTTCATAATGTCTTCTAAGGCTTTGGTTTTGATTAGGGTGTCTTCATAGTCGGGTAGGGAGCAAATCAAAGGTGAGGTATTTCTGAAATTTTGGACTGGGTTCTTCATTTTGACTCACAAACTAGGAAAGAACAAGAAGACACAATAGCCTTAAAGGAATTTGAATTTGATAAAGTAATGAGCTGTAACTAAAATGAGGAGGCCAAAAAGAGAGACTCACCTAGTTTCTTATGCGATGAACTAAGCTCTGTGAGGAGGAAAAGATACCTTCTTTCGCGCTGGTTGCATGAGATGTCTCGAACACTATGAACAAAACAGACTAAGCTTTCCAATTTATCATAAAATAATTCAAAAAATCCTCGGAGATTCACAATAATGGCAAAATTATGTCACATGAGGTTCAATTAATGATCACCGGGTAACTCGCACCACTTTTAAGCATTGATTACTGTACTTTCCCAGGTTGAAGTAAAATTTAAATTTTACTTCAATTAATTACAACATCCTCACCATGTGTGGAAATCATAATCAATTGATAGCTGTCCTTTATGTCAAATCAAAACTTTCCACTTTCACAAATTATGAACTTACGTTGAACCTTGATCCTTGAACTAAAAGAGTTCCTAGTTCAAGTTCAACACGAAGATAGAAGGACTACCCTTCTACGCGGTTAATAAAATAAAGCAAAACACAAGTGACATGAAAGAAAAGATAAAATAAAAGGAAGCATTTGAAAGATAACGTCCGTTGAACTTTGAATCTTGAACTACGAGAGTTCATGGTTCATGGTTCATTGGACGAGTGTGCATTGCAAAGACAACATGCCGCTAAGCTTATGAATGAAGAGAGACAATCATACCAAAGGGTGTTATTGAAAATTGAACATTGAAATATGAGAGTTCAAGGTTCAAGTTCAACCGACAAGGTGTATATGTAAGGAAATGAAACTTTGAGTGAAACACACCTTTAAAGATTAGTGGGTGATTTTGGGAAAATTAGAGCCTGAGAAAATTAAACAAAATCTATTGATAATAGTAGCTCCAGATGGGGACGAGACCTCTTAAGGGTGAAGGATGAACCTATAGCTTTGGTTTTGCAGACCACGAAAAACTTAGAAAAGAAAGGGAAAGACAAAAGAAAAAAGGACAAAATAGAAAATAACACAACAAAAAGATATGTACAGAAAATAGGGCAAACCTGTTCAAAGCTTATACAACTTGAGGTCTTGACCATTAAAGGTCAAGGGTAGAAAAATACCATCCAAATGCTCCAGTTTGAAGGAATTACCTCCCAATTCTTTGTTGATGATGAACGGGCCCTTCCAAAGTGATTCAAATTTTCCATGGGCACCCTTAGGTTCCCGCCTTTTTTCCCATAACAACACTTGATCACCCTCCATAAAATTCCAGGGCCTGGCCTTTTGATAAATTTTTTTCTTGACTCAAGCCTTATGTGTGGCTATTTGACTTACCATTTCTTCTCTTTCCTCCTATATTTTGTTGAGATACAAAACCCATTTCTCAAGGGCATCTTGGTAAACTTGATCTTCAATTGTTTTTTGTAGTTTCATGGTAGCTAGTTCTAGTGGTAGTGAAAGCTGGGCTTCAACACCATAAACCAATTGAAAGGGTGACATGCCAATTGCTCTTTTTGGAGAAGTTCGATCGGCCCAGAGAGCTTCAAACATTTTCTTATGCCAATCCTTAGTGTTGTCACATACTAGCTTCCTCATTATCCTGATCAAGTTCTTATTACTTGATTCCGCCTATCCATTTCCCTGTGGATAATAGTCAGATGCATGGGATAGGTAGATGCCGTGGTCATAACAAAATAATTTCAACTCATGAGAAGAAAAAATTGTAGCATTATTTGTAACCAACTTGGTTGGAACGCCAAACCTTATCAAGAAGTAATTCTTTACAAACTCACACACTACTTCAGATGTGGTCTTCTTAACAGGGACCGCCTCTACCCATTTCATGAAATAGTCTGTTGCAGTGAGAATGTGGGTGTGTCCAGCACTCGAAGGAGGGTTGATTGGGCTGATGAAGTCTAACCCCCATTGCTCAAAAGGTTCTTCTATGACCACTGGCTGCAATGGGAGAGCTGCCAACTGCGGCTTTCCACCAAACAATTTACATTTTTCACAATTTGCAACCCACTTATAAGCATCACCAAACATTCTTGGCCAGTAATAACAATTTCTAAGAATTTTAAAAGTGGTTACTGTGGAAGAGAAATGACCACCACATGCCTCACTATGAAATTTCTTGAGTAATCTTTCTTGTTCTTCTTTGTTAACACACCTCAAGAAGGCTCCATCCAAACCCTTTTTATATAGTATGTCATCCACAATAACATACTTTACGGACTTTAACCTAAGATTTCTTCTTTCTTTTGGGTTTAGATGAGGGGGATAGTCTCCATAAGTAAGGTAAAATGCTACATCCGAAAACCAGGAATCACAAAGACTGACAAAAAGAACTGAGGGTATACTGCTATTAGGGTCTTGCTCAGACATAAGTTTACATAATCCTTGACCTCGAACTAGCTTGGTAGGATGAATTTCTAGGTCAAATTCCTGAATCTTGGAAATCCACATGGCTCAGTTGTTCATCCGTATCTCTTGTTGAGTTAGGACATCTTTGCTAGCAGAGGTAGGAACAAAAACAATTGAGTGAGAATGTAGAACTTGAAAGCCTTCATCACTTTTACCACTGCATATGCTTACTTCTCGACCAATGGATAATGCTTGCTTCTCAACCAATGGATAATTTAACTCATGAAAGCAATGGGCACCTCCTCATCTTTATCATTCCTTTGTAGCAATATTCTAGACACTGTATGTTCTGAGGCATAACAGTGTATTATGAAGTCTTTCTTGTAATCTGGATTTATTAAAGTGGGAGCATCTGCTATAGCTTTCTTGATATCATCAAATGCTTTGATAACCTCTGTGCTCCATTTAAATGGGTTCTTCTCACTCAATAGGCTCACCATATGCTTAGTTATTTCCACAAAATCTGGGACAAACCTACTGAGGAAATTGGTTTTCCCAAAGAAGGACTTAACACCAGTCCTATTAGATGGTCAACCAAGCTGATGGATTTCTTTAACTCTTTCTGGATCAATCTTGATCCCTTCTTTTGACATGATGTGGCCCAACAATTTACCTTCCATGACTGCGAAGACAGACTTCTTTGGATTTAATGAAATGCCATGTTCCTTGCATCTCTGTAGAACTAATCTTAAATCCCTTAGATGGTTTCTATGCATCTTGGAAAACATAGTCAGATCATCAAGATAAAAATCTATTACCTTATTAAGAAGATGGCTAAAAGAAGAATTCATTGCACGTTGGAAAGTAGCGCCTGCATTAATCAAGCCAAAAGGCATTCTATTATAAGCATATGTACCCCATGGGGTGGTAAAAGCTATTTTGTGTTGATCCTAGTCAGCCACCTTGATCTGGTTGTAACTAGAGAAACTGTCTAGCATTAACATCATCTCTGAACCTTCCACAGTCTGTAGAATATGGTCCATAATAGTGAGTCCATAGTTATCCTTTAGGCTACATTGGTTCAAGTTCCTGAAATCTACGCAGATTCTTATCTCTCCATTTTTCTTCCTAATAGGAACAATATTTGTAATCCAGGTAGAATGATGAATAGGATAAATGATATAGGCCTGTAGCATTTTTTCTACCTCTTTCTGAATTGCCTCAGAAAATTTTGGGTTATAGTTTCTTAATTTTTGCCTAAAAGGTGAAGTACCCAGCTTGAGAGGAATCTGGTGCTGAAATTTTCTTCCTTTGAAATTTTTTAAATCATGGTAGGACCAAGCAAAGGTATCCCAATATTCCTTCAGCAAATTGACAAATCTTTGCTTCTCATCTAGAGTGCAACATTTTCCCAAGTTTATACACCTAGGTTCTTCTTCCTCCCCTATATTTACCTTCTCATAGTCACCTTGATTTGTGTCTTCTTGAGGTGGTGGAGGAGATTTCAAAGCATCATATCTATCAAATTGCCTCTCAAGAGAGACAAGCCCTTTAGGAATATGATTCCCTTTTAATTGGAAGCTCCCTTCATATGTTACACCATTTGGGCAAAACTCATCATAGGTTAATGAAGATCCTTCAAAGAAGGTGGTGATGAAAACTTCAGCCAACTGCAAGAATTTATCAATTTGTTTATCATCTTGAAAGACTTGCCAATGCTCAACATTATCTGGAACTCTTGGTCTATACACCATTTCAATTTTATAGGAACTTTTCTTAAAATCTGAATGTGGCAACAACAGGGAGGAAGAAACTGCTAGGGAATCAGCTATGCTATTCAGTTCTCTAGGAACAACTTTTATGGAGAAAGCTTCAAATTCTTCTATCTCATCCCAAACACAATTTCTATAGTGTTTGAGTCTTTCATTTTTTGCTGAATACATTCCTCTTACTTGTCTGACCACAAGTTCTGCATCTTGTCTGGCTCGGAGTACCTTGATACCCATCTTCTTCGCCTCTTCAATATCGAGAAAAAGAGACTCATATTCAGCAGTGTTGTTCATATTATCAAAATCCAGCTTAAAATCCTGTGGGAAAAGGTCTCCTTCTGGTGATATCAATACAACCCCTGCTCCAGAACCAATAGAGGCACAACTACCATCAAAATCCAAAGTCCAAAGGCCATCAGACTTATCAGTTGTCACTTCTTCATTCATGTCTGGTGTGGATGAGATCATATAATTTCCAAACTCAAATTCCTGGTAGAGTATTTGAGACTTGGGATCTTCAGATGGGAATACTGTGTATTTTGATTTTCCCTCTAGTTGTAGGAAAACCCTTTTATCTCCCACTAGAATAATTTCTTGCGACCAATCAAGTTTGATCTCTCCTCCAAGATCCCGACAGAAAGTCCTACTTAGAAGCATACCATAGCTTGTTGGAATATCATCTACAAGTATAGTTAGTTTAATCTTTTTACTGGGGTATGCTACAAGGGCTACTTGAGCATCCTTGATTTGTCCAACTAAGGGGACTTGTTTTGCATCTAGGGCATAGCATTGACCAAAGGTCGTAGTGAGGGGAAGATCCAGAGATTTGGCTACTGAAGTAGGCATGATATTATCAGATGCCCCTGAATCTATAACGTAGTTGTTCAACTTAAAGCCATGAATAAACAAGGACAAATAAAAAGGCTCTGGTTTTAATCCTACATGAGGACTCTTTTCTTGTGGATGATTCTTTTCTTTGGTAGCTTGAAATTCTATAGTAGCTTATTTTGAGAAAGCAGCATTAGTAGTTTTATCTGCAGGAGGTTGACCTAATTTAACATGTTTGACAAGTCTTTCCAACTCTTTTGGGTTCATTCTAAGATATTCAGCAGGGGAAACTTGAATCTTAGAACTTTCACAGAAATCAGCAATATCAAAAGAAGTACCAGAATTGTTTTTATTTAATGATTCATCTTCTTTAGAAAAAGAGCTTTTAAAGGTTAATGATTTTTGTGAAAATTCTTTATCTTTGTCCCACCATTGTGATATTGATGGTGTGTCATTGGCTTGAGAATTGCAATAACTTTTGGTTAGTAGGGTACATGTAGGGTCCTATAAAGTTTCCAGAATACTTCCTCCTCGCTCATATTCAGACTCGTATTCTATGTAATAATTTTTGGAGCTGCTAGGCAATTGAGGACTCGTTGCATCATCAGGTGATTCTGATATCAATTCTCGGTTCACATGCATTTGCATTGATCGAATCATTTCTGGACAGGAGGTACCATCATGATCATCTGTAAGGTGGAAGGTGCTCTTCTAGGAGGAGCTTCCTGTAAATTCTTATCAGATGGGGGATAATTTTAAGATCTGTGACTAGGTCCAACTTTTTCAGGCATTCCTCTAGGAATATATCAATACAAAGGAGGAGGATTGGTATTGCTTTTAGGAAGCTGTCTCTTGAGGGTAATCACATCATTTACTAATATTTTCAGCATAGGATCAGAAGAAGGTGTATTTTGTGCATTGGGTACTTGGACATCTTTTCTCCACTTCCCTGCGGTGATCAAATCATCTTCTAGCTTAGTAGCTTGGCATTGAGCAGTTGCCAAGTCTACTAGTCTATTCCTTCTAAGATGAAAACCGATGTCCAGGGGCATAGAATTTATAAAGAAACACTACTGGTTTTCAGGGGTGGGCCTTTTTGTGGTAGGAATCTTATGAATGACTTTGTTATACCGAGACACATAATCTCTCATGGGCTCATGGATCTCCTTTTTCATCTGTGTAAGTTGAGCTAACAGAGAATGCTCATCGTTTGCACTTTTGAAATGGACTTCAAATGCAATTTTCATGGAATTCCAATCGATTATGGACCTTGCAGGAAGATGCCCAAACCATTCCATTGCTCCTTCTATGAGGGTTTGGTCAAAGAGCCTAACTACTACATCTTCAGTTTGCACCCCTAGAATGCCAGTGGCTACATTGAAAGAATTGAAGTGTTCTTCTACAACTACTTTTCCATCACCAGAGAGCCTTGGGAGAACATCTTTGGATCCTTTGGGAAGAGCATGGTGAGTGGCTAGAGCTAAAGGGCCTACTGCATTATCCCACGGTTGAGCCATGATAACTGTTAGAAAAATAGTTAGGAGAGGAGGGGATTTAATCCATGATAAAGTTAAGGCTTGCCAATTACATGTTTTAGTAGATGAACAAAAAGATTCTTTAGGAGGAGAAGGTCTTCTTTGAGCCTTTTTCTTAGAGGGGTGGACTCTTGTGGTTTCAATATTTTTCAACTCTTCAAAAATATTGTCAAAAATACCCGCCTCTCGCTAAGACCCGGTGTAAGGTCTGGACTCCAGCTTGATAGTTCTATGGTCTTTGAATTTCTCTATCAACTACTATAGCTTTCCAAGCTATGAGGAGACCCCTCAACCATTCACCGATCTCTTCCTCTTCTCCTAACACCAATTGGACTTGCTGATATTGTTTGTTGCTTGTTTTTACTTTCCAAGCTAGATTATTTAGGTCTGTAATAATATCCTCTTGAGTGTCATGAAAATGCAGACCAGGTTGTAAGACTGGGGGAACTTCAACTTGACCAGGTATTATATCAGCTGGTAATACCATGATTACACATTAAACCAAGTAAAGACACTGGTTTACTAGTTTAGCTCCCCAGTAGAGTCACCAAAAACTATTAGTAAATGAATTTGTCTCTTTTTCAAATTTATTTCTATACTCTATAACCCTCCAAGAAACATTAACTCTTTACTAACAAATGGATTAAACATAAGATATTTAACCCTATGAATTATGGTACAACTCCCATAAATATTTTCAATGAATTTTTATGAAAAAGAGTAATGCATTTCGGCAAACATCAAACTTTTGATCAAAAAGTTGATAAGGCATAAATAGTAACTTTCATCAATATGACATAATTACTATGAATTGGAAGCAACTAATAGATCTGAAGCTCATAGACTTCAATAAGTAAACATTATACTAATCTAAGGCACAACTTAAACTAGAATTCAAAGAAAGATAAAGACATTCAACCAAGAAATTCTGCTCAGCGTAGGATATCCCAACAGATATCCACCCAAAAATATAAACCAACAGATCTATATTGATAAGTTTCTTTTCATTCACTGATTCAAAAAACCTTAATCCAAGTCTTTACAAAAATTGCTAAAAATTTAAACTGTTCTATTACTAAGTAGAAATAAAACTAACTAACATCCCTTTCAACAGTTTTTTCTTGGCTTTATATAGCCATTGGTTACAAATTTCAAAAATAATAATGTCTATGAAACTCCTAGAGTTTCTGCCTGGAACTACTTCAGACAACCGAAAATATGCTAAAAATGGAAAATAATAGAAACTAAAAGGAACGAACCAAAAAGAATGGAAAATAACCACTAACCATGGATGAGATGGATGCCTTAGATTTAGTTTTGGAATGACTTGGGCACACATGCTTGCTTCCACTCTTCATGAGCCAATGATGCGCTGATAACTATGGCATGATATGGTAGGCTAATGAGAGTAATTCTCTGCTCCAGAACTTTCCTATCTTTGCATATTTGATCCAGCCTTGATCTATGAGACTCAAGGTGATCTACACAGATGACCAACATAGCCTCAGTGTTAGCTATGGAGGTGAGATCTTCTTTTGTGAGCTCTTTTCTATCTCTAATAGCTATTATACCTGCCTCCAACTCCTGAGTTATTTTCTCTACTTTCTTTATATCCTGAGTTCCCTCATCCATTAGAACAATATTTAGGAACTTAAAATCCTTTTGCATGGTATCAATCAAGCCCTTAAGATCATTAAGTAAGCGGGTCAACCCATCACATACATCCTTGATGATTGAATTTCTCCATTCAATACTCTTCATAGAAACATATAGGACCTCCTCATTCAAGCCATGAACTGGCTTTTCCATAAGAAATTTAGGCACTCTATAGTGGTCAATCTCTGTTAGCTGACCGGCTATACCAGTCCATTTCTTCTTTTCTTTCCTCCATTTTGTCAGTTCAGTCAATAGTTCTAAGATGATTTTTGTCATGATTCCATGAGTTTCAATTAACTGAGAGATGTAATCACTTCCCCATTGGATCATCCCTATGACCCACTTGTTAAAAACATCTACCACTAGATTATTTCTTTGAATTTGGTCCAGAGTTTTGTGGACTTCTGGTGAATGAGAGTCGAACATGTGAGACACTTGGGCTAATGGAAGTGGACTAGGCTCTTGGACTGCCTGAATGAATTCTGCCAATCTTTGTATGGTAGCCTTTAATGCCTTCTTATCCCTTTCATCTTTGAAAGTTCTGTGCAATATCTTTCGTGTAGAAGACTCCAGGTGTTTTGCATCTGCTGCCCTTCTTGCCACTCCCAAATCTATCTTTTCAATAGTAAAGTCCTCAACAAAGGCTTCAGAAACATGTTTGTCAGACTTCGGTATTGCTCATTTTGCTGTCCACCTCCAATTTTTCTCATCTACCTCTATCATTGACTCCATCTTAATTCTTTCGGGTTTCACTGTGGCTCCGAAGCACTTACTTACCATGTTCTCTACCAGAAGAGTTATTGGTAGGACATTCTATTTCCTACTGATAGAGCTTCCTAGCCAACTGAGAGTGGGAGATGGAGTTTTCAAGGTGTCACTCACCACGGTTGCTGAGGGTTTTCCAGAATCTAGCTGACTGCTCTTTGGAGTCAATGTGTCTTCTCTGAGGCTATCTGAACCAGCTTGCTTTGACATATGAGTATCCATGAGATTGAGATCAATGACCTCTTTATCATCAACTAGCTTATCACTTTCCTTACTAACTCTACCCCGTAAGGTCCTTATTAGTGAAGAGCAAGGAGAAGCTTGTTTCATAGGATCAGCTGAAGATTTCTTCTTATTTCTAGCTTTGGAGGTACCTGCAAGGGAAATATTTTTGTTAGTAGAATCAATGGGTTTGACAATAGAATCACCATGTGCTTCTCTTCTTGGGTTATGTCTTCTTGAAACATGAGGCTTCTTACTATTGACCCATTTCTTGGTTCTTTTAATCACACTAAGGGTCTTGATTATTACACTCTCTCTCATCAATACCCCAGTCTATTTCAGGTAGTGGCATACCCCTAACTCTAGTTTCAAATTGATCATCAATTACCTCTGCACCATCATCTTCATCTACTGCTATGATATCAATCTAAATATTTAGGGTAACAATCTGTCCTAAGGTAAACCTTGACCAGATTCTTCTTCTTACTTAAAAATCATCAGCATAACCCTCCTAGTAATCCTCTATTTGGGGAATGTGTTGGAACTCAGAGCGAAAATTGAAATGTTGAGCAGGATATCCTCTACTATCAAAATCTTTTTTTAGTGCAAATGTTTTCAAATTCAGTTTCCTTAATTCATGCTCTAGATTTAGGGCATTTGAAGAAGTTTTGCCAGTATAATACCCTAATTCAACTGGGAAGCTAGAATTTTCTCTGCCTTTCCTTTCCTTGACTCCTTTATGAACATATGCCAGTTGACGAGCCACTTTTGCAATGATCAAGCTATCAAAAGCATATCTGGGCAATTTGAATGGTTCCCCTTCAAAACCACCCACTATGAGATATGTGAATCTTCTGAATTGGATAAAGAAACTTCCATAAGTATTGACAAAGTTTTTTGCCTCTTCAAAAATTCTTTTCTCAGTGTTCCCTTGTAGTTCATATGTCAACTTCCCAAAGAAATCCCCATTGACTTTAAGAAAACTATCAACATGATATTCTTTCTGCAGGTGAGGGTAGTAATTGTTGGCAATTTGGCTGAGTTGGTTACATAGATGTTGTCATTATGGCAACATATGATCTACATGAAGATCACATAGGTTAGAGAGCTAGTATGACAGAGCACAATGCAAAATTGTCTAAGTATGAGACAATATTTTTACCAGTGACTTGGAGATAGTTTTTGTTTTCAAGGTTGATTGGAGTAAGTTCAGTGCTTGTGCACTTGAACATAGACTCTATGATGACTATTGAAGACTCATCTCAGAGTGCAAGTCAGTACGACATGTATGGAAGAAGTTATGATAATTTTACTAAAGATAGTGTCAAGCCGACATGACATAATATGAAGACAGAATTGATAAAGAGTTAATGGATTATTTTGTTTATCAAAATAATGACTTAACAATATAAAGGGACAACATCCTAGATGTTAACCCTTGGATAAAATTTATTTGTAATATGATAGCCGATTGGAAAGTTATTAATCCTAATAACTTGTATAAATGTAATTGTAAATTGTAAGATGTAATGGATGTAATGATGAAGTGATATGATGCGAGATATATGATGCATATGTAATAGCGATAGTGAAAGAGCAGTGAAGAGATATTGATGTAAGAAGTATAAGGTTTGTACCTTAACCTTCTTTTGTAATCAGTGTATATTGTACATTACTTGTTTGGGCAATGGGATCATCTGGTAATCACATTTTGTACTGCCAAATCCTAACAGGGTTGAGGCTTCTAACAAGGCCTATAGTCCCTTAATCAGGACTAAGACACTATATGCATGTAATAGACTCCTAACAGGGTCAACATCCTTAACATGATACTTTTGATTAGTGGATCTTTGTGGGTACCATCCCCCTCGGGGTTTTCCCTTGGCCAAGGTTTCCTTGAGAACAAATAATGTGTTATGAGTTATTTAGTTTTATTGCTATGCATGTTTTTTAGCTTCTTATGTTATGCATGTGTAAATATAATCTATTATATCCATAATTGGGCAAAAGTAAAAGTTTGTAGAATACTGATTCACCTCCCCCTTTTAGTATTCCCTATTTCTAACAATTGGTATCAGAGCTTAGTTACTCAGAAAAGAATCATTCAAGGAAAGCCTAGAAACTTTTGCAAGATCGCTATGGATATGGATCAACTATAGAAGAATCTTGAAGAAGCTCTAAACCAGATTGACTTGCTTACTATTGAAAAAGACACTTTGAAAATAAAATATGATGATGCAAAGAACCTCATTGAGAAACTGAAAAACAAGTTGGAAGATCTGAGGTTTGAAAAGGAATCTGAAGTCTATATTGAAGATTGTGATGACAATTTAGAAAAAGAAAATGAGATCCTTAAGCATGAACTGAAGATAGAAAATATAAAGCTTAGTTTGAAAGATGGAAATGGAAAGAATGAAGCAAATCTGAAATCTAAGAATGAAAGTCTAAAGACTGAAAATGAATGACTAAAATCTAAACTTAGTAAAGTAACATCTGAACTTGAGAAAGTCAATTTGCAGTATGCTGAACTTGAGAAATACAATAAGATTGTGAAAGGTGATCTGACTCAATCCAAACAACAACTTGAAAGGCTATATTCAACTAGTGAGAAGATTGATGAATAGATATCTTATCAAAAACCATTCTATGATAAGACTGGTCTTGGATTCAACACTTTTAAAGAAAATGAAGAAAACAAGGAACCAAATTTGAAAATATTTGAAAGCATAGATGAGAAGAAGTTTGATGAGATTAACAAGTCTAAAGATACACCTAAAGAAGAAGAATCACCTAAGCAAGAGGAATCACCCAAAGGTATGCACAAAGAATTCAAAGGTAGATGTTTTGCTTGTAATACTATTGGTCATATGAAGAGAGATTGCACATATGGTTATTGTTATAATTGTCATGGTTTTGGACATAGAGCTATTGAATGTAGGAAACCTAAATTTATTGAGAATAATGATGGTAGTAGAATGTTTAGGAATACTAACAATGCAGATAAGAAACCTACTGAAGATATGAATAGAAGAAATGGAGTAATATGTTATAGATGCAACAAGGTTGGACACATTGCTAGAAATTGCATATCACAAATCAATTAGCCTGGACCAAGATATGGAAATAATGGAATTGTTTGTCAGTTATGCAACAAGATTGGACATACAAAAAGGTTTTGCAGAATGAACAATAGAGTTTTTCATCCTAATCCTAATCCCAGAAATCATGCAAGAAGAAATGAAGATGCAAGTAACAGTCAGAAAAGATGTTGTAGTAATTCAGATGAAGTGAAGTTTATCAAAAGCACAGATCAAGGAGACATATTCAACATTGAAGGTAATTAGGAAGGTGAAGCATTAAAAGGTAAGAATGAATCTTTACCCGACCCATCTCAAAGTACTTAATTTATGAAAATTGCAATAGAATAGGAACTTATATTAGTGTAGAAGTAGATATATGATGAACTGAGTCTTTCATAGTTAATGCAAGGTAGTATATGATGTTCTAATGCTATGGTTAAGAGCGCAAAGAAAAATATTATGTTTTGCGAGATCGCAAGAAGTTTTAAGTTTTGCAGGTTAGCAGAAAGAACTTTTTGGAAAGAAGCGAAAGAAGAATTGAATGCGATGTCAGATCTAAGTAAGATTGAATTAATAAAAGGTCACGATCAGTATTATTTGATCATCAAAGTGAATTCAAGTGTTAAGGAGATCAAAGAGAAATGATTAGAAGCATTTTGCAAGGATTTGGAGAAGAATTTTGTGCCGAATCTACGCAAGCCCTAAAATCATGAAAATAAGGTATTTTACTTGACAGATCTTTAAATCAGTGAACGAATTAGAAGAAATCATGGATGTTTCTTTAATTCACAATGTTAGAGATAAAAATAGACCTAAGTTGAAAAGGGAACTAGTAGAACCCTTGGAAGATGATCCAAGGTTAGCTTTATCATCTGTACCAGATGAAGTTTTACATCTAGAGAATGTTAGAAGTTATCTTGGATGCAAACTAGAGTCTGTCAGTGATAGTGATTTCACCAAGGAATATCAGAAGATCTACAATCAAGACATGACATTGAAAGAAGGATTTGAACATTTGAAAGATAATGAAATCATTAAGTATGCATTACAGTATGAATTTGACAATGAAGAATGTACTAAGATTATCTTAAGTAGAATTCATAATGGGAAGTTTTGGTTAGAAGATAGAGTGATAGATATCACAACTAATTTGATTCATGAAGTCACTGGACTATCTAAAATTGGAGCCATTCCTTTAAATGAGAAGAACATGAGGAAAATAGTCATTGACAACACAAATTCATCCTATAATGGTAGAGGAATTTTGATTAGTAAGATTCAACAAGATGATGTCAGATATTTATGCAAGATCCTAACCACTAAGTTTTGTGCAAATTCAAGAGAGGATGACATGGCAGCTGGAATGATACATGCAACTTATCTGATGTGTGTTGACAAGGTACAAGTTGATATGTGTGAGATTTTGAAAATTCAACTGTTTGAGAATTTGGAGAAGATTAAGAAGACTAAGTATACACAGTTTAGATTCTCATCCTTAATCACCTATATGTTTTTTCATCTATTGAGAAGATTTCCTTACACCATTGGAAATGACTGGAATGATGGCCAAACTACAATGGAAAGGATTAACCTAGTGTACAGAAGGAATGTTATTGATAAAGTGAATGAGAGTGCAATATTGGTAATCAAGACATTTAAGATATAGTGTCTAGCAGATCAAGGATCCCACAGTCTCTTATGGAGAAGTATAAAAATGAGATATGTTTCATGGTTGATACTAACTTTACCTACATTGAAGTAGTAGAACCTAGAAAAGAGTTCATAGACCCTCTTGGCTATGAGATATCTGAGGAAGAGATAGAAGAGTATGCAAGTAGATTACTTAAGTGTAAGTTGGACACTCACTGTAATAGGTTTGGAACCTTTGAGGAGAACTTCAACTCCACAAAGACCTTACTTGAAGAGAAAAAGTCAAAGAAAAGAGTTGAGAGTACTATAAATTTTTTTATAAAAGATACAGGGATGACTGAGCATGAATTCTTGGTAGCAAAGCAAATAGCAGCAGCAATCAAAGATATTGGACAAAAAGAAGTTTTGTTTGTTCCACCTTTATCATCAATTGTAGCACAGCAAGAAGAAACACAAGTTAAGGTGAAAGTGGAAGAAATTGAGAAAGATAAAAAAGCAAAGATATCCACTAGATCCACTTCCTCCACACCTAGCAAAAGAGTAAAAGAGAGTGCTACTGGATTGGGTAAGAGACAGAAAACACTAGTGCAACTAGTTCCAAGAAAAATTGCAGAAATCAAAGATGATGGCACTTCTATTAAGAAGAAAAATTGGAAACCTAAAGTTGAGAAGCTTAATGAGTAGATCATTCAGGATGGAGACTTTACAAGAATGAATAAGTATTATGAACTTTATGATTATGCAGAGAGACTAAATCTGGAAAATGTAGTGGTAAAGCATATGATTTTGTCTGATAAGAAGTTTGATACAATTCAGGGTAAGATACCTAATGATTTATACAATAAACTTGTGAATAGGAAGAAGAGAGCATCAAAGGAAGACACAACTATTAGAGAAAAGCTTGTAAGGAAGCTTTGTGTAATAAAAGATGAAGCACACTTTAGTCAGATCATGAAAGCTTTAAGCACCCATTTGAGAACCAAGAAGAGAACCATTCAAATTATGGGAGGTAGATATGAAGAAGTTAATTCAGAAACATAGCAAGCAATTATCAAGGTTATGTCAGAAAATGCTAGAGAATCATCAGTTGTAGCAGAATCCAAAGATCAAGCAGCAGGTGAAGCAGAACAAGAGGACATTCCCTCTCCACTAGCCATTAACATTGAAGATGAAGTCATGAATGTAGAAGTAACAAAGATCACCTTGGATACTGATGATAATGTATTCAAGAATCTGGAAAACATTGTTGACAATTTAGATTTTGAAGAGCAGGAAACTACCAAAGGAGAAGAGAAAATAGAAACCACAGTTGTAGAACCCTTAGTGACAGAAAAAAAAGTACCTATTCCCACTAAAGAAGATATCAGTCTTACTCCTAAGACTGGAAAGAAGAATCAGATTGGATCTATGATTGAGCATTTGGGAAAGGAAGTAGATGATGATGATCAGTTGGAATTGATCACATCCTTGAACAAGATCATTGGTAAGAACAAGAAAGTAAAAAGTCTTGAAGGATGCCTGAAGGAACTTACTGAGAAGTTACAAGGCATTGTAACTACACAAATTGTAGAAGTTGACCCTCTAGTGAAAGCAAAGAAATTAATGAACACTTTTGACAGTGAATTCACAAATCTATCTGATATAGCAAAAGTGAAAGCTCAAGTAGCCTATGAGGCCAAAATGCTTTTGAACATCAGCCAAAATATCAAGAATGATATCAACAATCTTGATATCTATATAAAGGACTTGAGGAAGAATTTGGAAATAGGAAAATCTTTGTACATCCAGTGTACAAAATCAGAGACATTGACAACAGAAGAAGATCAGAAGATGAAGATGAAGAAAGCAGAAATTCAGAATGAAACTTTCTCTCTAGCCCCAATGTGAAGATATTTGATGTTGAGAAGAAAATTCGTAAGCTATATGATGAAATCAAAGTTTTGCAAGATGAAAAGATAGGAAAATGAAAAGATTCACTCTTTTAAGAGAGCACACTTCTATGAAGTTAAGCATTATTGAAGAGCAATTGGAAGAATGTCTTTCAGCTAAGACAGCTTTTCAAAAGTTTAACTTTGAGAACCTCCAAGCATGTGAAATAACATCTTATGGATTGAGCGCACTACTCAATGTGGTAGATTCCATTAAGAAATCATGGGAGGAGTTAGAAGCTATAAAGATTGATTTTGTAGATTGTGTTGCAAGCCTACCGGCTTTGCAAAATTGAATTAAGGTATATATTTTTTTTTTAACACAGTTTTGTAACCCTCCTTACCTTTATTTTGTCATTGTTGTCAAAAGGGGGGAGAGATATATAGCAGAAAATTGATAAGAAATGATAAGGATTGATACTCTTAATTGGAGTACTATATTAGAGATAAGATTTTTTTTTGGAGTTATAATGATAGTATATATTTTATACTATGGCCACAATTTTGAGATTTTGAAGTTGTAGACTTAGCCAATTTTCTCATATGTTGCCACCAATGACAAAGGGGGAGATTGTTGGCAATTTTGCTGATTTGGTTACATAGATATTGTCATTATGGAAACATATGATCTACATGAAGATCGCATAGCTCAGAGAGCTAGTATGACAGAGCGCAATGCGAAATTGTCTAACTATGAGACAATATTTTTACCAGTGACCTGGAGACAATTTTTGTTTGTGATGTTGATTGGAGTAAGTTCAATGCTTGCACACTTGAACATAGACTCTATGATGACTATTGAAGACTCATCTCAAAGTGCAAGTTAGTACAACATGTATGAAAGAAGTTATGACAATTTTACTAAAGACAGTGTCAAGCCGACAGGACATAATATGAAGACAAAATTGATAAAGAGTTAAGGGATTATTTTGTTTATCAAAATAATGACTTAAAAATATAAAGGGATGGCATCCTAGATGTTAACCCTTGGATAAAAGTTATTTGTAATATGATAGCCGACTGGAAAGTTATTAATCCTAATAACTTGTATAAATGTAATTGTAAATTGTAAGAAGTAATGGATGTAATGATGAAGTGATATGATGCGAGATATATGATGCATATGTAATAGTGATAGTGAAAGATTAGTGAAGAGATATTGATGTAAGAAGTATAAGGTTATGTACCTTAACTTTCTTTTATAATAAGTGTATATTGTACATTACTTGTTTGGGCAATGGGCTCATCTGGTAATCACATTTTGTATTGCCAACTCCTAACAGGGTTGAGGCTTCTAACAAGGCCTATAGTCCCTTAATCAGGACTGAGACACTATATGCATGTAATAGACTCCTAACAGGGTCAACATCCTTAACATGATACTTTTGATTAGTGGATCTTTGTGGGTACCATCCCCATCAGGGTTTTCCCTTGGCCAGGGTTTCCTCGAGAACAAATAATGTGTTATGAGTTCTTTAGTTTTATTGCTATGCATGTTGTTTAGCTTCTTATGTTATGCATGTGTAAAGATAATTTGTTATATCCATAATTGGGCAAAAGAAAAAGTTTGTAGAATACCGATTCACCCCCCCCTCTCAATATTCCCTATTTCTAATAGTAATCGTAGACCTTCATATTTGGGAGGGGCTATTCATGGAAAAGGCCTTTCCACTCTCTAGTACAGGATAAAATGTAGAACAAGAAAGAGGACATGTGAAAGCTACTACCAGTTGGAAAATTTGCTGACTGATGATTGAGTTCATCGGTAATGGTTTCGACCCAGTCGATATATTTTTCCGTTTTGAAAGTGACCTGGATGTAGAAATACATCCAGTCATGCCAATAATATGCATGCTGGTTTCCTTTAATTCTATTGAGCAATATAACCAGCTCAGCTACCTCGGGCTTGATATGATCTACAGCAAGTGGCTTTGGGAGCCTAGACCCTCCTTTTTGGGCTTTCAGCAACCAGTATTGAGCTATTTCATTCCTGTAGACTTGTCTCTTGGTGGTGAAGACTGATTGAGATGAGGGAATATTCCACCCTTCATATGGGTCCCTTTCTAGAATTCCTATTGCCTTCTAGATGATATCTCTACTTATGTATACCAGTGAACTCCTGTCAACCTTCTTGATACACTTCTCCTAAAAAATATATCTTTTTGCACATTCAAAAACTAGCTCTCAAGAAGGGGCTACTATAGGGAAAGTGGCTACATTAGTCATACCACTCTGAATGGATTTTTATAGCATGGAACCTAGAATGGGTTCTTTGACTTGGTTCATAATGTCTTCTAAGGCTTTGGTTTTGATTAGGGTGTCTTCAGAGTCAGGTAGGGAGAAAATCAAAGGAGAGGTATTTCTAAAATTTTGGACTAGGTTCTTCATTTTGACTCACAAACTAGGAAAGAAAAATGAAGACATAGTAGCCTTAAAGGAATTTGAATTTGACAAAGTAATGAGCTGTAACTAAAATGAGGAGGCTGAAAAGAGAGACTCACCTAGTTTCTTATGTGATGAACTAAGCTCTGTGAGGAGAAAAAGATAGCTTCTTCCATGTTGGCTACATAAGATGTCTCGAACACTATGAGCAGAATAGGATAAGCTTTCCAATTTATCATAAAACAATTCACAAAATCCTGGGAGATTCACAATAATGGAAAAATTATGTCGCATGAGGTTCAATTAATGATCACCGGGTAACTCACACCACTTGTAAGAATTGATTACTGTACTTTCCCAGGTTGAAGTAACATTTAAATGTCACTTCAATTAATTACAACATCCTCACCATGGGCGAAAATCATAATCAATTGCCAGTTGTCCTTTATGTCAAATCACAACTTTCCACTTTCGCAAATTATGGACTTAAATTGAACCTTGATCCTTGAACTACAAGAGTTCATAGTTCAAGTTCAACGTGAAGATAGAAGGACTACCCTTTGGCACGATTAATAAAATAAAGAAAAACACAACTGACAAGAAAGAAAAGATAAAATAAAAGGAAGCATTTGCAAAAAGATAACGTCTGTTGAACTTTGAATCTTGAACTACAAGAGTTCATGGTTCATGGTTCATTGGATGAGTGTGCGTTGCAAAGACAACATGCTGCTAAGCTTGCAAATGAAGAGAGACAATCATACCAAAGGGTGTTAGTGAACATTGAACATTGAACTATGAGAGTTCAAGGTTCAAGTTCAACCGACAAGGTGTATATGTAAGGAAATGAAGCTTTGAGTGAAACACACCTTTAAAGATTATTGGGTGATTTTGGGAAAATTAGAAACTGAGAAAATTAAACAAAATCTATTGATAACAAGTTTACAAGATTAAGAGAGAATACCAGATTGATATAAATTTTGATGAATTTGATATGTCCCAAGTGATGTGCCCCAAGCGACGAGGACTTTGATGAGTCAACAACTAGATGTGGTTGTTGTCTTGATTGTTGAAGGAAATTTGATTGATAGATTTAGTTAATGATATAGAATACCATGCCCCCTGTAGACACTCAAAAATGGGCAAGTGCTTAAGATCATCAAAATTGCAAATTCTTAATCAAAATGCACTAATTTTCATCAAAATGCACTAATTCTCATCAAAATGGACATTTATTAAATCAAAGTTGGACAAAATCAATAAAATCAAAGAAAAAATCAAATAATGACATTAAATAATTAAATACAAGCTTAAAGGGGTGAAAAGCACTATATAATTGATTTTAATCAATTAATTGTATAGTTTTAAATTTAAAATCAAAGTGAACCTATTCCCTTATATGGCTAATTTAATTAATGATGGAATTTAATAAATCCTAATATCTTTCAACAACAATTTGAGGAACCAATGAGAATTGAGAACACAAAGCACATGGATCACTCAAAGGAATTGAATCTCAATCACACAAATTCAACTTTGAATCTCATCCACTCAATTTTGTCCTTTTGTCCAAAGCTTTGAGACAAAAATTTAAATTGTCCCCCCATTTAAAAACATTGCAAAATTTTTGACTCAACCAAGACTAAATCATGATTACTTCACTCTACCCCCTACCCTTGGGAATTTACTATAAATAAGAGTCATTTTGAGAGCAATAATATAGAAGAGAATTAGAGAGCAAAAGAATTGTTATTCTAGGCATTTTATGAGCATTTGATAGCAATTGAGAGCATTTAGCATTATGTCACTAGTAGGGAATACAAATCTGAGAGCTCTACTTACCACATCTAATTAGAGAACCATGAGATGTGATGGATTTTAGTTTCATTTCTTAGTTAAATTTGCATTGTATTTGCTTTGAATTGATAGTTAATAATCCTAATAATCTGGCAAGAAAGCTAGCATGAAATGATTAGAAGCAATGTAATCTTTTGTAGAAGTGGTTGTACATGTTTGAGGATGCATTCTGCATCATTTAGGTGTTTATTTGACCAAGTTTGACTAGGTTTGACCATGGTTAACCAAGTTGAAATTTCAAGAGTTTGATGTTAGATAATCAGTTAAGTTGAATACTAGATTTTTGTGATGTCATGAAGGTCGATTATGCAAGCAGTAGACCGTCTTGGGTCCAAAAATTTTAAATTGCAATTTTGACAATGTAAACAATCTCATATTTCAATTTTGATTCCAAAAATGGGTTCAGAACGTCGAAATTAGCCAGGGGTGCAATTTTTACGCAAAATAAAGCAATTTGAAAAATTAGGTCAAAACCTATATAAGGCTGAAAAGGGTCATTTTCAAATCATTTCAAACAGTTGACTTTAGAAACTTTGTGGAGCCCTCTAAGAGAAAAATGCAAGTGCCAATGTCTTCGCATCATTTCGAGCACTCTAGGTGCTACCAGAGACCGAGACAGTATGGTAATCAGGTAAGTGGACCTCTGCGCCTCTTTGTGAATTCAATTTGACACGTTTTTATTGCTTTTTAGGATTTTTTGCACATTTTTTCAAATTTTAAAATTTTGATTCATGGGATGTAGTACGACAACCTGTGGGGAGTCGTACGACATTTTGAGGCCAAATGAATTGTCATGTCTGTGCTTGTATAGTGTCGTATGGGAGACACCCATCTCTTGTATGACATTTCATCGGGTCCCTCAAGTGTCATGTGGGAACATGTAGAATGTCGTATTCCCATCAAATATCGTATGGGTAGCTGTATATTTTCATACGACAATTGGCACCAGTTTTTAATTTTTTGAAATGTCGTATGGAAAACAGTGAGCATTTTTTAGGTCCTTAGGCAATTTTTTCAAAAAATTTGATTGTCTAGCTGAATTCCATAGCCTTTAATGCACCTTCTAATATACTCATTTTCTCATTTTGTGTGCATGTATCCTTATTTTTGAGTGAATTACTAATGGGCATCCTATTTTTTATGCTTTGTAGGTTAGGTACCCTGATGTCTATGTCCACATTTTACATCCTACTACTCAGAGAATTTGTTTGGCACTTCTTGATCCTTTGAGAGTTCATCTCCCCGCGTGTGGGTTTGAGTACCTGATTAGTTTACTTGACATTCAGGTGAACCACAATTTGATCATCACACTCGTAGAGCATTTCCATTCTGAGACTTAGACATTCCATCTCTTGATAGGGGAGATCACAGTGACTCCAAAGGATGTCTATAGGATTCTTCGGATTCCGTTCCATGGCCCTCGCCTGAACTATATGAGTTCGGGTAATATAGGTTTATGGACATTTCATACACTATTCGAAGCAGATGAGAAGATTGCTCAACATATGTCATGGGAGGTGCTCATTCAGTAGTACGGGTAGACACATAGGCTTGAGTGTATCATCGTCAGGATGATCGCTGGTATTATCATGTCTGACCGTCAGCAGAACAGTCTACTGATGGGCTGGGCTCCAATGGTTCAATGATTGATGGAATGCCTGACATAGTACAGATGGGGGCAATGCTTATTAGCCCACATGTTTGTGGAAATTCCCGAGATTGTCTACCATTAGGGTAAGACATTTGCTTCGGGAGCCGTAGTACTTCCGATATGGACATGGGAGCACATTCCCATATGTAGGCCCATTTGTGGTGATGAGAGGTAGGTCCAAGAGCCTCTTATTTATAGGTATCCAATTTTGTTACACAAGTCAGGATGGGACGTACAGAGTATTGGCATTGAGTTTTGGATGACATGATAGTTGTGGTCTGGAGGCTATACTTACAGATAGAGGCATGGCCAACGATAAGGGCTCAGTTCAACTACTTTTGCCAGAGTCAAATTTTGATACCAATGTCCTAGAGCAATTTTTGATCACTTGAGTGTGGAGATAGTATGGCTTGATCTAGGATGAGCCTCAGGATTTTGCTGTCTATGTACGACAGGTACGGGAGATTGGATTGGGATGGTCTACTCGATTATCATTTGCAGTTTGTAGCCTTGAGTATAGTGGGTTACATAGTAGGGACTGGGACTATTGAGCCTAGGTAGCTGATACATGGGTGACTGATGTAATACCCCCAAAATGGGCTATAGGTTCATTAACCTCCTACATCTTCAAATTCGAATGAAATCGACATCAAAGTCCTAACTTAAGGCACATCTGCACATTATCGAATCGTAATTGATTTTATCCTAAATTCTGCATCGAGGAATATTCCTAGTAATATTCTTAGTTATCCTAGTTATCTATAATTTCATAATTATTTGGCGATAAATCCTATTTTATCCTAAAGTTTGATTAATTGAATATTCTGAATATTTAATTAACTAAATTTAATACTACCACTTAATTATTTAATTGAATTTAATTAAATTGTTCCTAAATTGTATTATTTAATTTTGACAATAAATCTAAAATCTCATGACTAATTGATTAAATTCTTATTTAATTAATTCATGTTAGTTGTCAACATTTAAAAATATAGTTTTTGAATAAAATTTGATTTAATAATTGATTAACCCATAAATCAATTGTTTTAATTCAAAAATCAGTTAAGTTGAGAATAAATCACTTTATTTATTTAATTAATTTATAAATAAATCATGCACAATCAGAAAAGCAGGCAACTAGAAATTAACAATCAATTTTAAATTGAAACTCAACATCTGATGATGAGTTGAAATTTGATCTAAACTCTATTTTGAGTTAAACACTGCTTTTGCATGATTTTTGAGAGTTAATTATCTTTGATTTTCTGATAACTCAAAAATCAACCTAAGTTTATCAAGAGTGATTTATGGCTTTTCTCTTGCATCCTCAAAGCCCTGGATTTCTATAAAATCAAGGCTCAGCTCTTCATAATTATCAACACTCGAATTTGCACAATTACTCTGGCGAATTGGCGATTGAAGGATTGAGCACTTGCGAGAGGCGATTTGTGAGATCTTTCATAGTTGATCATAGTTTTTGCATAGTTTCATATCATAGTTTTCATATTCATCCATAGCATTCTTAGATTAAATCTGCATTCAATTTCAATTTCATTCATATAGCTTAGATTCATACAATTTCTCATATTATTGCACAAAAAAACTAAAAATATAGAATAATCTGCATCCATATAGCCTTTCATATTTTGCATTCAAATCCTTTGTTTAGGTGTTGCATTGTCACTGATCTTGATTCCAATCTGAGAACATCATACTCGCACCTACTAGAAGGTAGTAAATCCCTTGGTTAGTTTAGTTTCAATTATTTGCAAGATTTTGATTTTGGCTAACCTCTAATGTTTTACTGAAGTGTTGTATCTACAACTAGGTACAAAATTCACACACAATTGATGCCTATACGATGTATATTGCAGAGCATCCCATTAGGTAGTTCTCAGATCTGACGGAGTTGATTCCCATGATGGAGGAGGTTGAGGATGTTATAGGTGCCCCTATGGACAGAGGATAGAGGAGATGATCAGTTTAGATTTCGATGGCATAGACTATCCCACCGATGCTAAGAGCTATAGGGATCCCACCAAGACCAACAGGACAGATGAGGCCTCCCTCCATACCATAGGCAGTTCCAGTTGCTAGACTGACAATTTTGAAGCATCGGTAGTCTAGAGGTGAGGGTGGGGCTTTAAGTGGCATAGGGAGTATTTTGGCTACAGAGGAGGTACTAGGTTCCCATCAGGACACACCCATGGATGAGGCACAAGAGGCACCATATTTTGATTTAGGAGCTGAGGTCCAACGCCACAAGGTACAGACTAACATAGGTGGCGGTGGCGATGAGACTATGGAGGATGCAGAGGTAGTGGCAGAGGCAGATCTTGGATTGAGGTAGACTCCTCACGATATTATCAGGTGAGTACAACACCAACTCAAGGACTAGAGATCTCATAGCCTATCTTTGGAAGTCTAACTATGAGTGTGACCATCAGTTGAGGAAGCAAGATTCAGATGTCAGGTGATTATAGGCTGAGGTGATCCACTAGACGAGATAGGCTTCCTATTACGTTTTAGCTTAGTTTTCTATCGTGCCACCTAGGTAGAGATTTAACTCTTACTCTCAGTATATGTTAGCCTCTGAGGGAGAAAGAGCACCATGTGCTGAGCCACCGCTTGATCCACCAGCCAGAGGAGGAGCTGTGCCTACTGCCAAGGACCAGGCGGACAATCGATTCATGTTGATCCTCATTTTTTACATTTTGATTATACTTGATAGCTCATTGGAGCTCATTCTTTTGTATATGCGCATTGTGCCTCTTGTACTATATCGATAGTTATATATATATGAGATCATTTTTAGTTGTTCTGACTTCATTGCACTTGTCCTTTTGATTTATGATGTTTATCATGTGATGCAAAATGTATGAAATGTTTCTCTTTTACTTTTGAATGTATGAATATGCAATGATAAATGGTAGATGAAAAATGCAAATGTATGACTTTATTTATGTTTAGATGGATGCACATGTATGTATGCAATGAATATGTGAAATATTTATGAAAATGAGATGTTATGCAATGATTCACGTGATATTTGTAGGTACATGAATAGTTCAAGTGCTCAGTCATTGTCAAAAAGGATGTCTAATCCATTACGACAACTGCTTGTTGATTAGATGTAGGGATCTTCACATGACACTTAGTCCTTTTGATATGTTTAGTACAATTTAGAGAATATCAAACACCATGCTGAATTCAAATAATGAAGCATGGAACTTAGAGTAGATGCAAAGTGCAAATAAAATGCAGACCTAAGACTTAGTCACTAATCATATGTCGGTCCTTATCATCACTGAATATTTTTAGTTAACACCATATAGTCGATACAATGTCCACTGGTTAGAAAATCATGAACATATGAATATTGACTTTTAGTTTGAAATGTCAGATTTAGATATAAGCACCAAGGCACAAAAGCCAGGGTGATCTGAATATCATGTCCATTTTGATTTAGCAATTAGTATAAGAATCAAAACAAAAGTGTTGTGATGACTTGAATATTCCTTGCATACAAACACACCAAGCAGTTGGGGAGATAATTCTGATTCCAATGTGAATTACCTGTAGTGACCTTTTATCATTCACATCCTTGGGTAATGTTGTGTTTCACAATAGAAATATGAAATCACTCAAAAGAAAAAGTTAGATCTATCCTCCCTGAACCATCTAGGTATCAATGGTTGAGGTACACGTGGCCATCCAATCATGGTGGAGGCACTTATAGATAGTGGATACCAATTCAATCCAAAATTTCTATAGTAGTTAGATTTTTAGTTACAAGCAGAAAACAAAGAAAAGATTATGCCCCTAGTCATCACTCTCTATATCCTATGAAAGGACATCATCGATGATTTCAAGAGAACATAATATGAAAAAATATTAATGTGAATTAGTTAGCATACAAGAAGATTAAAGCATGTCGCAGAGTTTTTTTTTGTTTGTTGTTGTAGTTTGTTTGTGTTGTTAGGTGCAAAATCCTTTTCTGGTAGGGAGACAGAAAAACTAACTCAAATATAGCTTTGAAGGACCTTGAATGGATATGAATCATCTGAGGTATACTAAGGACTATAGGATATGAGATTGGTTTCCCCCAAGTTTGGAACATTAATAGGATGCAGACGCTTTTGTTGTTTGGTGCACAGACCGACTTTATTGAAAACAAGATGCGAAAGCAAACAAGGAGATATGTACAAACTAAAGCAGACTAAAAGTTTGGAAATACCAAGATTGTGTTGATAGATGGAGCATTTTGATACAAGTGACACTCATTTTCTAGGTTTTCACCATCTTGGCAGATATTCTATTTTTGCGACCAAGGCACCTGTTTTCCAGGTTTTCACCAAGGCACTTTTTCTTTTTCTTCTTTTTTTGTATTTTTCATCTTTTCAATTTCTTTGTATTTTTCCACTTTTGATTTTTTTTTATTTTTCCATTTTTTTATTTTTTTTGTGAATCATCAAGGCATCTATTGCTAGGTTTTCACTAGGATGATCATTTTTTCAAGACTTTTTTTTATTTTTATAATTTTTTTAGGATATTTTGGTAGACTGAATGTCTAAAGCATCAAATTTCTTTAGATGGGGAACATTGATTGGTTCTTGGAGCTTTTCTCCTTTAGTCATTGTGATTTGATAGGCTCCAGAGCCAAAAGAAGCCATGATAACAAAGGGACCTAGCGAGTTGGGTTCAAACTTCCCCTTGCATTCTCAATGGGATTGATTTTTAGTATTCTCTCTCAAGACTAGATCGCAAACCTAAAATTCTCTATGTCTGACTTTCTTGTTGTAGCCTCTAGACATTTTTTTTATGATATACTATGAAATGATCATATGCAGCTTGTCTGTGCTTATCTAGTAGTTCAAGCTCTTGTAACCTAGACACTCTATAATCATCATCAGTTACCAGACCATGCATTATGATTCTTAGTGATGGGATTTCAACCTTAATAGGTAGTACTTCTTCAACCCCATATACTTAAGCAAAAGGAGTAGCCCTAATGGGCATTTTGATACTTGTTATGTAAGCCCAAAGAACTGGATTTATCATTAGGTGCCAGTCTCTCCCTATCTTGTTGACTGTACGGTGTAGGATTTTCAATAAGTTCTTGTTGGATGCTTCAACTTGTCCATTTTCTTGAGAATTAAATGGACGACCAATGTTGAGTGATTTTGAATTTAGAGCATAAGGAATCTAGGTCCTTGTTCTTGAATTGGCCTCCATTGTTTGTGATGATGGAGTGTGGTATACCATATCAGAAAATGATGTAATTCAGAATGAACATAGATATTTGTTTTCTGGTTGCTTGTGTCAAAGGAACTACTTCGATCCATTTTGTGAAGTAATATGTTATTGTGATGATATGGGTGTGACCATTAGATGAATGTGGATAAATAGATCCTATGAGATCAAATGCCCACTTTTGGAAAGGCCATTGTGTTGTAAAGGGAATCAAATCTCTCCCTAGCACTTGAATCAAATTACCATGCACTTGGCATTTTTGACAATTCTTAGCATATTTTATAGCCTCATTTTCCATGTCTGGCCAATAGTACACTTCCCTAATGATTTTTTGAGCTAATGTCAAACCATTGGAATATGATCCACAAATACCTTCGTGGACTTCCTCTAATGCACATTGTGACTCTTCACATTCTAAACACCTCAGAAGTGTACCATCTAGACTTCATTTGTATAAATCATTACCAATGATGACATATTGTGATGCATTTCATATAAGGTATAATTTTTCATGATGGTTAAAGGTATCAGGAATGATTTGGTCTCAAAGGTAGGAGTATATATTTTTGTAGCGAGAGGAATCATGACCAACAAAGGTGTAGAGCATGCGAGTTTTTGAGAAATCATAGGTGAGGAATGGTAGTGCTTCCACCAAGAACTCATAGCGTAGCTCATGTTTGGGCTATTTTAGTAAAGATGATAGCATTTTCATAGCATTAGTAGCCTTTTTCTCCATTCTAGGAATCTATTCAAATGTGATCGTTATGAAGTACTTCTTTAGATCATCTACCATGCACTTGTATGGAATGAGTTTCTCATCTTTTGTTTGATACACATCATTGACTTGGTGTATAACCAGTTGTGAGTCTCCATGAATGTGTAGTTCTATTACTCTCCATTCGATTTATATCTTCATGCCATTTAGCAAATCTTCATATTCAGCTATGTTGTCGGTGCAAGGGAACTTGATCCTGAATGCCTTTGGAATGGAGTAACCCTATGGTGTTATGAATAATATGCCAGCTCCAGATCCATTTTGTGTATAGGATCCATCAAATAATAAGTGCCATGTTCTGGAGGATATGTGCATGATAGAAGAATCAAGAAATTCCATATGTAGTGGTTGGTCATCAAACATTACAACTTCTGCTAGTTGATCTGTGATGACTTGTCCTTTGATAGCTTTTCTTTCAACATACTCAATGTCAAATTCACTCAACAACATTAGCCAATTTTCTAGTCTACTTGTGAGGGTGGCTTTTCTCAATAATTACATCAATGGATCAATCTTTTCTATTAAATGTGTAGTATGAGCTAACATATAGTATCTTAGCTTATGTGATGTAAAGATAATAGCTAGTCACACTTTCTCTATCATGGAGTAGTTCTTTTCATAAGCTACCAATGTTCTGTTGATGTAGTAGATAGCTCGTTCCTTCTTATTTTCATCATGTTGTGCTAGTAATGCCCCCAATGATGTATATGTAGTGGAGACATACAATATTAATGGTTTTCCTGTTAGAAATAGGGAATACTGAGAGGGGGGGGTGAATCACTATTCTACAAACTTTATCTTTTGCCCAATTATGGATATAACAGATTATCTTTATACATGCATAACATAAGAAACTAAACAATATGCATAACAATAAAGAACTCATAACACATGATATGTTCTCGAGGAAACCCTGGCCAAGGGAAAACCCCGGTGGGGATGGTACCCACAAAGATTCACTAATCAAAAGTATCCTATTAAGGATGTTGACCCTGTTAGGAGTCAATTACATATGTATAGTGTATCAGTCCTGGTTAAGGGACTATAGGCGTTGTTAGAAGCCTCAACCTTGTTAGGAGTTGTAGATACAAAATTTGATTACAAGATGAGCCCACTGCCCAAACAAGTAATATACAATGTATAATGATTACAAAAATGGATTAAGGTACATAACCTTATACTGCTTGCATCAATATCTTCTTCACTACTCTTACATTCTCATCATATTATATCATCACCATATTACATTGCTCATTCATTCTTACAATTAAAATTACATATATACAAGTTATGAAGGCTAATAACTTTACATGGTTGGATTAAATATATTTTTATCTAAGGGTAAAAATATAGTATGTCATCCCTTTATATTTTTAAGTCATTATTTTGGTAAAAAAAATAATCCATTAACTCTTTACCAATTCTATCTTCTTATTCTGACCTATCGGCTTAACACTATCTTCGGTAAAACTGCCATAACTAATTTCGTACATTCCGTACTGACTTGTGCTCTAAGATGGGTCATTAGTAGCAATAATAGCATCTATTTTCAAGTGCACAAGCATTGAAATTGCTCCAATCAACATCGCAAACCAAAACTATATCCTGGTACACTGTGAAAACACTGTCTCACACTTAGACAAATTTGCATTGCGATCTACCATACTTGCTCTCTGATCTGTGCGCTCTTAATGTGGATCATATGTTTCCATAATGACAACATCTATGTACTCACTTCAGCCAAATTTCCATCAATCTCCCCCTTTGTCATTGGTGGCAACATATGAGAAAATTGGCTAAGTGTACAAGTCAAAATCTCAAAATGTATAACAAAATTCTGGCCATAGTATAGAATATGTATACTATCTGTATGCAAATTAGATGTCTAACAACTAAAAATGATAAATTAACTATTAAAGCCAATGAATCTATCTAATGCAAACACAATGAAGAATGCAAAGTAACTATGAAATGATGAAACTAATTTAATTACCTTCACCTACCATGCAGCTTGTCTCCATTGTCCTCCTAGCTTTGATTTCTTGAAGATGTTCAGCTCTCAGATTTCTAAAATGAAGCCTTCTCCCAAGATGCTACCAAAGTGTGGAGATTGAATGAAATTGAGTGCACAATAGCTTATGCAAACTAATGGATGAAATGCAAATGAAATGGTGATTGCTATGGAATGCTTGATTGCTTGAATGCTTGGATGCTTGAATGCTTGAATGCTTGGATGGTTGTTATCAAAAATACCTATTACCTCTCAAATGAGAAATGAGGCTCCTTTTATAGAGTTTTGGAGGATCTAGGCTTAGGTGGCACAATCCTACGGTTGAGAATGAAAGGTGGAAGATCCTAGGGCTAGGATTGACTTGGTTGAAGGAGTTGAGAGAAAGGGGGATGTAGTTGGAATGTGAGAGGAAGAATAGGGATGATGTTCCTCTCACATTGACATGGAGGAGAAGAAGGTGAAATGAAAAGACACATGTCAAGTGTCTCACAAAGACCAAAGAGAGAAAGGGGGAGAGACATTTTCCTCATGAGGACTTTGTACAAGTGTCCCATGAGTCACCTTTGACCCTTAGAGGTGGCTTGAGAAGCCCCTTAGGAATAGGGAATGTCTCTTGACTTGGTTGTTGAGAGGACATGTGGTCATGAGACCAAGTCCTATGAGGTCACATAGCCCTTAAGAATAGGACATGTGTGGGTGAGGATAAATATGAATAAATAATTAATAATAATTATTTATTTTAGCCAAGGTGATGTGTCAGGTGACTAGGTGTATGAAGTGAATTAGAAGACTTAGTCATATTTAGGTGATTGTGTATTTAATTAAATCACTTTAATAGACTATTTAGAAGACTTAGGATATAGAATTAGACTATAGTGAATTTATTAAATAAATTGAATAATTTATTTAATAAATAGAGGAATAATTATTAATTAAATAATAAATATTTAATTAATTTATCAAGTCAATAGTAATTAAATAATAAATATTTAATTAATTAATGAAGCCATTTTTAGGTGTATACATTTTGCCCCTCTTTGAAATAATGTGTGTATCACATTGTTTCAAAGAAAATTTCAAGCATTTTTGCCCCTACCCTAGACAATGTCTCGGACGACCTATGCGTGCCCCCTCGAGAGATTGATTGACAAAAAAGATTATTTGAATGTTTATTGGATTTTTTTTTTAATTTTGTAATTTTGTTTTGTTGTGCAATCAATCTCACAAAAGAACGGTAGAAAAGATGGAGGAAAATGGTGTGGAATGGAAGAAAAATGACAGATAGGGTCTACACACCAAGCACATTGGGTCCACAGGCTATAAATAGGGCTAAGGGGTCCACAATAGGCTCATTGTACACACTTGTCATTGGGAGATCAAAGCATGAGAGAGAGAAGAGAAGAGCTACCATGATGCCGTTCCCATTGTCAGATCACCACTCTGAGAGAGTCAGACGCTTCTAGCAACCACCCGATTCAGGTGAACCGATAGGTGACTTGATCCTCCTTGGTAATTACATGATTTGATGCATGTTAGAGTAGAATTTTAGCATGTTTTGGATAGATTGAATGGTAGATTAGATTAGGAATTTTTTTTTTGTTGTGAGGCATGGAATGAATGCACAATTTTGGTGCACCAATGCACAGGAACTAGGAACATTTGCGTAGAAAAATACAACATTTTGCACATACGTGTATGAAAACTGTGCATTCAAACTAGAGGAAAGTTAGAGTTGCGCAAGTGTGAAATAAAAATGTGCATTTGTGCATATTTGTGGTGCAAATGTTCGATAAAACTGCGCTTTTGTCCAAATCTGCGCATTCGTTCAGAATTATTTCGCAAATGTGAAGAAAAACTACGCATAGGTTAAAACCTGCGCAAATGTTAAAGAATGCTGTGCATACACATTTCAATGTTGTGCATGTGTTTGAAGTGATAGAATGTGGTCAAACTAGATAGTCAATTAGGTCAAACTTGATGTCGATAATCCATTTGGATCTATCGGCATTTGATTTTGATCGATTTGATCAAGATAGGCAACATTGTAGCATGTTCGCTAGTTAACCAGTCTTGAACGTAGATAATTAATAGAATCATCTATTGAAACACGTGATAAGAACATGTTTATATTTGATATGATAGGATAGATAGATTGATAGATCAGTTTATCAAAATCTGATAGGTTGACTGTTTGTTGACTTGAATAGGAGGATATCACAGATAGTCTGATGTCATGGGAGAGATACCCTATGACTCAGAATCTGAGACTGGTGTTGTCGGAGATAGATAGATTGTTGATTAGAGCATCTGGATTATATTATGTGATTTACATGCCTGAGATTCAGGTGAATCTAAGTATGATGACAACATTAGTAGAGCGATGGCACTCAGAGATGAGTACCTTCCATCTTCCAATAGGGGAGATGACAGTTACATTAGAGGATGTATATCACATCCTTCATCTTCCCATCACAGGTGAGCTGGTACAGTATGATCGACATGATAGAGTTACGAAGTGCAGAGCCATCTTTAGTGATGATGATATAGAGGATGGAGAGATCAACTAGGAGGATATGGTTGACTTGTATGATCCTTTACCAGTAGTGCTAATAGGAGTGATTGGGGGATTTGTATGCCCTAATCATAGATCACATGGATTTGCAGTCGGATGGGGCTGCACATTACAACGGATGATGGAGGGGACCTGATATACTTGGGGGGTGTGTTTGTTAGCACATCTTTATCATGACATGCATCAGGTGGTGTACCATAGGGGTGCATCATTATCAGCAGGTGTGACACTGCTCCATGTTTGGGCATGGGAGCATATTGCAGTTACTCGACCAGTGGCTATTAGATTTTGGGGTGTAGGGCAGCCCTATATTCATTTATACTCAGTTTTGTCTCAGGAAAAACTGGGCCATTTAGAGTTTTGGCGATATACCTTTGACACACTAGACACAGTGACATGGAGACCCTACCTAGGGTGTGAGCCATGGGATGATGAGCAGTAGCTTGGTTTTTGTTTTGAGTCATGGTGGTTGATAGGATGGACACCATTTATCATTGAGCGATAGTTGGTTAGTCAGGTCCTGCGACAGTTTGGCAGGATACAGGGCATGCCGCAGGGAGTGATAGAGCATGCTCGCATGCATCAAGAGAGACGAGATTGGGGGCCCATGGTATCATTCAATGTGGCTCAGTAGGAGTTTTTGGATGCCCCATTTCAAGCATGGTTGATGAGACTGATGATGGTAGACCTAGGGATGACTATTGAGTTGGAGCAGTTTTTGAGGGATTTTTCAGTTCTGCGGATTACAGATCCAGTAGTGAGGCCTCCAGAGAGAGATCTGACAGAGAGACAATGGGGGAGACTCCAAGGGAGAGATAAACGTGGATGAGGGAGATGAGGTGGTGGTGACGATGGAGGAGATGGAGGAGGAGATGATGGTGGAGATAGAGGGAGAGGGGATAGAGCAGGACCTTGGATGAGAGGAGGTGGTGTGAGACAGAGAGGACTGATGCCACCTCTAGCTAGATAGGGATGAAGACAGCCTCTAGCATAGCCAGCATAGCCAGCATAGCCAGCTGCAGGAGTGCGACTACAGGTACCAGTCCCTCTGGCATAGATTCTAGTTGCCCCAGTATAGAGACTAGCTACACGGGTACAAGTGCCATAGGTACAGGTGCAGGGATAGGATGAGGTAGATGTTTTACTAACCTAGGGTGGTGTGGTACAGGGTGGTCAGGTCTAGGATGATATACAGGATGAGGCTGATGCTGAGATGCTAGATGTATAGGCATAGGATGAGCAGGTGGACATGGACATCAGAGGATAGGATCCCTATTTATAGAGAGATGTGGTGGAGGAGGAGGAGTTGGATATTGATATACTACTAGTCAGACTAGCAGTTACACAGGTACAGGCAGAGCGGGTGCCAAGTCTAGAGAGACAAATTGAGAGACTAGAGCACCATATGGATGTCCTTAGACATGAGTGGGATGTAGTGATTGAGAGAATCAGGGAGTTTGAGATGTTATTAGATGAGCTACAGAGTACAGAGGACCTAGGTCCCCATGGAGATAGTATCAAAGCCATGATACATGCCGGGAAGGAGATATCCTACTGGCGAGAGGCATATAGATAGGCAGTCCTGAGGGATCAGTGGATCGGGAGTTATAGGGAGAGCTCAGTGGTGATTAGGATGGTAGTGCATGATAGAGGAGCACTAGCTGGTGGAGAGGGTGTGTCATCATGCCCTCCGAGAGCACTGACAGGTTCAAGAGGTCAGGGTGGATCCTCAGCATCAAGGAGTTCAGTAGCACAGGGCCACATTGCATCCCGTAGACAGTGGCAGATAGAGTCTGGAGGTAGTGGTTCATAGATGTTGAGAGAGCATTGTATACACTGTTGTACCATTATGATTCATTGTATCATTATATTTTGACTTGATGGACACTGACTATGGACACATTGTTATTGATTTATATCATTGGACATTTAGATAGTTTTGTTGTTTTATGGACTTTATATGATGGATGCTATATGATTGAATCTGTATATACAGTGATGCAGTTCTATCATGATTTTATTTGATGATTTATATACATGTGCATACTGACATATGTAGGATGTGATGATTTACTTTAATATGCATAGAATGTATGTCTTAGAATGCAAAATGATTTATATCCGATTTGATATTTTTGATGCTTAATGGTTAATAATCATATGATGGTGATATAAATGCATGTCTTAAATGAGTTTACTAATGATATGTGATTATCAACGCAATGTTGTGATGAACAATGTGGATAATGGATAATAAATAAATGATGTAAATGAATGATATAACTGATGAATGGAAACACATATAATGGATAATAAATAAATGATGTAAAATGCATATAATGTATAATAAATGAATGATATAAAATGTGTATAATGAATAATAAATGACAGTGTAATGGAAATGTTATCTAATGTAATAAATGATAATGTACCTAAGATGATTGAATGTAATAACTGATAACATGATAAAAGAAAATGAGATGAAATGATAGCGATCATAAATGATCAAATTATATATAAATGAACACTCCTAATGAGGATAACATATGTCTCTAAATGATTAAGTGCAAAATGTGAAATGCAAAAAGTCATAATATGTTTGGTTGTCCAAATGTCCTCAACTTAAATAACAATGTATCTGACACAAGAAGAATAGACTAAGAGAATAGATAACCTAATAAGAAAGGTAACCTATAAATCTCTATAAAAGGAGCACTGATATGTAAGTCATGAACTGTTTAAATGAAATGCAATATGAAATGAATGTATCTCCACAAATTTAGGTAACATCTTAGAACTTCCTAATAACTGGAACTTGAGTTTCATCATTAAGCTCATTATGTTGCAAGAAAATGCAAGCATCATGGTATAATTAAACCAGGATGACCTGAGCACTTTTTGCATGGAGTTTAATATTGCAAACTTGACAAGCATCTAGGTATAATTGAACTGAGATGACCTGAGTTTCATTTGCATAACAGACAAGGAATATTTCCCCTCTCCATTGGGGAACAAATATTTGGAGTCGAGGTATGTGATGGCGTATCACCATAAATAGCATTTGTTAGAACAACATGATTTGTATGTTCTCCATACTATGAAATGGATGAAGGCACTTATACACAGACACCCCAATTACTTGTTCCTTTGATTTCATCAGAAAATACCCCACAAATAGCAATCAAAGAAAATATCATGCCCCATCTCGACTATTCTAATCAATGACATATGAGAGTTTCAAACTCATGTCAAAGATATCCCAGAATAGCATAGGAAACATGATAACAATGAAATCTAGATATGAATGCATAAGTTATAATAAATAATTCTAACATGCCTGCCATGAATATACATTTCTTTTGCCAAAAAGATTGATTTAGGATATGTTGATCAATTCAAGTGATGATGTATAGTCAAGATGTATAGATAAGCAGTCACAATTTGAAAGATAGATCATAGATTCTGATTCAGCATGAAGATACCATTGTGAAAGAACATTTGATTGTGTTTGCCTTGCCTGGTGAAAATAACTCCATTATGTCCTCTAAGAGTCACGACTATCATAGATCCACTTCCCAAACTAGGTCAAGGACATGCCCCCAGCTAGGTGATGGACTAACTTATTATGGATGAAGAAAGACACAACAAGACTAGGATGAAGACCATGACAAAAGATCAAGCTATGATGGGATTTTATTACAGATAGATATAATGGATCGTGTACGAACTAGCCATTTTATTATGATATATACATGGTGGGGACAAGGATTGAGTAACAGTTTTATTGTGGATATATACAATGAACAAACACACTAGAAGAATCCTAATAGATAGAGGAGCTAACTTGTCACACATAGCGCCTGTTTCCAAGTTTTCACCATATGCTTTCATTGCAATTTTTCTTTTGATTTTGTGATTTTTTTGTATTTTTGATTATTTTTATTTACAGACTATATACATGCCCCTTACATTGAGATTTCAGGGATAGAACTTCTTGAGATGGATGCTGTTAAGAGGTTCATCCAAGGGATCCCCTTCAGGTGTAGATAACTAATAGGCTCCAGAACCATAGACTACTATAATCACAAAAGGTCCTAACCAATTAGGTTCAAACTTGCCCTTCTTTTCACGGTGTTGTTGATTCTTTGGATTTTCTCAAAGGACTAAGTCACCCAACTGAAAATCTCTGATCTTTACCTTGCTGTTGTACTAACGGGATAGACGCAGCTGATAAAATTTCAAATGATCATAGGCTCACTGATGGCGTTCATCTAGGAGTTCCAATTCAGTTAGGCATGCAACTCTATACTCTTCATGAGGAATTAAATCTTTAAGAGTAACACGAAGTGAAGGCAACTTGACCTCGAGGGGTAGGACTACTTTAGATCCATAGGCAAGGGAGTATGGAGTGGCTCCAGTAGGAGTACAGATGGAGGTGCGGTAAGCCCATAAGGCTGGATTAAGTTGGAGATGCCAGTCATGGCCAACATCATTGATAGTCTTTTGTAGGATTTTAACAATTGTTTTGTTTGATGCCTCAGCTTGGCCATTTCCTTGAGGATAGTAGATTGTGGAATAGTTGTGGGTGATGTGAAATTTGGTGCACAAGTCATCCATGTCTTGGTTTTGAAACTATTTCCCATGATCAATGATAAGATACATAGGTATACCATATCTGCAAATGATATAGTTTAAGATAAACATGGAGATTTGTTTCCCTATGGCAGTAATTAATGGAACAGCCTCAATCCATTTAGTGAAGTATTCTGTGGTAGTGAGAATCCATTTGTGGTCATTGGAAGATGGAGGATTGATAGCACCCATGAGGTCGAGTCCCCACTGACTGAATGGAAAAGTAGTTGTAAAAGGATGTAACTCTTGAGCTTGAGCATGGATAAGGTTTCCATGTATCTGACATTTCTTGCATGCCCTAGCAAAATGAAAGGAGTCTGCTTCCATGGTAGGCCAATAATAACCCATACACATGAGTTTCTTAGCCAAAGAGGGACCACTCAAATGTTTCCCACAAATACCTTCATGTACATCACGTAAGGAAATTTGAGCTTCATCATGTTGGAGACATCGCAGGAGAGTTCCGTCAAAACCTCGCCGATAAAGGGTGTTGGATATTAAGATATAGCGGGAGGTTTGGTGGAGAAAAGTTCATTTTTGATTGTAGGATAGGTTGGGAGGTAGAGTGTTATCTTTGAGGTAAGAATAGATCTTTCCATAGGTTGGGGAGTCATGTCCAATCAGATGACATATAATACTCATATCAGGCTCATCATATGCAGGACAAGTCAGGGATTCCACCAAGAACTCAAAACGTGCCTTGGTATCTTCTATATCAAATAAAGAAGCAATCATTGCCATGGCATTGACAACCTTATTTTCATGTTGAGGAATCTGCTCAAAAGTGATGACAGAGAAATACTTTTTAAAGTCATCAACCATATGTTTATATGGCAATAAATTATCATCTTTGGTCTGGTAATCATCATTAACCTGGTTAACAATCAGCTGAGAATCTCCATAGACATTTATTTCAGATACGTTCCATTGTAAAGCCATTTTTAACCCAATCAGCAAAGCCTCATATTCGGCCACATTATTGGTGCAAGGAAATAACAACTTGAAAGATTTTGGAATAGTATATCCTTGTGGCATGATAAATAGAATACCAGTTCCTGAACCCTGTTGAGTGTATGAGCCATCAAAGTATAATTTCCATGTTTGTGTAGACAAAGCTAAGATATGAGCATTAGGAAACTCTGTGTGTATAGGTTGGTCATCCGTTAATGGAGCATTAGCTAGTTGATCTGTGATCACTTGACCTTTGATAGCCTTCTTGTTTAAATATTCAATATCAAACTCACTAAGTAGCATGACCCACTTAGCCAACCTGCCTGTTAATACAGTCTTGCTTAACAAATACTTTAAAGGATCAATCTTTGCAATAAGCTGAGTAGAATGTGACAACATGTAATGTCACCACTTTTGTGAAGCAAAGACAATAGCTAGACATGCTCTTTCAATAGGGGAATAGTTTAACTCATATCCCATTAAAGTGTGAATGATTTAGTAGATGGCTTTTTCTTTTCCTTCATGATCTTGTTGAGCGAGAAGAGCACCTAGTGAGGCTGTCATGGCTAAAATGTAGAGCAAGAGTGGCTTGCCCAGAATTGGTGACATCAGAGTTGGAGGATTCGCTAGATACTGCTTGATTTTGTTAATAGCTTCCTCACACTTATCATCCCATTGGAATAAGATATTTTTATGCAGCAAATGTTGAAAGGGATGACTGTGATCTGCTAGTTGAGAAACAAATCTTCAGATGGATTGTAGACGCCCCTGTAAAGATCTTAGTTGACTGATGTTAGTGGGGGAAGCCATCTCCAATATTGCTTTAACCTTTTCTGGATCTACTTCGATGCCTTTAGCTGAGACAATGTAGCCTAACAGTTTGCCAGATGTGACCCCGAATGCACATTTCTTTGGATTAAGTTGAATCTGATATTTTTCCATCCGGGTGAATATTCTATCCAACACTCTCAAATGACCAGCTCTGTCTTTGGATTTTGCTAAAATTTCATCAACATAATCTTCCATGATGGTATGCATCATGTCATGAAAGATCGTGGTCATGGCTCTTTGGTAAGTTGCTCCAACATTTTTGAGGCCAAATGGCATCACATTCCAACAGTATGTACCCCATGGACAAGTAAAAGTAGTTTTTTCTTGGTCTTCTGGCGCAATCTTGATTTGGTTATAGCCAAAAAATCCATCCATTAATGATAAAATTTCATGCCCAGCTGTTAGGTCAACAATCATATCAATATTTGGCAAAGGGAAGTCATCTTCTAGACAAGCTTCATTAAGATCTTGAAAATCAATACAAATCCTGATAGACTTGTCTGGTTTTGAAACTAGAACAATATTTGAAATCCACTCAGCATAATCAATAGCCCGAATGAATCCAACATCTAGGAGCTTCTTCAATTCTGCTTTCACCATTATAGCAATGTGAGGATGCATTTTGCGGAGCTTCTACTTAACTAGTTTTACACCTGGTTTGATAGATAAATGATGCATAATGAGATTGGGGTCCAAACCAGGCATATCAACATAGGACCAAGAAAAGTTGATTTATCTTTTTCTGAAGAATTTTGCAAAAGCTTCTTTCTCTGATTCTGTCAAGGATGCTGCTACTTTGAGGATGTGTGGAGACTCCTTTGTTCCAATGTTAAGTGGTACTGTTGGTTCTATAAGAATGGCAGATTGCTCTCGATATAGATAGTTGGGAAGAGTGTCAATCCTTCCATCATTAGGCACCTCAAAGATGTTTTCACCATCAGATGCATCTTTTCTTTTTACTATTTTTGGATCTAATACTACCACTGAGTGGTTTTCACCATTAGATTTGTTGATTATTTTTATATTTTTATGACTGAAAGGATTGGCACTCTCTCCAAAATAGGCCATGTCATTGAGTTCTATCAGAAATCCTGACTTGTGATCCCCTGGTGGTAAATGATCCCTGATGCCAAGATAGTTAATGATTACATCATCATTATGGAAGACATCAAGTTTTGGGTGATCGGGAGAATCCCAATCGATAAGGTTAGGATGGACAAGGGGCATTGGATCATTTGGGTCAGTGTCAAAAGAAGAGATGGTATTGATGGAAAAATTGTCAAGGTTTATGATAGTATCAGTGAGGTCTATTTCCATACTCTCATCCGAATCATTTGTCACAAGATAACGCTCACTTTGCTCATGATCAACATGAGTAGTATTACATGGGACCAATCCTAGTGAGTCACTCATTGAACTCTCACCCTCATGGTAATCGTTACAATATTGATGGACAACATCAACTCCTATTTCTTTAGTATAATTAGATAAGGAATCCCATTCATAATCATTAGAATCAGAATCATCATTATCTTCAAGTCTATCAATGATTCTTTGAGCTATCCTTTGTTTCTCTGGATCTACATACATACCATGCTTTCTGAATTGTAAGGCAGTAGCTTTAGATGTCTCATGAAAAGGTGGTATTTTTTCTTTTCCTTTTGGTTCTTGTGGTTCTTCACCTTTATATCATAATCCTGTAGTGTCTCTTTGATAATTGGGATTTTGCAAAATTGGTTTTATAACACCTTCTCTTTGTAACCCTAGAGGTCCAGCACCTTGATATCCCATCTTTGGTAGCAAAGTATACCCTTTTCCATAGACATCAGGTGATATACATTCATGTTTAATATCCTCTTCAATCTTCTGTGTCTTAAGCCAATAATTTGCATTATGCTCAGCTGCCTCTTTGGATATTGTGCCCCCACTTATAAATGTGTTATAAACAAGTGTGGAAGGGGGTTCTGATTGTTATTTAGTGATCAAAGATCTACCATATGATTTGGGAGATAAAGGTAACTCAGTGATACAAAGAGCTTGACCTAAAGTATATTCTCCCATACTTATTTCTTTGATGTCTATCTTGATCCCATCTGATTGAGAAGTTGATGCTATATTACTAGGGTCACTGGGTGTAGTTGCAGAAGATCCAGTATGATTATAGGGAACCAAAGTATCAAAAATCTTCACATTGCTACAATATTGAAAAGGATTAGAATCTCCTTTGATAGTGATCTCTTGACCATTGTGAGGGAATTTTATACATTGGTGATAAGTTGATGGCACAGCTTGCATGGAATGAATCCATGGTCTTCCCAAAAGAATATTATAAGCAAGATCCATGTCCAGAACTTGACAAGATACATCTTTGACAATAGGACCAATTGTAATTGGAAGAACAATGGACCCCTTGGATGATCTCTCTTCCTCATCATAGGCTTTTATTGTGATTTTCTTTTTTGGATCAACAACATTCTCAGAAAATCCCAATGCAAGGACTAACTTTAACGTGCAGATATTCAAGCCAGCTCCCGCATCTATTAATACTCTTTTAATCTTATGATTCTGAACAAGGACTTCGATATGTAAGGGAGCATTATGAGGTTGGGTAATGGCTAAATCATCATTTTCAATAAAGGACAAATAGTGTGGGGTTGTTAAATGGCCCACCATAGCTTGAAATTGATCAGGATCTAGAGTTGTTGGAACCTGGGTCTCTAAGAGAGCTTTTTCAAGGATATCTTTGTGAGATGGGGAAAGATGCAAAAGCTCTAAGATGGATATCTGGGTAGGTGTTTTCTTGACTTGTTCCAAAAGATTGTACTGGTTGGAAGTATTTGGGATAGACTTTGGGACATAAACGGACTTATTTTGTGTAGTGCTTGGTTTAGACTAGACTCCTTGAAGAGTAACTTTGGCTTGAGCACGAGTAGTTGCTTGGACTGGTTGACTCTCTGATTTTTCTTTGATGGTAATAACATTGGCATAATACATAGAAGGATGACATTTAGAAATGTTACCAACATATTGATAGGGAGTGGAATTATAATTAGCTTGATTCTCACCCTTAGTGTTGGAAGAACCCCCTTTTTCATGCTCAGGAAGTGGATCTTTGAAAGCTGTATGTGATTCATTTGAGACATGTCCATCAACACCAATTTCACTGCTTTCAATTAAATCTTGGATTACATTTTTGAGTCTTTTGCAATCATTTGTTTTATGTCCTCTGCCTCTGTGAAATTCGCAATAATCATTCTCATTCCACCAAGAAGGCTTTACTCTAGGCTGAAAATCTTTCATTTTAGGAAGCGTAATGAGTTTCTTTGTGATTAACTTTTGTAATGCTGATTCGAGAGATTCCCCCAAAGGAGTAAAGTTTCTTCGAGGTGACATAAAAGGAAATCTTGGTTTAGATGAATCCTTGTTGGTATTTTGATTTGATGATTGATTGTTATAGGTTCCTTGAGTAGCATTGACCTGACTGGTGAGATTAAGAAGGGGTTGCGTTGGTTTGACATTACAATTATCAACAATCCCATCATTGACAATGTTTTTGTTTTTATTCCAAAACTTTGATTTGTCATTGTTATAGTTGTTGGAATTGGAATTTGAGGATCCAACATTGTCTTTAGAATAAAGTTTGATCTCACCTTTTCAGACCATGGCTTCCTCAATCTTGATACCATTTTCTATGAGCTTATTGAAATTTGGTGGACATTGCAATTGTAACCTATAACTCATTTTTGGTGTAAGGTTATCCACAAAAATATCCATCTTTTCTTGTTCAAGAATCATTCGTGGATATTTAGAAAACAATTGATGCCATCTTTTCAAAAATGTAAGGAAAGGTTCTCCATTCTTTTGATGTGCATTGCAAAGATCAAGCATAGTGACCTCATGTTTGATGTTATATGAATAATGAGTCACAAATTTGTCAAGAAGCTCATTGAAAGATTTGATGCCGGATGGAAGTTTAGAGAACCATTCCATGGCTTGCCCTCCTAAACTTTTTGGAAATAGTCACATAAGATAAGTGTCATTGTGAGCGACTTCAATACAAGCAGCACAAAACTCACGAATATGGTCTTGTGGATCCGAATTCCCTTTGTATTTGTCAAATTTTGGTACCTCAAAATGAGGAGGGAATAGAATCATTGCTAAATTCTTATCAAAAGGATAAGGACATATATCATCCAAGGAATACTTCTTTGTTGATGATCCAGTTTGGATGTCACGGATTTGTTGTTGAAGTATTTGGATTTGTTGTAGGACGGGATCCAAAGACGGTGTGTTTCTTTGAATGTTTTGGGAAACATTGTTGTGAGAAGCATTGTTTTGTGAAGCATGATTTGGCTGATCATTTTGAGAAATAGTGTGTTTTTCATGACTATGAGAAGCATTGGATTGCTGATTGGTTTCCTTTGCTCCATGAGTATCTTGAGAACCTTTAGGAATTTGTTGATTATTTGTGTGAGCTAGTTCTCTAAGATAAGAAATATCAAAATCACTTGGTAACCTAGCTCCTTGTTGAGCAAGCATGAGAAAATACATCTCTTTATCCAAGCCTAAGAGTCTTTCCATGACATGATAAAATTGAGGATCTTGTGAAGCTTCCCTAAGTTCTTCATCGGTGGGTTCATCAGTGGATGTAAAAAGTGAAGTTTTCTTAGGAGCTTCGGGCCAAGGATTTTCTTCATTGCTGGTATTGCCTTCCATCTTGTCTAGGGATTCTGGATTGGTGGCTTGTTTAAATTTTTGAGATTGAGTTTGAACCATAAAATTGAAAGAATTGATTGTGGGATGAAAGATTTTTGATGAGAAGATATGGAAAGTGATTGATAGGAAAGATATTGAAATGTGTTGAAAAGTGATAAGACAACTTGATAAACTCTAAGTCAATAGGAGGTATAGATCTCACTATGATATGAAAAAGAGAAATCAAGAGATAATAACCTAAGCAAGTTTGATGATTAAGGATGATATATCCTGATATGGTAAACTCACAAAGATCAAAATCTAATGGATAAGATAATGTTTCAACACAAAATAAAAAATTTCAAAGATTTGGAAGAAAAATGATTTGATGAATCTTGATAAAGGAATGATGAAAAGTGATGAACGGTCAAACTAAAGATCAAAGGTCTATGTAACTTGACTGTTTCTCCAGAATCTTACTAAGGACAAAAATGGGTATCTGAAAAAGTGATTTTGAAAATTGCAAAGTTTGTGGAAATGCTCACTGTTGTAAATGTGCAACAACAAATGCGCAGGAAAGATTGATCAATGCGTAACAAAATTAAATAGATGCGCAACAATATGTAATAGATGCGATTGGTAATAATAAAAAATGTAGACAGTTTGCATAGATGTGCAACAAATTTTGATAAATGTGTAGCAAATTTGATCAAATGCACAGAAAGATGTGATATATGCGCAGGTGTTGAAATTTTGATCTGAATTGAAATGTTTTGGATTTTCCTGGTGTTGGCTGGTTTTGTTGTTTGTTTTTTTTTTTTTGGAAAAGTGAAAAATGCATAAACACATGCACACAAGACAGAAATGATGTTAATCTGACTATGCTAATATGAATGCACAAACACGCTTACAATCCTATGGTTGGCAAGGATGATATCTACTCCAAATCCCCACTAGGATAATAAAATCTAGCCATGCAAATTCATAGCAGACTACCTAGGAACTTGGAGGCACGAGATCCTCCTTATAGTGCACTCACTTCTCAGGCACACCAAGTTTTGAATTCAATGGGTCATTACTTCCCAAAGAACTGCTATCTCTACTATGAACCGTGAGTAATGTGAGGTGTCTTCACGAGCTTGGGTGACTCCTTGAGGTAGCAGATAGAAGTTTTTTGGCCACTAAACAAAAGTTTTTAGTAAGGACATCCATTTAGTTGGTTGTGATCAAGTCATTTTCCCAATTAAGGGGGCTCTCCCAATCCTTTCAAAGCAAGGCTTTCACCTCTACTAAGTAGGACTTTAACGCACCACTAGGGTACTGGAGGAGATTTTGGTTGCCACAATGAATTCACACCTATCTAATGTGAGACTAATCACATTAGCATTTTTTATATACCAGTTTGGAAGTGCTTGGCTTTAGCCTGTTACCAGTTGGGTCGTTCCTTGGGGTGAGTACCTTTTTTCCCACCAAAGACTGTCCTCTAAAAATTATAACAGTTTCTCTTACACCCAAGGTCCATGAATGGTGAGGGGAGAGGATACATTGTTATAATTTTGGGATTACATATATGCTATTAAGAAAAACACAACAAACACTTGAATCTATGATAAGGAAGACACACAAAGAAAAAACATGTCGTATTTTAAGCCCAAATGAGATTATAGTTTATTTTGTAAACCCCTTTGCAATCTGCAATCAAACTATTAGAATTTTTTTTTTAGCAATGGGGTCTTCAAAATTACGTCCTACAAAATAGCCTAAAATTACTACCAGAATGAACAGACACTTGTCAAAATGTTAGCTAAAAACAAATCTAACAGAAAACTAAATTTTTCTACAAAAATTGATAAATGCATAGAACAGTGATATAAATGCACAGTAAGTTTGGATATATGCACAGTAATTATATATGTGTGAAACAATTGAATGAATGCACAGCCTAATGATATGTATGCGTAGCTAGTATGGATGCGCAGCGAAAAATGATGTATGCACAAGATAGTTTAACGAATGCGTAGAAAATATGATAGAAAGTGAAAACCAGATGAAAGTTTATGTCTGTGGTTGCAGAAAATGGATGCGCAGTAGAAATGAACAAATGTGCAAAAATTGTGTACAAATGTGTAGAAATAACCTGTAGAAAAACCTGCACACAGAAAACTAAAAATTGAAAGTGAAAAGCCCGGTTGGGCCCTCCTTCTAGCACCAAAAATGTATGCAAATTACATGCTAACAACTAGAAATGATAAATTAACTATTAAAGCCAATGAATCTATCTAATGCAAACACAATGAAGAATGCAAAGTAACTATGAAATGATGAAACTAATTTAATTACCTTCACCTACCATGCAGCTTGTCTCCATTATCCTCCTAGCTTTGATTTCTTGAAGATGTTGAGCTCTCAGATTTCCAAAATGAAGCCTTCTCCCAAGATGCTACCAAAGTGTGGAGATTGAATGAAATTGAGTGCACAATAGCTTATGCAAACTAATGGATGAAATGCAAATGAAATGGTGATTGCTATGGAATGCTTTATTTCTTGAATGCTTGGATGCTTGAATGCTTGAATGCTTGGATGGTTGTTATCAAAAATACCTATTACCTCTCAAATGATAAATGAGGCTCCTTTTATAGAGTTTTGGAGGATCTAGGCTTAGGTGGCACAATCCTACAGTTGAGAATGAAAGGTGTAAGATCCTAGGGCTAGGATTGACTTGGTTGAAGGAGTTGAGAGAAAGGGGGATGTAGTTGGAATGTGAGAGGAAGAATAGGGATGATGTTCCTCTCACATTGACATGGAGGAGAAGAAGGTGAGATGAAAAGACACATGTCAAGTGTCTCACAAAGACCAAAGAGAGAAAGGGGGAGAGACATTTTCCTCATGAGGACTCTTTGTACAAGTGTCCCATGAGTCACCTTTGACCCTTAGAGATGGCTTGAGAAGCCCCTTAGGAATAGGGAATGTCTCTTGACTTGGTTGTTGAGAGGACATGTGGTCATGAGACCAAGTCCTATGAGGTCACATAGCCCTTAAGAATAGGACATGTGTGGGTGAGGATAAATATGAATAAATAATTAATAATAATTATTTATTTTAGCCAAGGTGATGTGTCAGGTGACTAGGTGTATGAAGTGAATTAGAAGACTTAGTCATATTTAGGTGATTGTGTATTTAATTAAATCACTTTAATAGACTATTTAGAAGACTTAGGATATAGAATTAGACTATAGTGAATTTATTAAATAAATTGAATAATTTATTTAATAAATAGAGGAATAATTATTAATTAAATAATAAATATTTAATTAATTTATCAAGTTAATAGTAATTAAATAATAAATATTTAATTAATTAATGAAGCCATTTTTAGGTGTATACACTATCCTTATAACTCCTCAAATATACTTTCTGATACAAAAATTAATACAATACTCCCCCTAAGAGTATCAATCCTCATATACATAACAATTTTCTTCTCTACTACAATCACTCCCCCTTTGACAACAATGACAAAAATAAAGTAGGGAGGATTACAAAATTGTAACCCAAAAAAATATTATACCTCCATTTACTTATTGCAAAGCCGGTAGGCTTGCAACACAATCTGCAAAATTTACTTTCATGGCTTCAAACTCTTTCTCCCATGACTTTTTGATAGAATTTGCCACATTCAAAAGTATGCTTAATCCATAAGCTGCTATCTGACAAGCTTGAAGGTTCTCAAAATTAAATTTATGAAATGATGTCTTAGCAGTAAGACATTCTTCTAACTGTTCCTCAATAATGCTCAACTTCATAGACGTGTGCTCTCTCAGAAGTTCAAATCTTCTCAATTTCCTATTCTTTTCATCTAGCAATGATCTTATTTCATCATAACACTTCCTAAATTTCTTCTCAACATCACTTACTTTTACATTGGGTCTAGAAAGAAGATTAGATTCATTCTGAATCTCAGCTTCCTTCACCTTGATTTTCTGCTCCTCTGCTGCTGTCAAAATCTCAGGTTTTGTACACTGTATGTATAAAGCTTTTCCACTCTCCAAATGTTTCCTCAAGTTCTTGATACAAACATCAAGACTAATAATATCATTTCTGATATTCTGACTCATACTTAAAAGCATTTCAGCTTCATAAGCTGCTTGAGCTCTTACTTTAGCAATGTCTGATAAGTTGGTAAACTCATCATCAAAAGTACTTAGTACCTTTTTGGCTCTCTCCAAAGGATCTACTTCTGAAATATGTGTAGTTACAATACTTTGCAACTTCTCTATCAGTTCCTTCAGACTTCCTTCTAGATTCTTTACTTTCTTATTCTTTCCAATAATCTTATTCCAAGAACTAATAAGCTCTAGCTGATCATCATCATTAACTTCTTTACCTAAGTCTTATAACAAAGTTCCAATTTCTTTCTTCTTTGCCTCAAGAGTGGGTGCATGAATTTCTATCTTTTTAGGTTCATCACTCACCAATTTAGTCTGCACTACTTCTTTAGTCCTATCCAGTTCAACAAGAGCCAAATTGTCAACAATGTTATCTAAATTCTTAAATACATTATCTTCAATGTCCAAGGTTACCTTAGTACCTTCAATGTCCATTGTATCATCTTCAATGTTAATAGCTAAAAGAGAGGGAATATCCTCTTTTTCAGCATCAACTGCATGTCTTTTTGCAACTGAAGTTTCTCCAACAATTTCTATCATTACTTTAATTATTGCTTGCTCTATTTCTGTTCTCACTTGCTCATACTGTCTTGCCATGATCTGAATGGTTCTCCTCTTAGTCCTCAAAAGAGTGTCAAGGGGATTCAAAATCTACTTCAAATGATCATCATCTTTCACTTCACAAATCTTTCTCACAAGATTCTCTCATAGTTTTGTCTTCCTCAGATGCTCTTTGTTTTCTATTAATAAGTTTAGTAAACAATTCATCAGGTATTTGACCTTGAATAGAGTCAAATTTATTATCTACCAAAATCATATTCTTCACAATAGCATTCTCCAAATTAAGTCTATCAGTATAATCATAAAGATCATAATATTTATTCATTCTTGCAAAATCTCCATTCTCAATAATCTGCTCATTTATCTTTTCAACTTTTGGTTTGCAAGCTTTCTTCTTAGTATCATCTTTAAATTCTACAAACTTTCTTGGTACTAGTTGAACTATAGTCTTCCATCTCTTTCCTGGTCTAGTAGCAATTTCTTTCTTTCTCTTGCTCGGTGTTACTTGTTCCTTTTCTAGTTCTTCTACTTTCACTTTAACTAATGTAGGCTCTCTCTATACTGCACTGGATAAAGGTGGTACACTCAAGACTTCTCCCTATCCAACATATCTCAATGCTGCTATTGTCTATTTAGCTACCAAAAATTCTCTTTTTGTCATCCCTGTGTCTTTCAATATTCTCTTTATGGTACTGTCAACTCTTTTCTTAGACTATTTCTCTTCAATTTTAGTTTTAACAAAATTAAAGTTGTCTTCATAAGTTCCAAACCTGCTGCATTGGGTGTCCAATTTAGTTTTCAACAATCTTCCAACATACTCTTCTGTCTCAATCTCATAAATCTCATAGCCAAAGGGTCTATGAATTCAACTCTGGGTTCTACTGCTTCAATGTAAGTAAAGTCAGTGTCAATCATGAAACAAATATCATTCTTATATTTCTCCACAAGTGACTGTGGAATCCTTGATCTGCTAGTTACCAAATTCTAAAATGTCTTCAAAACTAACACAACACTCTCATTAATTTTATCAATAACATGATTTCTATAAACTTTGTTTATTCTTTCCATCGTAGACTGTCCATCATTCCAATCATTTCCAATTGTGTAAGGAAATCTTCTCAAAAGGTGGAAAAACATATATGTAATCAAAGATGAGAATCTAAATTGTGCATATTTAGACTTCTTAATCTTCTCCAAATTCTTAAATAATTGAATTCTCAAAATCTCACACATATCAACATAAACTTTGTCTACACACATCAAATAGGCAATGTGAACCATGCCAGCTGCCATGTCATCTTCTCTAGAATTAGCACAAAACTTTGTAGTCAAAATCTTACATAGATATCTTACATCATGTTGTCTAATCTTGCTGATAACAATACCTCTACCATTATAGGATGATCCAGTGTTGTCAATGACAATCTTCCTCATGTTTTTCTCATTTAAAGGGATAGCACCAAGTTTGGATAAATTGGTGACTTCATGAATTAGGTCAGCTGTGATGTCAATCACTCTGTCTTCTAACCAAAATTTCCCATTGTGAATTCTACTTAAAATGATCTTTGTGCACTCTTCATTATCAAATTCATACTGTAAACCATACATGACAATTTCATTATTTTTCAAATGTTCATAACCTTGCTTCAATGACATATCCTCGTTATATGTATTCTAATACTCACTTGAAAAATCATTGTCATTTACTGTTTCCAATTTACATCCAAGATAACTCTTTACATTTTCCAAATGCAAAACTCCATTTGGTACGGATGATAAAGCAAACTCAGGGTCTACTTCTAAAGCTTCTACTAGTTCTTTCTTCAATTTAGGTCTGTTCTTGTCTCTAATGTTGTGAATCAAAGATGTATCCATGTTTCCTTCCAATTCTTTATACCGATTCAAAGATTTGTCAAGATAAATACCTCAAATTCATGATTCTAGGGTTTGCAAAGATTCGGCGCTTAAATCCTTCACAAAATCTTTGCAAAACACTTCCAATCTTTGATTTTGATCTCCTTGATACTTTAATTCACATTGACAATCAAATAACATCGATCATAACCTTTTATGACTTCAATCATACTTAATTTTGACATCGCATTCAATTCTTTTGCCGCTTCTTTTCAAAAATTATTCCTGTTAACCTGCAAAACTCAAAACTTCTTGTGATCTAGAAAAAACACTATTTTCTTTTGTGCTCTTAACCATAGCATTATTACATCACAATATACCTTCTATTAACTGTGCAAGACTTAGTTCATCATAAATCTACTTCTACACTAAATCTAAGTTCCTAATCTACTGTAATTTACATAAATTAAGTGCTTAAAGATAGGTCAAGTAAGGATTCATTCTTACCACTTAATACTTCACCTGTCTGATTACCTTCCATGTTGATTATGTCTTCTTGGTATATTCCTTTAACATACTTCACTTCATCCATATTGCTACAACAATCTTTCTATCTGTTACTTGTATCTTCATTCCTTCTTGCATTGTTTCTAGGGTTAGGGTTTAGATGATAAGTTCCATTGTTCATTCTGCAAAACCTTGCTATATGTCCAATCCTATTGCATATCTAACAAACAATTCCATTGTTCCCATATCTCTATCCTTGCTAATTAATCTACGACCTGCAATTTCTAGCAATGTGTCCAAATTTGTTGCATCTATAACACACTACTTCATTTCTTCTATTCATGTCTTCAGTAGGTTTCTTATCTCCATTGTTAGTATTCCTAAAAATTCTATTACCATAATTATTCTCAATAACTTTAGGTCTTCTACATTCAATAGCTCTATGTCCAAAACCATGACAATTATAACAATAACCTTTAAGAGGTTTAAACTATTTACCTGTGCAATCTCTTTTCATATGACCAATAGTATTACAAGAAAAACATCTACCTTTGAATTCTCTTTGGATACCTTTGGGTGATTCCTCTTGCTTTGATGATTTTCCTTCTTCTTTAGGTGCATCTTTAGATTTGTTGATCTCATCAAGCTTCTTCTCATCTATGCTTTCAGATGTCTTCAGATCTGGCTTCTTGCTTTCATCATTTTTTCTGAATATATTAAATCCAAGTCCAGTCTTATCATAGGATGGTTTTCCAAAAGAAACTTGTTCATCGATCTTCTCACTATTTGAATATAGCCTTTCAAGTTGTTGTTTGGATTGATTCAGTTCACCTTTCACAATCTTATTGTACTTCTCAAGTTCTGCATACTGCACATTTACTTTCTCAAATTCAGATGTCACTTTTTCAAGTTTAGATTTCAGTTCTTCATTTTCAGTCTTTAGACTTTCATTCTCAGATTTTAGATTTACTTCATTTTTGCTATTTCCATCTTTTAAACTAAGCTTCAAATTTACTATCTTCATTTCATGCTTAAGGATCTCATTTTCTTTTTCCAAGTTGCTATCACAATCTTCAATAAGAATTTTGGATTCCTTTTCAGATCTCAGATCTTCTATCTTGTTTTTCATTTTCTCAATAAGGTTCTTTGCATCATCATATTTCCTTTTTAGAGTGTTTCTTTCATCAGTAAGCATATCAATCTACTCAAGAGCTTCATCAAGATTCTTCTGTAGTTGATCCATATCCATAGAGATCTTACTCAAGCTGCTAGGCTTTCCTTGAATGATTCTTTTCCAAGTAACTAAGCTTTGATACCAATTGTTAGAAATAGGGAATACTGAGAGGGGGGGGTGAATCAATATTCTACAAAATTTATCTTTTGCCCAATTATGGATATAATAGATTATCTTTATACATGCATAACATAGGAAACTAAACAATATGCATAACAATAAAGAACTCATAACACATGTTCTCGAGGAAACCCTAGCCAAGGGAAAACCTCGGTGGGGATGGTACCCACAAAGATTCACTAATCAAAAGTATCCTGTTAAGGATGTTGACCCTGTTAGGAGTCAATTACATATGTATAGTGTATCAGTCCTGGTTAAGGGACTATAGGCCTTGTTAGAAGCCTCAACCTTGTTAGGAGTTGTAGATACAAAATTTGATTACAAGATGAGCCCACTGCCCAAACAAGTAACATACAATGTATATTGATTACAAAAATGGATTAAGGTACATAACCTTATACTGCTTGCATAAATTTCTTCTTCGCTGCTCTTACATTCACATCATATTATATCATCACCATATTACATTGCTCATTCATTCTTACAATTACAATTACATATATACAAGTTATTAAGGTTAATAACTTTACATGGTCGGCTTCCATATATTTTTATCTAAGGGTAAAAATCTAGGATGTCATCCCTTTATATTGTTAAGTCATTATTTTGGTAAAAAAAATAATCCCTTAACTCTTTACCAATTCTGTCTTCTTATTCTGGCCTGTTGACTTAACACTGTCTTCAGTAAAATTGCCATAACTAATTCCGTACATTCCATACTGACTTGTACTCTGAGATGGGTCATCATTAGCCATCATAGCATCTATGTTAAAGTGTGCAAGCACTGAACTTGCTCTAGTCAACATCACAAACCAAAACTATATCCTAGTACACTGTGAAAACACTGTCTCACACTTAGACAAATTTGCATTGTGATCTACCATACTTGCTCTCTGACCTGTGTGCTCTTAATGTGGATCATATGTTTCCATAATGATAACATCTATGTACTCACTTCAGCCAAATTCCCAACATTTCCCTATATAGGAGGCATAAAAATTGGTGGATTCACCAAATATTGTTTGATATGATTGAAATTACTTTCACATTCCTCATTCCATGCGAAGGTCACACCTTTATGTAATGTCTTTGTGAAAGGTTGTGATGTCTACTAGATGAGAGATGAAGCATCTAATTGATTGCACTCTTCCTTGTAAGGTCTGCATTTGACTGATGTTCTTAGGAGGTTGCATCTCCATGATTGCTTTAACTTTTGCAAGATATACTTCAATGCCTTTCTTTGAAATAATGTACCCTAGAAGTTTTCTTGAAGTGACACCAAAGGAAAATTTCTTAGGATTTAGTCAGAGACTAAATATTTCCATTCTATCTAGTATTGTACCCAAATCTAATAGGTGTTCAAATCATCTCATTGATTTATCCAAGGTGTCATCAACATAGTCTTCCATGTTTTTATGTGTCATATTATGAAAGATAGATGTCATAGCTCTTTGATATGTAGCACCAAAGTTATTAAGACTAAATGACATTACATTCCAACAGAAAGTACCCCATGCACAAGTAAAAGTTGTCTTTTCTTGATCTTCTAGAGCGATCTTGATTTGATTGTATCCAAAGAAACCATCCATTAAAGAATACATTTCAAAGTCCACAGTCATGTCCACTATCATATCGATGTTTGGTAGTGGAAAATAATCCTTAGGGCACACTTTGTTTACATCTTTGAAGTTTGTGCATACTTTGATAGATTTATCTGGTTTTGATATTGGAACTATGTTTGAAATCCACTCTGCATAATCTATGACTCGGATAAATCTAGCTTTTAGCAGTTTCTCTAGCTCAGCTTTGACAAGGAGTGCTACACAATGATGCATTTTACGCAATTTTTTTTTGATTGGTTTAACTCCCGGAGCTATAGAAAGATAATGCATGATGATATTAGGATCCAATCTAGGCATATCTGAATACTCCCATGCAAAATTGATTTTCTTTTTTGTCAAGAATGTTGTGAATGCATGTTTCTCCTCTTTTGATAGAGATTGTGCTACATGAATCAACTGTGGTTCCTCTATTCTATCCAAATTGATAGGCTGAGTTGGTTCTATCAATACTAGAGATCTTTGCTATAAATGACTCAAAAGAACATCAAATATCTCATCCTTAGGTACCTCAAAGAGGTTTTCACTTTCGGATATGTGTTTTGTTTTTACTATTTTAGGTTATGAGACTACCACATAGTGGTTTTCACCCTCAAATATTTTTCTTTTTTCTTTTATTCTTTTGATTGAGATATTTTATATCTGATTCTATCATGCTAATGCTAGGTTCACTGATATAAGTTTTCATGGGTTCTACTACGTTTAGGTAGCATGTGAGAGTGTAGTCTATCTGAAAAGTGTGGATGTCTTGGATTGGATCATTAGATGTTTGGTCAATAAGATCAGGATGTTGAATAGTAAGCGTAGGAAAGGATTGGATGATTGTATTCACACATACAATGTTGTCATCATTGGTTCTGATATGACTCTTGAATTCAAGGATGATATTACTACTTAGAATGTTTAGTTTGTTAAGTGTCTCAACATCATCATTGGACCTTGCGTTAGTAATAAGTGTATCAAAATCATGAGGTCTGTCATTTTGTTCTAGACTCATTTCATACGTAGGTGCGTATCGATGAATGAAATCTATGTATTTTTCTGTTATAAGCTCATCTTCTTCTAGAATAATTTCCCATTCATAGTCATTTGGTTCCTCATCTGAATCCATAGGAAAGTCAAGAATATGTATAAAAACATGATGAATACCCCAAGAAGGGTTACCTTCAGAGTCTGAGCAGAATTCATACTCATGGGAATCTGTCTCAGAATCAATGTTGTGTCCTAAATGTTTAGCTATTGTGAGAGGTATACCTTCTTCTTCTTGTTTATTTTCAGGATTAGCCGGTTCTTGTGTTGCGATTGTCTCTTGTTTAGTTGTAGGTTCTTGTGTGTCTACCACATTAATTATTTTAGGTTCCTTTTCATTTTCAAGAAGATCTAAGATATGTTGAGGTATACGTTCATAAGGAAAAACAACAGTTTTGGCTGAATCATCACTGTCTAAGTGCCATGTTTCTTCCTGTTGTTGAGTATCTATTTCTGGTTCTATCTATTCTAGGACATGTGTAGAGCTTCCACTAAGATGGAAATGTTTCTTATAATAACCTATGCCTACTGTATCTTTGGTTTTCCTCCCATAGTGTTCAATTGGTTTGATGATTCCTTTGCCTCTTGTTCCTAGAGGTCCTTTTCTAGTGTATTCCATTTTAGACATTAGCTTGTGACCTGGTCCATATGATTTTGTAGGAATCTTAGGTATTTTAGAGTCACATTTTTGAATTGTCTGTGATTTAGACTCATCTTTGTATAACCAGGCTAATATAGCCTCTTCCTCATCTGATGCTTTTTTGGAAACCTGCTTTGTGATGAAACTCCCATCAAATATAACCTGAGGTTCTTTAGTTGTAGGTTTTACTTTCTCTAAAGGTTTTCCATAATATTTTGGTGAAAGTGGGAGAGATGTGAGAGATAGGACTGGTTCCATTGTGTATTCTCCCATGCCTATATCTTTGATCTTGAATCCTTTTGATAGGTGTTCCATTTTAGATGTAGATGCTATGTCTATTTGTTTGGTAGAAGACTCTTTGTTATGTGGAACAAGTTTATCTGCACTTTCCTTCAAAGCGTTGCAAGATGTTGACGTGTCTACAAGTATACTGACCTCTACTCCATCATAGGGAAATTTTACACATTGGTGGTACATTGATGGAATAGATTGCATCTCGTAAATCTAGTACTTGACAAGTGATATCTTTGGTGACAGGTCATGTTCTGATAGGTAGCACAATGACTCCTTTGGAATTCCTTTCTTGTTCATAATATGCTTTTATGGTGATTTTATTTTTAGGATCAATAGAATCTTCTGACAATCCCAGTTGTGTAAGAAGTTTATAGGAATATATATTTAGACCAATGCCTCCATCTATCAACACATGTTTGATACAACAGTTTTGGATTAAGACTTCAATATGAAAGGGATGGTTATGTGGATGACTCAGTGAGTTGTCATCTTCTTCTAAAAAATATATGTACTAAGGGGACATTAAGTGACCTACCATTGTTTGGAATCTATCAAGATCAAGATCTTCAGGAACATTAGAGCCAATTAGAGCTTTGTCCAAAATTTCACGATCAGCAGGAGAGATCCGTAATAGCTCAAATATATAAATTTTTGCATTACTGTGTTGCAGTTGTTGGATGATGATGTATGATACCACTTTGGAATCTTTAGAATTTGAAGGTTTTGAAGTAGTCCTTTGTTTAGATGCAGATGCAAGATTGAATGACACCTTTGGGGTGTTTGATGAACCCAAGTTTCATCCTTGGAGAGTTACCTGAGCTTGAGATCGAGTTACTGCATTAGCCGTCTTATTATCTCTATCCTTTTTAATAATGGTGATGACATTGCAGTGTTCAGACAAGCATGGTTCTACCATGTTGATGACATCATTGTTTCCAGAGTAAGTGTCATTGACTTTAGCACCCATGTTTAGTTTAGAAGATGAATCTCCTTGAGTGTGTTTCAGAAAAGGTTCTATGAATGTTGTATGATCATTATTGGATTTATGGTTGTCAATCACAATTAATCTAGCATCAATTTTTTCCTGAATAAGATGTTTCAGACACATGTATTTATTGGTTTTATGACCCTTGTCTTGATGGAAATCATAGAAATCAGTCTCTTTCCACCATTTAGGTTTGACTTCAGGGTCATATGGTTTAATCTCACGTAATGTGATGATATTGTTTGCCAATAGAGTTTTCATGGAAGATTCCAAGGACTCACCCAAAGGAGTGAACTCATGCTTTGGTTTTGTAACCCATGGTTTATAGTCAGTTAGCTTTTTAGTAGGTTCAGTCACCTTCATTTTTGAAGCTTTTATGGCTTGGGTGCCAATGGTGAGATTAAATGCTGGTGCTTTAGGTGGAGCACTGATGTGATCAACAACACCATCTGTAATGACATTTTTATTTTTGTTTCAGAAATTTCCCTTATCTTTTTTGTTGGAACTAGAACCTGAATCATACTCATTCTCCTTATGAAGTGATATTTCTCCCTTATAAACAAGTACATTCTTTATCTTTATGGCATTTTCTACCATTTTGTCAAAAGAGGTATGATTTTGCATTTGAAGATGATAATTGATTTCCAAAACTAGATTATTGATGAAGATTTCTAGTTTCTCATTTTCCAAGATTTGTCAAGCATAGAGTGAAAACTTCTTCCTCAAATGTTTGAGGAAGGTCAGGAAGGGTTCTCCTGAATTTTGTTTCAGATTGCAGATATCGATCATTGTGACCGGATACTGGATATTGTAGGAGTATTGTTGATAGAACAATTTGATTAACTCCTCAAAAGTCTTGATGGTTGGAGGCATTTTAGAGAACCAATTGATGGCTTCTCCCCCCAAATATCATGGGAAGAGATGCATTAAGTACGTTGGTTCATGCATAAACTCCATGGATAGAGTGCAGAATTCCCTGACACGATCTTGAGGATCAAAATTTCTATCATATTTTTCATATTTGGGCAGTTCTATTCTTTTTTGGAATGGTGGCATGTACAAGCTTTGATCGAATGGAAATGGGCATAGGGCCTCCATAGAGAATTCTTTAGGTTCTTTCTCCTTTTCTAGCTTGTTGAGCTTGACTTGCATAACATGCATTTGTTTCATCATAGCTATGATGGGTTTTTTTTCCTCTTATGTTACTATATTTTCAACTTTAAAATCTCGAGGAAGTTTTGCTCCTTGTTGATCCAGTTGTAGGAAATATGCCTCTTTATCTTCTTGTAAGAAGTATTTCATCATTCTTTTAAAGAGGTCATCATCACAAAATCATTCAATTTCTGATGGTGTGGGTTCTTGATCTCCACCATGCTTGAATTGTTGGCCTTGAGAGCCTTGGTTAGCTCTGCCTTGAGAAATGGCATCACTTTGATTGGGATTTTGTGTTGATTCAAGAGGGGTTGTGTGACCTCCTTTCAGGCACAAATTGCCAAGGGTGTCTTCTTCATAAAGATTGGTGTCACAAGGTTGGTGTAATGTCTGAATGATAAGAGAAAATGAAGGTGATATCTTTGGTTCTTCTTTGGGTTTTCTATGTGAAGAGGCTCTAGTTTACACCATTAACCTTAGGTGGATCCTGAGAGCACGATAAGATAACTGACAGATGATCTAAATTAGAAAATATCAGGTGACGCAACCTTGTCAAGATTGGTTTGAAAAAGATTGATTGGACGTAAATGAGGGATATTGTGTGTGATATGTATGGGTAGATGCCCAAGAGATGGTGGACATGAATTCACAACAATTAGCCATTTTGAGATGATAAATTGAGGTTGTTCTGTCAAGGTTTTTGACACAAGATGAGACATGGTTCAGATTGATCAATCAGGTAACAAATCAAGCTAAATGGATCACTTTGGGAAAATAAGAGGATTTCTCTATTTCTCTGCTCTGTTCCTAACACAATGAATATTCTAATAGAATATGGATAATAGCTGTAAGTTGGTTGAATTTTTGACAAAATATAGACTTCTAGCAATTTTGGGCAAATTGTCATATGACAGTATCTAGGCTTGTACGACACATAATGATGTCTGGCACAACAATTGCAAAGGCTCATATGATAACTGGTACCATGATTTACTTTTGCTAAGGATATTGGACAACTTTTGTATGACACAGTATGGGTTCTTGTATGACACTTGGGGGTTCTGGTACAATAGTTTCAAGTCAAACATAATTTTTGTACGATAATTGGAGGTTCTGGATGACACTTGACACTAGAAAAGGATTTTGTTACAATTTTTCAAGTTTTCCAAGGTTTTCCAAATTTTGGTCTCAATTGGTTTGCAAATTTTTATGTCCAGGTTTGAAGATCTGTGTATTGGATTGTCTGAGGTTGTTTACCATAGCAATAGGCTCACAATCATAGAAAAAATGAGGGAACTAACTCAATGAATCAATCACACCTACCTTACCCTAGCTAGGAGAAGAGATGTATTACTTTCTCATTGACTTAGGAACACACTCAGAGACTCCTCAGAATATGCAGGTCCAACAAAATGCAATGGATGTTGAAGCCCATATTATCCAAGCTCAAGCATCAAAGAGGGCTTGATATGATGAGTTTCTTGAGGTGATTACTAGTCACCTTGCACAAGCACTAAAAACCCATCAGAGGAATATTGATAGCAAAATTAGCTTAGGATTTTAATCAAGGCATCCATTCACAATTGTCTCCCGTAGTCCCCCAAGAAGGATTGAGGCTGTTAACCCTATGAGTACTCTAACTAGTGTAGTCTCGCAAGCAAGATTTAAGCGGCTCCGCTCTACACAAAATCAAAGAAGGTTCATGGAATGAATCAAAGGAATAAGCACATTTATGTCTTCCAAGGCTTTAACCTCAAGGAAGCGTCAAATTTTATAGTGGGGTAGAAGAGTCAGTGTAAGACTTGTCTCCATTTGGGTCATTCCCGAGAGCTTTTTACCTCTCCGATAGGCCCTCTAAAGGATTAAAGCAAATGTGAGGTTGGGGACCACATGATCTGGGTTTCTAATTCTATGAAAGAGAAGAGCATAATCCCTTAAGCTTGCCCTTTTCCCTATCCAAAACATGTCAAGCAGAGTTAATCTAGAGATAGTACACAAACTAACACTAGGGAAGATACCTTGTAAGTTTTTGATCCTCCTAAGAAGGAGAAGAGCATAATCCCCTTGATATGTGCCTTAATGGTAATAGGTGCACGTACCTAATTAGCTAGGTGCCTATAAAAATGAAATACTAAGCAAACAAAATATTTTCTCAATGATGCTTTGGCAACCTGCAAAACCACTTGTCATAAATTTTAATGATTGAGCATCTTTGACAAGCGATTTTCCTGAAAGGGGTTTTCTACAAAAGAAGGGCTTAGAAGTCAAGACAAGAAGAGGCTAAAAGAATGGTTTTTTCTGTACTCAAGTTTTCATATTTCATCCTACAAAGATGTTTTAGGCTATAAAAATGATCAGGCACTAGTAAACAACAAATGTCAGTGTTAGCCATCAGTCGAAATCTCAAATCAAATGTCTCAAAAATTGATCAAAATTTGATACGACAATTGAAAAATGGAGTCAAAACTCGTACAACAATATATCTGCTCTCATACGACACTTTAACCATGATATGACTTTGGGTACCTGCATACACGAAAATTCAAGGCCAATACAACAATACGTAACAACCGATATGACAATGCAAAATGTCATCTGTCATATGACAGACAGAGAATTATGGTACAACAATCTGCAAATATCATACGAGATTGTACAAAAAAAATTAAAAATTGAATCTTGAGCCTAAAATGTCAAAAAAATGAAAACTTAAAAATGGAAACTCATTGTCGAACCCCACGATGGGTGCTAGAAATGTGCATGTGAAAAATTGTACATGTTTATGGACACAACACTTCAATAAAACATTATTGGTTAATGATCAAAAAATTTTCAATAAGGACAAACATCATTAACGAGGCAATTTACTGCAATCTAGTAAATGCGAGTATGGTATTCTCAGAAATTGACCAAGATCAGTGACAATGCAACACCTAAATGAAGGATTTAAATGATGAAAGTGATGAAAATGAATGCAAATTTAATCTATGTTTTTGGATTTTCTATGCAATAATGATGAAAACTATGTAAAAATGATCTAAAATGGATGAAAGATGAAATGAAATCTAATCTATCAATGCTATGAATGCTATAAAATCAAGAAATAATGGTTAGCAAAGAATCTCAAAAATTGTACAATCTCCAATTCACCAGATTGAACGTGCAAGGATTCTCTAAATTTGTAGATGTTTGTAAAGGATTGAGGCCTATTTATATTAAAATCCAAGGTTTTGAGAACTCATGGAAAGCCAAAAATCACTCCCTGATCAACTCAAATTGATTGTTGAGTTATCAGGAAATTAGAAATAGTTATCTAGCAAAATCAGCTTTTTAACTCGAATTAGATGTTCAAATTACTCCAATCTGGCTTTCAACTCACAATCACATGTTGAGTTTAAAAAGTTAACAAATTGAATTTAATAGTTGATTTTGAGTTTAACTAATCTCTGATTTGTGCGTAGATAATTATGAATTTATTTAATTCCCATGTGTTTTATTCTCAACTTAACTGATTTTTTAATTTAAAAAAAACTGATTTATGGGTTAATCAATTATTTTAATCAAACTTTATTCAAAATTATATTATTAAATTTGACAATTTGATTTAATCAATTATTTTTACAAATTTGATTTATTGTCAAATAAAAACAATATTAATTAGGAATAAATTTAATTAAATCTAATTAAATTAATTAAGTGGCAGAATTAAGTTTAATTAATTAAATATTCAACATATTCAATTAATTGAATTTAGGATATTTAAAATAATATCATTTATCACCAACTAATATTTAATTAAAAATAATTAGGATAGATTAGGAATATTCCCCGATACAAAATTGAGATAAGATCGACTAGGGTTTCGATGATTTGATGTGTAGATGTGCCTTAGGTTAGGACTTTAAGGTCAATTTTGATCAATTTGTTGATGTAGGAGGTCAATGGTACTGAAGCCCATTTTTGGGGTATTACAAGTTCAACAATAATTAAGCTCTTTGAGTGTCTCAGACAACTTAGAGGGGAGGAGTGAATTTGTTGTCAAATAATTTTTTTATCAGTTTCATAGATCTGAAATGAATAAATTAATACTTTGTCCACTTACTCAAATAAAATGTTAAACATGAAAGATCATAAACATGAATCATACAAAATGCACACTAAATTTTTATGTGGAATACTTGATATGGAAAAAATACAAAGAATTTTAATTCTCATGAATAGAAACACCAGTTAAGGTGACACCAGTTAAGTTAATTTTTACAAAGGGTGGCTCACTATTAGAATTCTCACTACAAGTGGGATCACTTCCTAGAAGGGCTCACTACTTTGAGGAAGAAGAGAGATGAAGGAAATCCACCATTGTAGTGCAATTTATGGAAGAAACCCTTGGCTCATTGCCTCTGGTGTCTAACAACAACAACACAAACCTACTTCACACTTCTTCCAAACTTTTTCACTATATCTAACATATCTTCTCCTCAAATAACATCCTTATTGATCCATCGCAAACATCCTCTTTCCTATCTTGGTCTTATGAAAACACCAAGTCATCCATCAATAACATAATTGAAATAGTGTTGGTAAACAGATTGTTCTTCTTTTTATACTCCTTTTATTTGCCCAATTTATATCAAAGAATAACTTTACTCAACAGTTGGGAAACTATTTCTGAGAATATCTAGTTTCCCTTTGAATTGAGGTATAGCTCCCTATGTGAAAAATATTCAATGAATTTTGTTTCAATTCTAATCCCTACTGCAAGTATGTTCTTAACCGGAGAACAGTAGAGGAAACCGAGTTCCACCCAGGCAAGTGAAATCTTAGGCAGGATTTAAATGCAAAGATGCTATGCTGATGATCTTCACAATCTTATGAATTTCCCAACACAACAATATGAAAAAATGCAAACTATGAAATGTAATTGAAGAATGATCATGCAAATTATGAAATGCAAATGAATTAGTTGATGCAATTCCACAACCAGTTATAATTCTCTGATTATCCTACTGATTGGCTAACTTGAAAACAATAAAACAAAACTCTTTTTATTTCCCCATCTTCAATTCAACACAATGAAACCAACATCAGATACAGATAATGAAAGTGGAGAGTAAAATAATGGCACTAAACTTGATTGACTCTGCAACCAGCTTCACACCAAAAATTTGCCGACCCTTGTATTAACTTCTTTAACAGTATATATAGAGTTTTACAATACATAGCATTCATGAGAATACAAAGTGTTTCAAATTCCAAAATTTGAAAAGACTAAAAATAGGTGTTTCGACATCACAATAAGGAGGAATTGATAAGACTTTGTCCTTTTATCTGATTCGGCTTGAGAAACCCGATCCACTATATCAAATTTCTCCTCTACCATCATTTGGGAGAAGACAAACTGTTCACACCATAGCAGTAATCTTTTGATCGAACCTGCCATTACTATGTAATTTCCTTATAAAACCAGTCCCCTTTTCTAAGCTTTGTGCTCTTTGTTATTCATGCTAAACTGGAGTGCACAGAACATGCAAGTTGAATTCATTTTATAGCAGGGCAAGCAAAACCAATTACCTTTGATATTGCAATGAGCCATAACTTATGTTGTTGCATGATCACATGGCATTGTTCTCAGTCATGCGATCATGCGACCACACACCTACCGCATTGCCTCTATGACTTTTTTGCACCATAACGGAAAAGTGGGGACCATTGATTTTCCTTTAGAAAGCCGCATGGTATGGATGCCTTTGGACCCACCACTTTACACCTATCATGATCCCGCTATCCCTCTAAGAATCTCTAACTCCATATAGGCTAAGCGAAAGTCGTCGATTCAGAATCTTATAACTACAGAGAAAATTTTCTTGGCCCCACCGCGAGACACGTGTTCACATCTCGCATGATCACATAGCATGTTTTAAACTCTTGCGATCATGTGACTGCTTTGCTGCTTAGAATCTTCCCTATCATCTTGGCAAAGCGGGAACCGTCAATCGAGGATCTTTAAACCTTTCTGCCGCAAACAATTCTTCCAGACCCACTGAGAGACACATGTTTGCATCTCGCATGATTGCATAGCATGTTTTAAACTCTTACGATCATGCGACCACTCAAAATGAACTTGCCCAGCTTACGTTGTCTCTTAACTATTTATTAGTCACGAAACCACGCGGTCATCTTCCCTAATCGCCGAATGTACTTTATTCCTTCTCTGACCTAATGATTGCGAGAAACTTACTGGGCCCACCATTGAAAGATCAACGGCCATCACTTCTTTGCATAGACCTCCAAGATTCTTTTTGAACATACACCCTCCGTCGGATGTAGGATCTTTCCCTACTCAGCTTATGTTGTCGCATTTGCACTGTTGGCGTATGTGGGTCCCAGCAAAGCATATTCACCGGCTTGAGTTCCCATTGTCGCATGATCACATAACATTTTTTAACCTCTTGAGATCATGCGACCACTCTATCTTAGTATATGAGTTCATCTTCCAACAAAGAAGACACCTACCATGAACTCTCTATTTCCATTCTTCGCAGAACTAAGTCTTCATGCTCAGGACTTGCAATTTTGACTTCCCCTGTTTCTTTCTGTATCATCCATTCAGTAGTGTTGGTATGTGCTGCTTTATTCTTATTGATAAAGGTTGGATTACCCTCGATACTGGAATCATATCCAATATACTTCACTGAGAAGCACCATATCTTTTTCATTTCAACACCAGATTGAGTGTCATTTTCACCATTAGGATCGTGAAGTATCAAAGAAATGACCCATGCCTCTAAATTGTGCAAAACATAATCTTTAATTGACTCTGTCATTATTGAAGGTTAGAAACATTGTAACAATCCTGGACTATGATTTGCAAAGATTACTTATACAGAGAGATGGATTCTCTGCTTATTGACATATGAGATGAACTTCTCCAAATAGCCAATACTAGCTCTATCACTGCATTATCCAAATGAAGAATCTTTCCTGATTCCTTATGAGTGTCTAAAAATCATGGCCTCCAATTTCCATTCTACCTAAGAAAGATCACCAGTAAGAGCACATTATCCTTGTCAGGTTGGGGTCTATCACCTACCCATCATGACAAGACTTTGAAAACATCCACCTGGTTTAGAGATGAGAGGGCAAGAGAAAGGGAACCTGACAAGAATAACCTACCTATGAAAGACTTAGAACTAGACTCAACCATGACCAGACTTGACTGTGACATCAAAATCTTCTACTTTGATAGCATGGGTACAGGATGAAAATTAGGGCAACAGTTGGCTCCAACTGGGGACTTGAACATTCCCATGTTTAAGAAATGAATCTTGAATCTCTGGTTTCGCACATGAATGAAAGGGCAGCAACACAACAAAACTGAACAAGGGAAACAAAGTAGCAAGGAAGCTAACGCACACAAAAGAAAAAGGGAAAACCAAACTAGGAAACAAACACTAGAACTAAACAAAACTATAGTACAGAACAAGGGATACCTGTTTTCAATTGATCATTTGATATAATTTCAGATCTTGACCATTATAGGTCAAGGGAAGTACCTCTCCATCCGGATATGCTAGCTTGAAATAATTCTTCTCAAATGCCTGGTGGATAGTATAAGGACCCTTCCATAATGTTTCAAACTTTACGTGCATCCCCTTGGGAGCTCTCCTCTTATCCCATAGTAACACAAGATCTTCAACCATGAATTTACGAGGCCTAGCTTTCTTATCAAACAAGTTCTTCACCTTCATTTGATGTTGAGTAATATGATCCACCATTCTTTCTCTTTCTTCTTCTAGTTTTCTCAAATACATGATTCTTTTCTCCAAACCATCCTTGTAAATATCATCCTCTATGACTATCCTCAACTTACATGTTGCCAACTCTAGCGGTAGTGGAAGGTTTGCTTCAACTCCATACACTAGCTCAAATGGAGATATCCCAATTGCTCTCTTTGGAGTCACTCTATCAACCCATAGTGCTTCATGTATCTTTTTGTGCCAATTCTTATGATTGTCTAACACCAATTTCTTAACAATATTAATCAAGTTCTTATTACTTGAATCTGCTTGACCATTTCCTTGTGGGAAATAGTCAGATGAATGACTGATTGAGATACCATACTCAAAACAAAAATTAGTAATTTTAATATGAAAAGTAGGTAGCATTATCCATCACCAATTTATGAGGAACCCCAAATCTTACCATAATATTCTCCTTTATGAATTCACACACTACCTCAGAAGTGTCTTCCTGGTTGCTTTAGCTTCAACCCACTTCATGAAGGAATCAGTGGCTGTAATTATGTAAGAATGCCCTACACTAGACACTGGATTTATTGGACCTATGAAGTCAAGGCCCCACTGCTGAAATGGACCATCTATGATAACTGGTTTTAATGGAAGTGCTGCTAACTGTGGTTTGCTGGAAAACATTCTACACTTTTCACATTTAGCCACCCAATGATATGCATCTCTGAACATACCAGGCCAGTAATAACATTGCCTCAGAATTTTAAAAGCTGTAACTAAAGAATAAAAATGTCCTCCACAAGCCTCGTCATGAAAAGTTTTCAGCAAATGCTCCTGTTGTTGCTTATCAACACACCTCAAAAACGTGCCATCAATTGATCTCTTGTAGAGCTTATCTTCCCAAATCACATATTTAGCAGCTTTTAATTTTAAATCCCTTCTCTGTTTGGCTGTCAACCCTTCCGGACATTCTCCATAAGTTAAAAAGTATGCAATATTTTCAAACCAAGGATCTTGGAGACTTACATTTAAAACCAGTTGATTTGCTGCCGGTTCTTCTTCTTCCAAATTCTCTGCTATGGCTTTACATAATGCATTTCCTCTGACTAATTTTGCAGGCTTAATTTCAATATCATATTCTTGAGTTTTGGCAATCCATGAACCTCTATTATTGCAGCCAACATCTTGTTGTGTTAAAATACTTTTCACAGCAATATCAGGCACAAAAATTAAAGAATGTGAATGTAAAATATAGAAATGGAAATTCTTCAATGCTTTCACTACAACATATGCATTTTTCTCTGATTGTGAGTACTTCAATTCATGCTCCTTCAAAGGTATACTCCTGAATGCTATAGGTGCCTGAATTTCTTCTTTATTTTCTTGTATCAAAATTGTAGACAATGTATGTTCTGAGGCATAGCAATATATAATAAAATCTTTTTTATAATCAGGATGGCTTAAGACTGGTGCATTAGCAATTGCTTTCTTAATTTCATTGAAAGCTTGTTTTCCCTACTCATTCCATTTAAAAGAAACATTACCTTTCATCATGTCCACAATACATTTGGTAATCTCTGAAAAATCAGGAACAAACCTTCTAAGAAAATTAACTTGGCCAAAGAAAGATTTAACAACAATCTTATTGGAAGGCAAGCTTAATCTCTAAATAGCCTTCACACGTTCTGGATCAATCCTTATTCCTTCCTGTGACACAATATTCCCCAATAGTTTTCCTTCCGTTACACAGAAAACTATTTTTTTTGGATTTAGAGATATACCATGCTCCCTGCATCGCTGCAACACTTTTTCCAAATCATCTATGTGATCTTTCCTCTTCTTAGAAAACACCGTTAAGTCATCAAGGTAAATCACAATTATTTTGTTCTTCATATCAGCAAATGAAGCATCCATACCTCACTGAAAAGTAGCACCAGCGTTAATCAAACCAAATGGCATTCGGTGATATGCAAAGGTACCCCAAGGAGTTGTAAAAGATATTTTGTGTTGATCCTTCTTCTCCACTTCAATTTGATTGTATCTGGAAAAGCCGTCTAGCATAGACATCATCTCAGCTCCAGCTACTGTTTGTAATAGATGATCCATGTTTGGAAGTGCATAGTTATCTTTCAACGAAGCTTGATTTAAATTCTGGAAGTCAACACATATTCTTACTTCACCATTTTTCTTTCTCACCGGCACAATGTTTGCAATCCATGTTGAATGATGAATTGGATAAATAATTCTAGCTTTCAACATTTTATCAATCTTCCTGTAGATGGCATCTGCTACCTTTGGATTATAACATCTCTACTTCTATCAGATAGGTACAACATCTGGTTTCAGAGGAATCATGTGTTTGAAATTTCCACTCATGAAACTCTTTAAATCTTCATAGCTCTAGGCAAAGACGTCTTGGTATTCTTGAAATAATTTCTTTGCTTTCTCCTTTTCCTCCAGTGTACAACATTTACCAATATTTATCATTTTGGGATTAACATCTGTCCCAATATTTATATTTTCAAACTCTCCTGTAGTTGGCCCCTTCTCTGCTCTTTTCTTCTTTACATACATATCATGCCGATTAAAGAGATTTTCTAGAGACACAAAATACGGTGGAATTGTATTACTTTTTAATTGTATAATCTCTAAATTTTTATGTTTATCTTTCTCTGTAGAATCATTCAGATAATTACTTCCTTCTTCCTCATCAAGACTTTCAACATTCTCCAAAAATAGCTGCAAACCTTTATCATCATTAAAAATTTGCCAGTCTTCTATATTGTCTGGTATTGATGGCCTGTAGATGACTTCAATCTAGTATTTCTTATCTTTAAAATCCAAATGAGGAAGCAATAAGGATGCTGATACAGCCAAAGAGTCTACCTTCATATTCATTTCTCGAGGGACATAATTTATAGAAAATGCATCTAATGTTTCAATTTCATCCCAAACTCTATTCTGGTAATTTTTCAACTTATGATTTTTCATTGAATACTGACCTCTCACTTGTTTTACAACCAGCTCTGCATCACCTTGAGCTTTTAGAATTTTAATTCCTCTTTCCTTAGCTGCTATGATGCCAAGAAGTAATGCCTCATATTCAGCACTATTATTGGTGTTATTAAATTCTAATTTAAATGCTAGAGGCTATAATTCACCAGTTGGAGAAATTAAAACAATACCAGCACCAGAATCAGATGATGAGCAGCTACCATCAAATTCTAGTTTCCAAATTTGTGTTTCTTTTCCAGAATTTTCAGATTCTAATTTTTCTAATTCATTTTCCACAGCATCATCCTCTATATACAGCATGTAATTACCAAACTCAAACTCTTGATATAAAATTTGGGCCTTAGGATTGTTTGATTTTTGAACTGTGAATTTAGATTTCTCCTTAGGTTCTAATTTCACTCTTTTGTTACCAATAGGAATTATTGCTTGAGACCAATCTAATTTAATCTCTCCACCTAAATCTCTACAAAATCTTTTGCTCAACAACAATCCATAGCTAACCGGAATGTCTGCAACTAAGATGGTTAGAAGAATTCTCTTTTCTGGATATGCTGCCAATGCAACCTATATGTCTTTGATTTGTCCTACCAAACTCACTTGTTTAGCATCCATGGCATAACATCTACCATTGGCTTTAGTAAGAGTTAAGCCTAGAGCTTTAGCCACTGTATAAGGCATCACATTATCCGAAGCTCCAGAATCAATAATACAATTGCTTAACTTCCACCCATTGATAAACAATGAAACATAGAATGGTTCTGGTTTTTTCCCAGGAGAAGTAGCTAGGATAGAATTCTCAACTTCATTAAAAAGGTTGGTAGTCAATGTTTCATCCTCTAATCCAGAAGTTGCAGCATGATTTAATTCAATATTTTCATCTTTACAATGCTCAATAAATCTTTTCAATTCATTGGGATGTGATTTAAGATAATCAATGGTGGAAACCTAAATGTTAGAATCTTTACAAAACTAAATAAAGTCAAAGGAATTGCACTCCTTACTAGATTGCAAAGTCTTCACTCCTTGATTAGTATCCTATGTTTTAGGTGCTAGCTGACTTTGTTTTGCTGGAGCATCTTTTGAATTAGCAACCAACTTTGCCTTTTGTCCTCTAGTGAGCACGTTATAAGTGTGTCCATTGATAGTGGCATAACATTCTCCCTACTTCTCTGAGTCTAATTCATACTCTAAAAATAAATTTCTGGAGTCACCATTCGAGTATGACTTAGTCTCATCACCGGACAGGGGAGAATTGGGCTCATTAGTAGTCAAAAACTACATTCTACTGATCACATCTGGACAACTTTCACCATCATAATCAGTAGTCAAGTGAAGCACACATCCACTCACTTTTTTAGGTGGAGCTTCTATTGCTAACCTCTGCTGTAATCTAGGCAATTGCAAAGGTTTGTTACTATTCTCTTGCTTTGAAAAATTCCTTTGGTATGGATTGTTAAATCTTGGGAGCTACCTTTTCAAAGCAATCAACTCATTTGATAACTTTTGAATCATTTCTTCTGATGAAGTGGTTCCACTTGTACTAGCTCTATTATGAATTTCACACTTCCACCTTCCTGCAGAAATCATGTCATCCTCAAACTCTACAGCATTTCTTTGAGCTGCCTCTAAATCTGCAGGTCTAGATCTCCTTAGTTCAAAATTAACCTCAGGAGGCATAGCATTGATGAAGAATGTTTTTAAATTGCAAGCTGTAGGTCTACTTGCTACTAGAATTCTATTAGTAATTTTGTTGAAACTAGCAACAAAATCTCTCATGCTCATACAAGGTAATTTCTTCACTGATGTCAATTGAGCCAACAAAGCATGCTCATCTTCAGTGGTTTTAAAACAGTCATCAAAAGCAGCTCTCATAGTATTCCAACTCATTATAGATCCATCAGCCAAGTGATAAAACCAATCTGTAGCAGCTTCAGTAAGAGTTTCAACAAATAATCTGACTGCAACATCTTCATGATTAACTCCTAAAATATTTATAGCTGTGAAAAATGCTTTTATATGTTCATCTATAGTAATCTTCCCATCTCCTAAAAACTTGGGTATATTCTTCTGGGAAATAGAAGCAAGAGGATGGTAAGCTGCAAAATTGAGTGGCCCAGTAGCAGCTGCCCAAGGTGCAGCCATATTCAGTTGATTTTGTAGAGGATATTGTGAAAAATTGATAACTTATGGAGGAACAACCCCATGCAAAGTCAATACTTGGCAAGTTGTAGAAAATGTACTTACTACTTTTGGTGGTGATGAAGGCCTGCTTCTAGCTTGATGTCCACCTTTTCGACGAGGTACTTCTAACAAGGGAAATCCAAGTACTTCTAAATTTTGGAAAGTTAGGTCCTTTTCACCTTGTTCCCTATCACTCCTTAAGTATCTTGATTGATCCAAAGTGACTGTTTATATTAGTACTATTTGTAACTCACTCCCTGATCTTCTTTCAAGTTCTGTGTATATTTTCAAATGCTTTCTGATCATGTGAATATTTTTCCTTCCCCAATGGAGTCACCAAAAATCTATTGGTAAATAGATTGTTCTTCTTTTTATACTCCTTTTATTTGCCCAATTTATATCAAAGAACAACTTTACTCAACAGTTGGGAAACTATTTCTGAGAATATCTAGTTTCCCTCTGAATTGAGGTACAGCTCCCTATGTGAAAAATATTCAATGAATTTTGTTTCAATTCTAATCCCTACTGCAAGTATGTTCTTAACCGGAGAACAGTAGAGGAAACTAAGTTCCACCCAGGCAAGTGAAATCTCAGGTAGGATTTAAATGCAAAGATGCTATGCTGATGATCTTCACAATCTTATGAATTTCCCAACACAACAATATGAAAAAATGCAAACTATGAAATGCAATTGAAGAATGATCATGCAAATTATGAAATGCAAATGAAGTAGCTGATGCAATTCCACAACTAGTTATAATTCTCTGATTATCCTACTGATTGGCTAACTTGAAAACAACAAAATAAAACTCTTTTTATTTCCCCATCTTCAATTCAACACAATGAAACCAACATCAGATACAGATAATGAAAGTGGAGAGTAAAATAATGGCACTAAACTTGATTGACTCTGCAACCAGCTTCACACCAAAAATTTGCCGACCCTTGTATTAACTTCTTTAACAGTATATATAGAGTTTTACAATACATAGCATTCATGAGAATAAAAAGTGTTTCAAATTCCAAAATTTGAAAAGACTAAAAATAGGTGTTTCGACATCACAACAAGGAGGAACTGATAAGACTTTGTCCTTTTATCTGATTCAGCTTGAGAAACCCGATCCACTATATCAAATTTCTCCTCTACCATCATTTGGGAGAAGACAAACTGTTCACACCATAGCAGTAATCTTTTGATCAAACCCGCCGTTACTATGTAATTTCCTTATAAAATCAGTCCCCTTTTCTAAGCTTTGTGCTCTTTGTTATTCATGCTAAACTGGAGTGCACAGAACATGCAAGTTGAATTCATTTTATAGCAGGGCAAGCAAAACCAATTGCCTTCAATATTGCAATGAGCCATAACTTACGTTGTCACATGATCACATGGCATTTTTCTCAGTCATGCGATCATGCGACCACACACCTACCACATTGCCTCTATGACTTTTTTGCACCATAACAGAAAAGTGGGGACCATTGATTTTCCTTTAGAAAGCCGCACGATATGGATGCCTTTGGACCCACCACTTTACACCTGTCATGATCCCGCTATCCCTCTAAGAATCTCTGACTCCATATAGGCTAAGCGGAAGCCATCGATTCGGTATCTTATAACTACAGAGAAAATTTTCTTGGCCCCATCGTGAGACACGTGTTTGCATCTCACATGATCACATAGCATCTTTTAAACTCTTGTGATCATGCGACTGCTTTGCTGCTTAGAATCTTCCCTATCATCCCAGCAAAGCGGGAACCATCGATCGAGGATCTTTAAACCTTTCTTCCGCAAACAATTCTTCTGGACCCACCAAGAGACATGTGTTCACATCTCGCATGATCACATAGTATGTTTTAAACTCTTGCGATCATGCAACCACTCAAAATGAACTTGCCCAGCTTACGTTGTCTCTTGACTATTTATTAGTCGCAAAATCACGCGATCATCTTCCCTAACCGCTGGATGTACTTTATTCCTTCTCTGACCTAACGACTATGAGAAATTTACCGGGCCCACCATTGAAAGATCAACAATCATTGATTCTTCACATAGACCTCCAAGATTCTTTGCGAACATACGCCCTCCATCGGATGTAGGATCTTTCCCTGCTCAGCTTATGTTGTCGCATTTGCACTATTGGCATATGTGGGTCCTAGCAGAGTGTATTCACCGGCCCGAGTTCCCATTGTCGCATGATCGCATAACATTTTTTAATCTCTTGAGATCATGTGACCACTCTGTCTTAGTATATGAGTTCATCTTCCAACAAAGAAGACACCTACCATGAACTCTCTGTTTCCATTCTTTGTGGAACTAATTCTTCATGCTCAGGACTTGCAATTTTGACTTCCCCTGTTTCTTTCTGTATCAATAGTGTTGGTCTGTGCCACTTTATTGTTATTGATAAAGGTTGGATTACCCTCGATACTAGAATCATATCCAATATATGTCACTGAGAAGTGCCATATCTTTTTCATTTCAACACCAGATTGAGTGTCATTTTCACCATTAGGATCGTGAAGTATCAGAGAAACGACCCATGCCTATAAATTGTGCAAAACATAATCTTTAATTGACTTTGTCATCATTGAAGGTTAGAAACATTGTAACAATCCTGGACTATGATTTGCAAAGATTACTTATATAGAGAGATGGATTCTCTGCTTATTGACATATGAGATGAACTTCTCCGAATAGCCAATACTAGCTCTATCACTGCATTATCCAAATGAAGAATCTTTCCTGATTCCTTATGAGTGTCTAAAAATCATGGCCTCCAATTGCCATTCTGCTTGAGAAAGATCACCAGTAAGAGCACATTATCCTTGTCAGGTTGGGGTCTATCACCTACCCATCATGACAAGACTTTGAAAACACCCACCCGATTTAGAGATGAGAGGGCAAGAGAAAGGGAACCTGACAAGAATAACCTACCTATGAAAGACTTAGACCTAGACTCAACCATGACCAGACTTGATTGTGACATCAAAATCTTCTACTTTGATAGCATGGGTACATGATGAAAATTGGGGCAACAAATAGGTCCAAACTAAAAATTCTCATGGTGGGGAGGAATGAAAAGTGGACCACACCACACATACTGCCTCAACCAAATAACATGTTATTCACATGCCATAATAACTAGACCCCAATAAGAAATAAAACATTAGAAATTATATCTTTTGACCACATCATCACAACCCAGAATAGAAAATAAATGAAACCATACTGCCACAAACCATATTTGGAACATCAGATAATTCTAAATCAATAACAAACATGGACACTACAAAATACACCATTGGAACACTTTTTTTGAAGCACCATCCTTCTAGAGCACCAACCTATGGACCATCAAAACCTCAAAACCACATCAACGTAACAAAAATACTAAGCACAATACCAACCACCAAAGCAATATGTTTCCATCAATGACAACCATACTAACACATCAACAACTCTGTAACATAAGATCCATAATTTTGCAACAACTTTGTAAGATCAACAATAAACTCCACATCATTAACACTATAACCTTAACAAACAAACCCCCTATCAACAATCTCCCCCTTTGTCATTGATGAAAATCCACCAAAGAAGTATGTTTCCATCAATGACAACCATACATACATATCAAAAAATCTATAACATAATCCATAATTCTAAAAAAACTTTGTAACATCAACAATAAACTCTACATCATTAACATTGTAACCTTAACAACAAACTCACCCTATCAATAATCTCCTCTTTTGTCATTGATGATAACATCCATAAAAAAATCACATTTTCATAGACAAAAATAGTCTCATCACATAGCACTTTCTTTCACCCTTTGAAATCAAGGACGGAGGTGGAAAACACACACTGCTCCCCCTTAGGGGAATCCCCATACATTAGTCTAGACCAAGAATGTGCAATAAGCTCCCTAGACTAATGCAGTGCCAAATATACTTAGTTTGATCTGGAAGGGGTTATACCCCCAACCTCTCTCATAGATATTCAAAGTATCTTTTCACAAATCTTTTGTAAAGATATATGCAATATGTTTTTTATGGGTGTATACACAAGTTCTAATTCAAATTCTAACACCTTTTCCTTCAAGAAGAGATATTAGATTGAAACATGTCTCAATGTGGAGTGTTGTACTAGATTTATTGTGTAGGTATTATAAAAAATGATTGAGATTGGTTCATCAAACACTTCACCAATATCCTTCAAGATCTATTTCATCCAAAATACCTTTGTGCATTATGAGAAATATATTTGGCCTTTGCATAGGATAATTATAAAAAATCCTACTTCTTACTAAACCAACCAACCAACCAAGAGCCAAGGAAAAATGCTCCACCGCTAGTATTCTTCACATCGTCAAGACTACTAACCCAATCTACATCAGTCTAAAATTTTGGAGTAAATTTTGATCCTCTAGGATACCACAATCCAAATTCATCTGTTCCTTTCAAATATCTCAAGATCCTTTTTACACCAATTGTTAGAAATAGGGAATACTAAGAGGGGGGGTGAATCAGTATTCTACAAACTTTTACTTTTGCCCAATAATGAATATAGAAAATTAACTTGATACTTGCAAAATAGAGTAAACTAAATAACATGCATAGCAATAAAGCAAATGAACTCATAACACCATGTTTTGTTCTCGAGGAAACCCTGGCCAAGGGAAAACCCCGGTAGGGATGATACCCACAAGTGATCCACTAATCAAAAGTATCCGGTAAAGGATGTTGACCTTGTTAGGAGTCTATTACATACATATAGTGTCTCTATCCCGATTAAAGGACTTAAGGCCTTGTTAGAAGCCTCAACCCTGCTAAGAGTTGGTAGTACAAATAGAATGATTATGTCATGCCCAGATTTCCTTAGGCACAACACAACTAATTTTTTTTAAAAAAAAAATTTAATATATATATTTGTGTGTTAAAAGTGTATAGCTTACTAAGAATTCTTCTAAACACATTTTACAATAGCAGTACAAGCACAGGTAAAGACAGATTATCACAAAGCAAAATAAATAAATAAAGTACATTAATCTTCCTACAAGTTATAGCTACAATCAAAGAGATACATCAATAAGCATTTTTATTTTATTTTTTTATTACAACTTGGAAGCATATCACTTCTTACACACACTACAAAAATTTACAAGAAGACTCTATCTTACAAGATTTTATAAGAAGAAAAAGATGAACAAGACTTATATTACATTTTTACAAGGTACACTTTACACCCAATACCACATTGAGGGGATTCTCAAACACTACATTCTTTCATAGGCCTGGCCTGGTCCAACCAAGATATCTTGAAAAACCTGTAGGAAAACAAAATAACTCTTCCATGGAATACTCTCCTCCCTACCATATGGCATCATGAGACCTCGTAGGTCCTAGCCAACCCCCGAGCAAGGGGAAAATAAGCCAATCGGGAACACCCATACCACCCTCAAATATTGCACACATCACATTACTTCATGAGACAACAACATATATGTCATTCTTGCCTTCACACAAGTATTTACAACAAAATTTTTTCTTACATGGCCATTCACAAACAAGGATCTACTAAGACCCACTCAACAAGAAGGGAATAAGAACTACAAGCAAAAACAACCATGTATCATCACTAGCCCACATAACATACACATTTATCACTACAACATAAGAGATTCAAAACACTTGCCCACACAATACTCTCATGAATGAACTCAAGGACTTACATAAAGCATAACAACAACTCACAACACACATATACAAACTGAAATACCTTCCTACTCATATGACCTCATAAAATGCATAAACTCCATTAATGGAGGTTGAGGTGCACATACCTTCTCCTGAAGTTATGGTAAATAAATGAAGTGAGTCTTCCCTTTTCTTCCCTTTTTCTTCTCTAACTTTCTCCAAGCTCCTAGATTGTCTCCCATGCCCTTGGGAGAGTTGTGAGCTTCCCATTGGGTGACATACCCAAAACCTTACAACTTTCCTAAAGTGGAACTGCAAAAAGGTGAATGGGGAAGAGAGTTGGAAGCTTTTTGACTCATGAAGTTTCCCATGTGAGTTTTGATTTTCGCCATTTGACAAAAGCCCACTTTTGGAGGGCTTCCCAAGGTGGCTCTAGGGTTTCCTATGGTTAAAAAGGACCCTTCCCCATAGGTATAACCCATGGGCCTTCTATTTTTGTGTAAAACAACTCCCTAGGGGTCAATTTGACCCTTCAAAACCCATCCTAAAGGCAAAATTCGAAATTAGAGAGGATGTGACTACTCATGTGTGCCCTAACCAAGGTAAAGGTGTGGGGAAGACAAATTGTACTAGGGTTAGATGGTGACATGCATTCACTCCATGAGGTCCATTGCCAACTCAAAATACAAAAACATGTGTCAATTGACACCACAACACATTCACAATTACACTTGGCACTTCCACTAAACAACTTAATAAAATAAACCAACTTAAATACATTCACATCCACATACTTTACAAAATAAATTACATCATAGGGAGGTCTTGTATCTCTTTGGGACATGACCTTGGTGTCACAGAGATAATATACACATGTTGGCTTGACTCCCCTTAAATTCCATGGTTTTATCCCTGCACACACACACACTCAAGATAATATCAGTAATTCCAAGAATGCGTTATGTATATAATCCAAGTAAAGCACCATATAAACCCATTTGTACATATACATCAATTACGTCTACATACCACATCACCTCATTCACATATTTAAATCCACATTTCTCCAAATCCAAAATTGATCAATATATATATATATATATATATATATATATATATATATATATATATATATATATATATATATATATATATATATATATATATATATATATATATATATATATAGTAAATTGAAAATATCTCCTAACCAGGTTTCATAACTCAATTCCTAATAGACCATATTCATTTATATTCTCTATTTCTAAAGCATATCATAATTCCATTTATTTAAATCACCTCAATTAATCTGGAACAAGTCCCATATATCAATATATGATTCAAGCTCTTTGTTCTTTATCATTTCATTTAGATCGTAACTATGAGCTAGCAAAACATAACCCAAGTAAAATGCAATACCAATGCACTAGGGCCTTTCATCAAATCATGTCAGAATGTATCATATTGTAATAACATTATCCTAATTTAACACATGGTACAAAATCAACAGGTTTAGATCCTAGATTACACAATGCTATCTTAAAACAAGATGGTCCTTAAACCATATTAAACATTGATCCTAACAACATACTTACCACTACACCTAATATGCAATTGCCCCATAATACAATTTTGCCATGGATTCCTTCTATATTAATTTCTAGTATGTTTCACGAAGATGGTTAACTCAAGGTTATTTCTAATCCATCTCATATTTAATTATTGATCCTATAAGGTCTTTTAATCTACAACCTCACTAATCAGACTGGTTAATAGTGTGGACATGTCAACTCATAAGGTTTCTATACCCCCTTAAGCTTAACTTAGTCTTGGTTATGCTAGTGAAATCAAATCATCAACACTATTGTTGTACAATTCATTATTTTGTATGAAGTGGTTTACATAATCACATTACAAGGATTCTCATCAAGGTAATATGTTCTAGTAGGGCTCAACAAGGCTAAAAGACTAATGGTCTCCCAACCTTATCCACAAAAGTGTCTCACATAGAGGGAGAATGGTAGGGGCCAATTAAATTGCATAGCTCAATTCTACCACACAAAAAAATTACTTTTATTTGAAGCCTTCCTAATTATAATTCAGATGGAATTTCCAAACATCTTAGAGTAACATTAATTCTATCATGTAAACACAGGTATACACCTTCATGATCTAATACCACAATAGTTAACTAAAGGTAACATTACTTCAAAACTATGTCTTAAATTAACATATTCCATGAATTTGTTTGAAAATGAAATCTATTCCAAATAAGTTGATGAACTACAGTCAAAATATCTAATAACCTCACATAAAATCTATGGAAAGTTAGCAAGAAATAACAATAGTGCTTACCAGAGTGTTCTTACCAAGATGAGGGAAATGGAGGGGTCCTACAGATTACAAGATGAGCTCACTGCCCAAACATGTAATATACAATGATTTTTTATTACAAAAAGGGTAAGGTATATAACCTTTCACTGTTGCCGAATAGCTTTCCTATTTTGATCTGTCTCTTTTCTTACATATACAAAGTTTTCTTGCTTGAATTTTACAATTTTACAACTTCGCATCAATTTCTTTCGCATGTATATATCACACTATGTCTTTGCTTTACATATGTCTTACATTTATACAAGTTATTAAGAATAATAACTTTTACAATCTGCTTTATAAAACACAAAGCACTTTAAAAAATACACATTAACTTGCAATGCCCAAGGGTTAACATCTAGGATTTCGTCCCTTATATGATTAATTTATTATTTTGATAAACAAAATAATCCCTTAAGTATCATACTGATTCTGTCTTCTTTCTCTGTCCTGTCGGCTTCAACTCCATCTCTGTAATCCTACAATAATTTATTCCATACATGCCGTACAGACTTTCTCTTTGAGGTGAGTCTTCAACATACATAATAGTATCCATGTTCAAGTGCACAAGAATTGAACTCACTTCTATCAACATCGCTATCCAAAAATGTCTCTGGTTAGACTGGAAAATGTTGCTTATAATTAGACAATTTTACTTGCACTCTGTCATAATTGCTTGCTATCATATTGCGATCTTCATATTGATTATATGTTTCCATAATGACAACAAATTGATATCCTACTCAGCCAAATTGCCAACAACATTTACTCACTACTACATTTGGGCCCAAATTTTGAAAGAAACTTTTGACAGGTGATTTTTTTTATAAATTTGGTGTTTTTTTTTTGTAATAGGCCCTGATGGTGTCAATATTCTGATGGGTGTTTAATTGGCCATAAAAATTATGATAGATTAGGGGTATAGATGAAAAAAAAAGTGAATCAGCCTCATCATTTTTATTTCGATTGGATAGAGAAGGAGCGAAAGCTGGGCGCGAGAGAAGGTATGTGATTTCTTCATCTTTTGAGCTTGTGGCATCATATTCAACTACAAATTTCAAATGCATTTCATTTTATTTGATCATGAATGCTCTTTGAAATGATCACATTCTACTGGTGTTGTGCCCTATCCAATGCTTTATCTCTATAATTTTATGTTATTGGTGCTTGTGCTCAAGGATATCAATTCAATGTTTTCAAATGTTTGGATTCACTTTTGTTGATATTGCTGGCACATTTAATGATGCCATTGTATATTGCTGAGCTGCTCACTGAAATGACCACATTCTACTGGTGTCATGCCCTACCCCATGCTTTAACTCCATTATTTGATGTTATTGGTGTTTGTGCTCAAGGATATCCATTTTTTTGAAATGTTGATTGTGGTTATCAAATGGACAACCTGTAAGCTTCTAGCTAGGTGCCATTTGTATTGATAGCTTAGGGCATCAAATGTATTGTATCATTGATAGTTGAGACTTTGTTAAAGGAAATAAGACAAAGAACGATTTTAATTTATTTTCTCTATTTTGATCCCTAAGTGGCTTACAACCCTAGAGAAGTATATGCAGATTTACGGATGCAGTTGCAGGATACATAGAAGCCAATAATTCATAAGAAATCCATACATCCAATTTGAATAGTAGTTAATATAAAGAAATAGGGTCCTCCAATGGCCCAATCATTTGAACCTTGACTATCCCCTCAACTAGTGACCCTTCAAAACCAGGTTATCATGCAATCAGTGAGTGATCCCTCATCCTCCTGGTCTGCCCTACATCTAAACATATTGGAAATACATAATACAAGTCTTTCACAATTCCCCTTCCCTCAAGGAACACTATCAACCATCCCTTCCACATAGCATTTCACTATTGTATGAGTGGATTGTGTGGAAATAATTAACATTAAACAAGAAGCAAACTCCTCAACACATCTTGGAAACCATTGAATTCAATAATAAATGAAACCTAGTTAACACCAACACTATTCCTTCCATAGTTGCAGGGTACATAGCAATCAATAATTCATAAGAAATCCATGCATCAAATTTTTATAAGGATATCCTACTAATCAATAGGATTTTTCTTGAGATGACCAATGATTATGCATTTTGATGGCAGTGTGCTAGTTCAAAAGGATAATATAAATCTGAAATAATTTTTTCTGATTTTCTCAAACTATAAATGTGGTTAAAGGGAAAATATTATGTGGAAAACCCACAAACCAACCTAGCAAATGATTGTACATCAAATTATTCCTATATTCACTCAAGTGTTGCTATGCTTCAGCTACCTGACCTTTGAGCTTCATCTAGAGGAATGTGTAGCTTTAAGATAGAGTTACTTCTTGAGCCTTACAATAGGGTGTTATATGATCAAGATTTGTTTAGGCTGTATCTTTGTTAGTCCCATTGTTAGGTTCTTATGGTTCATGGTTTGAATCTATTATGGTTGTGTAAGGGATTTGTAGATGCTTTTTCTAACATAGTTATTGGACACCATGATTAGAACAATTGGTTGTTGGCTATTGTACACATGAATTATAACTATCAATGGTTCTTTGTGTTCAATAATTTGTTGATCTATCTTTGAGATTTATTGTCCCAGCTTTAAAAGAGTGATAAAAGATGTAGTGACTACTATCTTTTCCAAGTGTTTTGTGGGTGCCATTATCTTCTAGGAGTAATTTCTGGAACCAAATTATGTTCTTTGCCTCTAGTAAATATTGCAGACACAATCATCTTCTTGGTGAAGGTTTTCTTCCATCCCCATGAGGCACTATTGCATGATTTCCATTCCCTTGTACTATAGTGAACCTAATATAATAAAAGTGTGCCCTATTTTGGGATCCATAATTTATGGCCCCTACATTGTGGTTGTTAGGCTAAGATAGGCCTACCTTTGCATATAATAAGAGGCCAACATGAAACAAACATCCAAAAGTTAGGGGGTTGTCCCCTATCCATAATTTATTATTTAAGTGCTAAGTGATGATGGGTATATCATGTAATTCATACCTAGTGTATCTCTTTCTTTCTCTCCATAGTTCACATTAGGAGTATATGCTATAAAATACTAATGAAATCAACTATTGGTCAAATCTAATCAAAATTGTAATATAAGGATTAAAATAGATCTTGAAGAAGTATGGGAACCATTTTTGACAGATTTGCAATGTCTCCAAATACTTTCAAATCATAATGGTAGGTGTTCAAATTTCATGAATATGGTGAAAAAAATCACTAACTTGCAACCCTAGGAGAAAATTTGGCAGAAACCCTAACTCTATGATAAATCCTTCAAACCTTATTTGATTAACCTCAAATATGTATTGCAGCATGTTTAATGTGTCCTTCAAAAACCCTCCAAAAATCAAGCAAGAACTCACCAAATTGAGAGAGATATGAAATTAACAATTTGAACTCCCTACTCAAATTTATTTTGCCTTATTTATTGCCTTCTACATGCCAAGATCATGTTATAATACTACTTGTAATGAAATGACTTGCACAAGGGAAGAATATAATGTGATATATGCTGCAAGTACTTGATAATACTTAAGAATAATAAACTATTTTGAGGAGGCAAACCTCCAAAAGTCTCATAATAGAATGATGATAAAATAACCTCTAGCTCCTATAGATACTATCCTTATGCCTTGAATGTCATCCAAGTAAACTTAGATACCAAAATATAACATCTTAGATGACTTGATGTAATATGTGTATGTGACTGAATGTGACCTCTAAATCAGGCACAACACAACATGGTCATTATTCACTTGATAGAATTTGGGAGAGAGTATGAAGAACTCAATCCAAATTCCATGGTGAGGTGACCTATTGCCTCCTATGTGAATGGGGTGTTTGAATACTCTCAAAATGAGAGCCAATAGCCGGGAGACCAATTCAACAATGGAGGATTTCCAAGAAGCAATAAAGATGAGCAAGATGCAATTAAGCTAAGATGAAGTGCAATTTAATCTAAGAATAAGGATGCAATTAATCTAAGAGCTTGAAAATAAAGATGAGATGCAACTTAATCTAAGAACTTGAAACAAATATGATATTAAACTAAGAACAAATAAGCAAATTTAGTCTAAAATGTGATGCAAAGATTATACTAATAATGAGATATTAATCTAATAAATGCAATAAAAAGCTTTGAAAACAATGAATCAAATGAGACTAAAAAATGCCTATAGTGTAGATGCTCTCAAAAATTGCTCTCTTGAATGAGAAAAAGAGGTTCATTAAATAGACCAAGCCAGAAGAGGAATGAATAGTTTCTTGATTCGAAATGGTGGACTCCTCATTCCTAATTGAGACAAAAAGACAAGAATTAATTAATAAAAAGAATGGAAAATGCCACACAGGTGACCTTTCAAATATCAAGAATTATCAATTCAAAAAAGTGTGTCCATTCGAATATCAAGTAATTATTAATTCCTTTTTATGTGTAATTAGCTAAAGGGGGTGGTTTGATTTAATTTAATTTAAAGCACATAGGACTTTATAATTAAATTAATGTATCATAGAGATAATTTAGCTAATAAAGTCAAAGAGACTTAGGAATTAATTTTAGTGTTTGATTATTGCAAATTAGGGTTTTTGCAACTGACATCAAGTCAAATTAAGTCAGGTAGGAGAGAGAAAATTGCCTAGGGAACTAGGACTTTGGTGATGTAAAATCAAGATAATGCACCAAAATTGATGAAATTAAATAGGTGCCAATTTTGGGGTATTACATTTTCCCCTCTTTGAATTGATGTGCGAACAGTACGTTGATTCAAAGAATAGTCTAAAATGACAAATGATGAGAATTTCCATAGTCCAAGTTAGATTGCGAAGACCACGGTCTTAGAAAAGAATCAGAATCGGGGTTAGATTGCCCCAATACCAATTGATGAAGATGCAGATTTAGAACTATCTTTGAATCAGGGTTAGATTGCCCCAATACGAAGCTTAGTCCTCTGAGACCTAGGTTAGATTGCCCAGATAACGGTCTAAAAGAGATTTTGAGAGCTATCTCCAGAATGAAGCTTGACTCCCAGGAATTAGGGTTAGATTGCCCCAATACCTAAAAAGATTTCAAGAACCATCTCCAGAATGAAGCGTGATCCTTGAGGATTCAAGTTAGATTGCTTAGATACCTAAGAGATAGATGATAAGATAACAAGATGCAAGGCACCAAGATGCCCCTAGCGATGAGAACTGATGATTCAAATCAGACTGATTCAAGAATAGATTCGACAAGATTCAAATGATGTAATCATCCTACCCCCTCGGGAGTGAAATTGAAAGATGACATATCAGAAGGATGATAAACAACAAGAGATTGTAGAGCAAAAGCAATTAGACTAGATTCGTGAAGCTACAGAAGTGAATCGGAGCAAAGCAGAGGTCCTGTTGACTAAGTTTGACCATAGTTGACTAAATTTGACTTGAATTGACTTGATGAAAAGAAGAAAAGATCTCAAGAACATGATGCAAAGATGAAAATCTAGTAGGAAGATGATGCCAGAAGGTTGACTACACAAGCATTCGATCCCAAAGGATCACAAAATTTAAAACATGATTTCGAGCTATCTAGAGATGTCAAATTTTGATTTCGATCCCGAAAAAGGATGCAGCCAAGATGAGAACCTTTGATGAGTAGATCCAGAAGAAAGCAATCAAGAGAGAAACAAGAAAGTGCTCCAAATGCAAGCCTAGAATGAAAGATGCAAGTCTAAATGCAGGCCTAGGATGAACAAATGCAATCCTCTGGACTTGGCCGTTGGACTCATCATATTTATCATCATTGAGTTTGTTTAAGCACAGGACAATCGCAAGATGCCATACAATTCTCCCCAACATGAGAATATGAATATGACATAAGTCTTAAAGTTGTCAGAATGAGGTGTAAGCATTAAGGCACAAGAAGCCAGAATGACCTGAACACCTATTCCTTTTAATCTAGCAAGTTAACATAAGCATTAGAGCATAAATGCTAGAATGACCTGAATGTCTCTTGCGAACAAACACACCAAGCACGCAGGAGTTCCTTCTTTTGCCAAAGATTGCTCGTAGTGACCCTTACGTTCACTTAACAGGATGAGCGTTTACAATTTCATCAGTAGCAGAAAGAAGTCACTCAAAAGACAAGGAGAAGAACCAACCTCACCAAAGCATCCATATAAAAGGAGTTGAGGTATGCATGGCCATCCAATACGAGATAGAGGCTCTTACAGATGAACACCCCTCTTAAATGAATTCTTTGGATCATTGGAACTAAACCAACAAACAAAAAGCAAAAAAAAAGCAAAGAAAACAAACAAGCACTCAAAGAAAACAAAGCTCAACATGTCTCAAAGGAACACACATTTAGTTTTAGTTTCAGTTTAAGTTCGTGTTCAAGTGGATTGAAGACAATTCGGAAAGATAACATTTGAAGTCTCAATGAGATAATGACAGTAGGCAGACATAGTGAGAATCACTGGTGATTGATATAAGGGAGAAATCCCGAAGAAGAGAGATTGAATGAAAGCTAGGTATCCGTAGGCAGGCATAGTGGGAACCACTGGTGACCAATGCTCAAAAGAGAGTTTCCAAAAGTGATAGGACAATGCCCCCTAGACCAGGCAGGTGCCCCCAAGTGTGAACCAATTCCAATCCATGAAGAGTTGAGCAAAATCTCCAAGACACTGAAAGCAAGGCATGAGCTAGCAAACCAAAGCAGGAAACAAACTAAAGCAGGAAAGCGGGAAAACAAACTAAAGCAGGAAAGGAAGGAAACTAAAGTAGGGAACTAAGAACCAAGCGACGCTGAGATGAGATGTTACTTTAGGAAAACAAGAGGTGCCTATTTACTAGGTTTTCACCATCTTGGCAAAGATTCTATTTTTGCTACCATGACCCCTGTTTACCAGGTTTTCATTAATGGCACATTTTTTTCTTTTTCAATTTTTTTGTACTTTTCTCTTTTTTTTTTCTTTTTTTGTATTTTTTTGGATATTTCATTTTTTTGTATTTTTCACATTTTCATTTTTTTTGGTATTATCAAGGCACCTGTTTACCAGGTTTTCACCAGGATAATAGATACATCAAAGTGCCTGTTTGCCAGGTTTTCACTAAGATGATCATTTTTTCAGGACATTTTGCAATTTTTAGGATTTTTTGCAATATATCAATTTTAAAGATTTTTTCAGGATCAATAAGTATGTACATGAGCACACTGAGAATGTCATCTGTAGAACTTCCTCAAATGAAGAGCGTTGATGGGCTCTTTGAGTTTCTCTCCTTCAGTGGTGATCTCTGGAGACACAATCATTTGTAGTAGTAGCCAGCTGAGAAGTTGTAGAATTAGAACTAGATGTTGTAGCAGTAACAAGAGATCTAACCAGTAGTGTCCAACTGTCAAGAGATCCATAGTCAAGGAAAGATCACTTAAGTGAGACCCACAAATATCCTCATGGACACACCTTAACTCTTTGTCAGATTTCCCACACTCTAAACACTTAGGAAGAGTACATTCTAGATTTTTCTTAGTCATACCATTAGTAATAAGGAGATACTGATATGCACTTTGGGAAAAGGAAAGATGGAGTGAAGAGGGTAAAGTATGAGAGGCAAGGGTGATGAAATGGAGGGAAGCATGAGAATTTTGGAAGCTCGAATGACAATTCTGATTTTTTCTTTCTTTGGAATCCACATAGCTTTTGAATTTTTTCTTCTTTACTTTGAGGTGCTTTTGATGACAATGCCTATAGAATGGATTTCGAGATCCATTTTTTATTTTATTTTCTGGCTTTTGATTGTCTTCTTCTTTTTGAGGACCTTTGCGGTCTTTTGAACACCTTTGTTTCTTTCCTTTCTTTGTAGTCACATGTCGATTAGATGGGACATGGTGACCTTGAGATATAAGTGGATTCTCATTATTTTTTCTTTTATGTTGTACATCCAAGTTACTTCCAAAAGACTCAAGAATTGTGGATGAAAAAGGCTTATATGACTGGTTTAGGTGGAGAGATGGAGATGGAAGTGGACGAGCCACTATTCTTGGAGATGAAGAGGGAAGAGAAATCGATGGGATGGGCTCAAGTGCAAATATATCAGTATCATCATCATCATTCATGAATGCATCAGGTAGATCAAGAAAGTAATCTTCCATAGAGCATTGTTGATTGTGAGTCATCTTAGAAGAGTCAGATAAGTTTGGAGGAATATTATGTGAGCCTAACCAAGATGGTCTATTCCAAGAGTCAGGTCCCCTTTCAGGTGGTAAGAGTGCATGAATAGGAACCATTTCAATTTTGGATCTTCCAATATTCCATGAAGCTGTAACAGAATGGGGTCTTACATACCCATGATTTGATGGAGCAGTAGGAGTATAGCTTGGAGTAGATAGCCTAGGAGCCATAGGAATGATCTCCACAGGAGGGTGGAAAGGATCATCATCAATAGCTTGATCTGGAGGATCATAACTTTCTCCTCTTTCTGAGTTGTTAAGACTAGCATATAAGTGCATAGCATCAACTGGTATTTCTATAGTAGCATCTGATATGGAGTCCCATTCAGCTGGAGACATAGTCAGAGGCATATTTTCTTCATCACTATCATCTGTCAAAGGAAATGTTTCTTCAACAGCATGATCTTGTTTAGTAGTAGGAGTAGCAGAGTAATCTGAAATAGGCATACCTTGGGGCATACCCAAGAGAAGGGAAGCATCCAACAGTTGCTCCCAATCAGTATGTGTGCCATTGGAGTTGGCAATAGTAGGAGTCTGTTCAATAGCAGAAGTGGTAAAGAATCTAGAGTAGGCATACCTTGAGGCATACCAAAGATAAGGGAAGCATCCAACAATTTCTCCCAATCAGTATGTGTGCCATTAGAGGCAGTGACATATTTAGTAGTAGCTTCAGTAGTAGAAATCTGTTCAGTAGAGTGTATAAAATCCTCCCGGTGAGGACCAAAATCATGTTCTTGAAGCACTTGAGAAGGTAGATAAGACTCTTTCTGGTAGTCTGAATCAGAATTTTGATCATTCAAAGGTCTTTCATATGTCATAGGCTGAATCTGTGTTTCTTCATCATGTGAGTGCAAGTTGCAGCTAGGTTGGTCAAACTCATAGCTCTGATAGCCAATACCAAATCTATCTTCAGAAGGTTCCTCACAGGAACATGGAGATGGAGGGAGAGTTGTCAAAGACAAGATGGACTCAATCTAATATTCCCCCATGCCAATATCTTTGATCTTCAAGGTATTTTCTATTTCTTTTAGCTTAGCATCATAGAACTCAATGGAATCTCTATTGGTAGGAACAAAGCTATCTGTTGTTTGGGTAAGCATCTTAGCAGAGCAAGTATTTAGGCTAGCACTATTGTTAATGAGGATGCAGGGGACATGCTCGGGACCTTCCATAACTTTAATGTGCAGGGAAGCATTATGTGGGTGGCTTAAGGAATGATCATCTTCTTTGGAAAATCACAAATAGTGAGGTGAAGTTAAATGACCCACCATAGATTGGAACTGATTGAGATCGAGATCTTTGGGGATGTTTTCCTCAGTGAGAGCTTTATCCATAGATAGTTTTGGTTTGGATGTCGAAGGTTCAGGACCTTTGAGAACAATCTTTGCATGAGATCGAGGGATAGCATTCACACAAGCTGGAGATTGTGTGGATTTATAAGAGGGAGACGTAGGGCCTCGCAAGACAAAGGGAGTTTTGGGTTTAGGAGTATCCTTGCTCCCTGGAGTAATGATCATGTCACAGTGAGAGATCCAAGGTTTGTTTCTAGCAAATCAGGAAGATGGTTGAGCTTCTTTCATAGCCTTCTTAGTGGCTTTGATCATTTGTATGTTAGAGCTAAGATTGAAAACCAACTTTGAAGGTTTTGGCATGTTAGAGCTGAGATTGAAAACCAACTTTGAAGGTTTTGGATCTCCCATCTTGTTGGTAGTATTATGAGAGATCGTGAAAGAGTTGATAGGTTCAAAAGGATCAATAGATTTAATTTTAGAAAGTGACCCTTTAGAGTCTCGCTGGTCTTCAAACAATAGGTTATAATATTCTTGAAATAGTAAGTCAGACTGTATCTGAAACAATGGATTGTAATACTCTTGGAATGACAAAGAATGTGAGGATTCCTCACGAAGTTCAGATTTTGCAACAGATTCGGAATGATCTATGTCTTGATTATGAGGTTTACTTTGATCTTGATCAGCATTCTGAATGGGATAAGTCTTGCCACTTTGAGTCATGATAGTCATAGATGAAGATGTAATGAGCAAAGATTTGGGATAAAGCTAGACTCTATCTCAAAGATAACGAAAGGAGATAAATGGCTAGAATAGCCAAGATGCAAGATGAACCTGGTATGAATTGTCAAAAAGAGATGGCTAGAACAGCTGAGATAAGACAATCGCAATGCAAGGTACAAGAGCACAATGAGATAAGGTAGACTAATGAGAGACAATACGAGTCAAAGCAAAGATCGATCGATTCCTAACTCAAGACAACTAGTTTCTGACGGTGAACGATAGGAAAATAGAAAAATAGATCACAGACAAAAAGGTAGATCAGATTTATGTCATTGATCAAGCACATAAGATAGCAATCAAGGAGTTCAAGCAAACAGTCTTCAAGCAATGGGCAAGGGACAAAGCAACCTTGCGCATGAACAGGAATAGTGACTTAGTATTTCTACTCCCTAAGGACTCTACTTGTGTATGTTCTTGAGAATGTTTTAGCAGACACTTAAAACACAACAACATCCTAGAAAGTTGTCTACAAGGATATACATGGCTTTTATAAAGGGAGTCCTTGATATACGCAAGGTACGTGAGGCACAAATCCATAGATGAGAAGAATTTGAAATCACACAGCCGGGGGGAGACGGTAACCCAAATCTCCTCCTTCACTTCTCAAAGGTATAAAGTTCTTTGAGGCTTAGCCAAGAGTGAAATCTAACTCATTCCCAAGAGAGGTGTCTTTGAATTCACCTCCCGACATTTATACTCCACCGGAACACAGGAGTTAAGGTCGTCCCTTGAGGTGATGAAATCCCCAAGCAGGCCTTCTAAAAATAAAAAAGTAAGTAATTCACTATCAAAAGTATTAGGAAGCACTAAAGGTGGTGCATTTAACCCTTCAAGTAAATGTGAGGTGAGTCCACAAAGTGGTACATTTAACTCCTCACACAAACTCAAAGTGAGTCCACACCCTAGAAAACAAGTGAGTTCCAAAAAGCACAAAAGGGTTGCCAAGTGGAACAATTAACGCTTCTTTCCTATAGACCCCTCCCCTTTAATGTGGCGCTGAGATTGCAACCACAGGGCAAAAATGAGGGGCTGATGGATTAGCGAGTCCAATAACCCAAAATAGCAATCTAGATCAATCAAAAGTAATCTAAGACTACTAATCAATACTACTCATAAGTGCAAGAGGGTTTGAATCATGGAATATTTAACTTTCCAAGTAAACATGAAGTGAGTCCACAAAGTGGTGCATTTAACTCTTCATGTAAAAAAAGGAATGAATCCATGCCCTCAATCACTCAATGAGATATTTGATATTGGAAACCAAGAATTACTTAAGGTGTAAACACAAGCATTCACTTACACAAACTTGTATGAAAAAAAATCTATGTTCATTCATTTCCCATTAAGAGCATCAATTGAAATGTGTTCTATGAAAGCATGTAAACACTCAAGCCAAACACATGAGAGGTTCAATTTTAATCCCAAAGTCCAAATGTTATAGAGATTTTAAGAACTCACCTTAGGTCCAAAGATCTGCAATCCAGCATTTAGCACACATCCGAAAGTATAGAATCAAGACAAATCAATGGCAAACCGTAAGATATGTAACATTGTTGTCTTCAAGACAGTCTTTAAAGATTGATTTATTTGACCCATAAAATTACAATATTAAAATTTCTGGAAAAAATAAAGTTTTTAGCCAACATCAAAAACTACCATTTCCCAAAATTACAAGGTCTTATGATTCCATTTGGTTCCTCAACCAATAACTTTTTCAGACTGCAATTTTTCTATCATAAATCAGATTTAAAACACCAAACCCTGCCTAGGGAATCACATATCTTTCTCAAAAAGAATCCAAATGAAACTAAAAAAATTTCAAATTAACTATTAATGAATCTATTTTCCAAATATGTAAGCTATTTATTTTTCCTATTCATAAATCATTTTCTAAGAATAAATCATTGCCTGCAACTCCAATACAGATTGTTAAAAACTAGTTTTCACTCAAATGCCCATAACTTTCACAAATCTCCATAAAAATGACTTAAACAAAAAGGAAATGAAAGATAATTCACATATCTTTCCAATGAATATTATTAAAGATCTTTATTCTTCATAATTTATCTGTACCAAACATTTCAATCTGACTGTATTCAGAGAATCTCAAATCTGCAAATACCCACTTTCACCAAAATGATCATAACTTATTCATTTCTTTATAAAAATGAACCAAACAAAAATCATGAGAAAGAGGATTCATCATTCTATCCATCCATTACTATATTATAAGGTTTTCAGACTGTAAATGGCCGTACAAGGCATGAAACCAACACTAAAGCTGAAAAACCAATCAAGAATGAGGCCAGAAATTGATCTTTTCTACCCCACGGTGGACACCAAAATGTATGTGACTGAATGTGACCTCTAAATCAGGCACAACACAACATGTTCATTATTCACTTGATAGAATTTGGGAGAGAGTATGAAGAACTCAATCCAAATTCCATGGTGAGGCGACCTGTTGCCTCCTATGTGAATGGGGTGTTTGAATACTCTCAGAACGAGAGCCAACAGCCAGGAGACCAATTCAACAATGGAGGATTTCCAAGAAGCAATAAAGATGAGCAAGATGCAATTAAGCTAAGATGAAGTGCAATTTAATCTAAGAATAAGGATGCAATTAATCTAAGAGCTTGAAAATAAAGATGAGATGCAACTTAATCTAAGAACTTGAAACAAATATGATATTAAACTAAGAACAAATAAGCAAATTTAGTCTAAAATGTGATGCAAAGATTATACTAATACTGAGATATTAATCTAATAAATGCAATAAAAAGATTTGAAAACAATGAATCAAATGAGACTAAAAAATGCCTATAGTGTAGATGCTCTCAAAAATTTCTCTCTTGAATGAGAAAAAGAGGTTCATTAAATAGACCAAGCCAGAAGAGGAATGAATAGTTTCTTGATTCGAAACGGTGGACTCTTCATTCCTAATTGAGACAAAAAGACAAGAATTACTTAATAAAACGAATGGAAAATGCCACACAGGTGACCTTTCAAATATCAAGAATTATCAATTCAAAAAAGTGTGTCCATTCGAATATCAAGTAATTATTAATTCTTTTTTATGTGTAATTAGCTAAAGGGGGTGGTTTGATTTAATTTAATTTAAAGCACATAGGACTTTACAATTAAATTAATGTATCATAGAGATAATTTAGCTAATAAAGTCAAAGAGACTTAGGAATTAATTTTAGTGTTTGATTATTGCAAATTAGGGTTTTTGCAACTGACATCAAGTCAAATTAAGTCAAGTAGGAGAGAGAAAATTGCCTAGGGAACTAGGACTTTGGTGATGTAAAATCAAGATAATGCACCAAAATTGATGAAATTAAATAGGTGCCAATTTTGGGGTAGTACAATATGCAATCATGTTTGTTCTCTGATTTTGTCTTTTTTTTATTGTGTATGAGTTGTTTATAGAAGAAAGTAAAGAATAATGATCATACTTTGAGATATTGTGGAAACTTAAAGGAAAAAATTCTTGGTGGGGTTATCATGCAATCGGTGAGTGATCCTTCATTCCCCTCAACCAGTGACCCTTCAAAATTGGGTTATCATGCAATTAGTGAGTGATCCTTCATTCTCCTAGTATGCCCTACATCCAGACATATTAGAAATACACAATACAATGATAACAAGTCTTTCACAATCCCCCTTCCCTCAAGGAACACTATCTACCATCCCTTCCACATACCATTTCACTATTGTATGAGTGGATTGTGCAGTAATAGTTAACATTAAACAAGGAGCAAACTCCTCAACACATCTTGGAAACTATTGAATTCAATAATAAATGAAACCTAACACCAACACTATTCCTTCCATTCACTTCTACCAAGAATAAAGCATTTAATCCATTCAACATTACATATAATCATTATACAGTTACATTTCCTGACTGTGTAGAGGAACAGTCATGACCAAAATGATCAAAACCACTTTCACCCTTGCACAAACTATTCCAAACTTCAAGTAAAATGAGCAATATGCTATATCAAATCATTCATATTCATAGTAACTATTCAAATGATCATTTTGTCAATGAACCCTCTAATTGTACCCCTGCGGAAGAGAAAGGAAACTTAGTAAAACCAGTCTATGCCGCTATTTGTGAGGGTATAGTCATGATAAGTGCCTCTCAAACCTCTCCAAACATGTAAGATTATCTTTAAATACTTTATTTATCTCTTCTAAATATTAACCAAATCAAACCTACATTTGAATCCACACACAATAACCCTAAAATGAAGGGTTTTGTATCCTTTAATCAATCTCAATCATTGGTAACACATGGACAGTCAAACCAGTACTCTCCAAAGCATTCAATAAGTGAATATGAATGTTTGAAAACTTTCCTCTCAACTACTCTACCCTTAATTTGTTTAACAATGTACCATATTAGATAAAGTATTTTCTATCACACATGGCATGAACTCTCTTCAAACTCACAATATGTTGCATGCGTAGTACAAAACTCATGAGATTATAAAGAAGGCCTCACTCTTAATGAGTTATAAACATGCCATTGTTTCAGTTTTGCTTGGGAGTTATGATAATTTTTGTAAACATGCCATTGGCTCAGTTTAGTGTATTCATTTTTGTCAGACAAACCTTCATTGTATTCTGATTGTCTTCTTTATATACTAGCATGTATTAATTGGCTGACAAATAAAGAAGCATTTATACAATCAGAAGACAATGAAGATAATTTTAAATGCATCTAACACAAATTTTTTTTACAAAATTGAACCAATGACATGTTTACAACAAAGAAATAGAGTGATAATAATATGCTAAAAATTGTATTCTGTTTAATACACGCCAAAGGACCAGTCCCAACAATTCTTAAACATACTTTATCTGATATGATGAATTCTTAAACAATTAAGGTTGGAGTAGACATAGTTATCACACAATTTTTTTTGTGGCACAAGGAAGATTTGGCTAATTAAGAGTGAGGCCTTCTTTAGAATCTCATATAAATTTGGTTGATTAAGATGAGAAGAAAAACACAATTCATTAGTTAAATTTTTCAATTTCATGTATTTTTTCTCCTATTTATTAGGTGCATGAGATGAAGGTTGAATGTAAGAGTCTTATAATGTTGAGTTACATTTGGATCTCGCATTTCTAATACTCCTATGATGATCTTTCTCAACAATTATTTTATTCTATTGTTGTTTTTTGAATAACGTATTGGGGAAATACAAAACTATGTACTTCTACATGACAGTGAACACAAAATTGAAGCAACAAACAAGACTTGATCAAGTTGTAGGTGGCACATGCACTCAAATTGTAAGTAATGTAGAATAACAAAATAAGTAATATGTCATGTCTACATTTTGTTATTTTCTGAGATTACTTCCATGTTCTATATTCACAGAATGGTTCAAAATTGAAATTTATAATTCGATAAAAATACTGATGGGTGTTGTTCGTTGCACCCTCAATCAACAACTTGCCTCCATTTTTGGTCTCAAGTTGCCTCCATTTGTTTTTCCCTGCACCCTCAAAAAGATTTAAAATAGGCATATTTGTCATTTTAAGATCAAAGATAAAGGCCTCCTTTTTTATGCACAGACACACACACAACATATACAACATATATACAACCTTCACCATGCAAATTTACCTAAGCACTATTGGGACCTTATACCTTGAAACAAATGTATTATTGTGAAAGTCATCACAAGTCCATTTGTTGTTGAGTCTAGCTCCCAGTAGTGCTTGGTCAAATTTGATGCACTGTAGGGATAATATTTTGTGTATAATATATATGATATTTTATTTTGATTTACAAACTACTATATTATTTGAATATCTTTCTTTCTTGCCACAATATGAAAGAGTTTGAGGTGGAAGACTACAATAACACTAGTGTTTCAATTTGGTATACTATACTAAAATATCATTTCATAACTAACTTTTCAATTTCTATATATAATTAGGTTATAGACAATCTAAGTGAAGAAGGATCATGTCAGACAATCCAAGTGAAGTAGGTAATGGGGATACAATCAATAGATTGTGGTCTAACTTGAAAAGAAAAGGCGATGGAAAATGTTATTGTCCCTGCAATATTTGTAAGGGCTTAAACACTAGAAAATTTCTAATCAAAACAACTAAGAGACATTGTAGGGATAATGGTCACATTGAAGGAGGGTTTGATTATCATGAATTGGTAATTTTTTCATTATATTTATTTAATAATTAATATATATATATATATATGAAATACTCTTGATGATGAGATCATTATCATGTTTTATTTGTGTTCATCATTTTTATATAGGTCGATCTCCCCAGGGGAGTATGTGATATGGACTATGGAGGTGCGAATATGGAGAATATGGCTTTGGAAGTGGAGGATCATGGAGGTGCGAATATTGAAGCTGAAGATTATGATCTCATGGAAGATGACAATGATGCACTAGATGATGGTACTAATACATTGATCCATGACACATTTGGTATTGGTGCAACTGATGATGATGATCAGGATGATGTTGATGTCATCCATGATATACCTCTACTTGAGAATGCAACCACGCCCCTTTGCGAAGGCTCCCAAAGAACTCTTCTCTTTGTTGTATTGTTGTTGTTGAGCTTGAAAGTTATGAATGGTTTATCCAACATAACAATGTCACGTATGCTAAGGTATGTCATATATGTCATTATAGTAATTAAATGGTGAAATATGTACCATAAATATTGTTAATATTAACAACTTATATTTTTTTTCTATAGTTGATAGGTGAGTTTTTGTTACCACCATCGAATATTCTCCCTCGGTCATACCGAGAATTATGTGCAACTATGAAAGATATTGGAATAGAGTATCAAGCAATAGATGCTTGTCCCAATGATCATATTATTTATCATAAAGAACATGAATTTTCAATAGAATTTCCTGAATTTCATATGAGTAGATATCAAACAGATCAAATAACAAAAAAGGTGGCTCACAAGGTTCTTCGTTACATCCCCATTATACCATGTTTGCAAAGATTACTCAGGTGTAGTAGCTTGGCACAATTTATGGATTACCATGCACGCAATAGGAGTCAAGATGACATTATTCGAATGCCTACGAATGGTTATGTATTTAAGGACATAGAGGAAAAGTGGCCACACTTTATCAAAGAACCTTAAAATCTCAAGGTTTCAGTGGCAATGGATGGTGTCAATCCATTTGGAGAGCTAAGGTCTATTTACTTTATTTGGCTTGTTTTTGTCATCAACAATAACATTACTCCATGGATGTCAATAAAGAAGGAGCACATTATGTTGGCAATGATTGTTCTAGGCATTTGATCATTTAATAGTTATCTGCATGTAATTATAAATCTTTTAGTAAAATGGTCACAATAATTATGTAATGTTGTTGTTCATTCAACTAGGTAAATACCAAGTTAAAGATATGAATGTATATATTGAGCCTCTTATCAATGAGTTGGTGGAGTTATGGAAATATGTCACTATGTATGACATCTCTAGACCAATAGGAGACAAACAATTTCAATTCCATGCAATGCTTGTATGGACAATACATGATGCCCCAGGGCTAACACATTTTTTCGGTATGTTATGGTGAATTCAAGTTGCACATGATAATTCTAAAAATAAAAATTAACATATTTAATCCAATTGTATCATTATCTTGTAGGTCTTTAAACAAATGAAAAATTTTCATGTCTAGTTTGTGGTCCAAAGATGAAATCTCGTCATTCAAAAAGTTTAGGAAAATAGGTGTTTGATGAGCATACACTTTTTCCACAAAAATCATAACTATCGAATTACCGAAAAACATATTTTCAATGGGAAAGAAGAGATTACATCTAAGCCACGGAGAAGGACACATCACCTATGGAATTTGGAATATAATAGAATTAATCATCAAGGTACTACCGTTCTACCTAATGGTTTATGTTTGGAATTTCTATATTTATATTGTGTTTTATTTGCTGATTATGTGATTGATGATCATGAATTTCATCAAGGCAACACTACTAAGCACCTTCCAAAGGGATTAAAAAGTTATCCTAGACAATTTAGTAGGTTGTTCTACTATGAGTAGCTACAAATTGTGCATTTGTTTGATACTATGCATATTGGAAAGAATGTAACGAAGACATTATGGAAGATATTGGATAGAAAGCGTGACAAAGAAAAAAATAACAAAATTTGTAGCGACATTCATGAATCCAATCATACAATGAAAAATTTCATTGAATCAAATAGAAATGGAGAATGGATTAATATAAGTGCCCTTCCTTAGTTATTAACAAAACAAAAAAGTGATGACATAAAAGAAGTCATACGAAAAATTTGATTTCCCACAGGATTTTCTACAAACATAAGCGGTACCATATCAAAGAAAAGTAAATTTGGGCGAGGGTTGAAAATGCATGATTGACATACCTTCATCAAGGTAAGTCATGTTCTTTTGTATTTACAATATATTTGTAAATTGCATGTACTTCTCATTGTATTATATGTGAAAAGAATGACATGATTATTTTTATAATTGTTGTAGTATGTGCTACCCCTATCTCTTCTAGAGAACTTCGCCAATAACATCAAACAAGTGATATATGATCTTGGAAAATACTTGAGGTAAGCAATGATATTTATTCAATTTGTTGTATATATTATAAAGTCTCATGTTTATATATTTTTATGTCTTGAGTGTCTTGTATAGCCCTATCATGCGGATCGAGGCACAGGTACGATGATTTTTTTAAAAAATAAATAAATAAAAATTTTTTTGGCTCGGCCACCGAGTGGCCACCACAGCCACCGCCCACAGTGGCCACCACTATTCGCACTCTGCGGCCTCCTCCGTGGGTGCCTCCACCACCGCACTCAGTGCCATCGGTGTCGCCGCCACCTGCGCCACTCCATCCTCCTTCGCCACTCCACCGCCTGCCGAGCTCCCCGTCGTATGGCCGGCCCGTAGTGCCAGCTTCTCTAGCCCCTGGTCACCCACATGACCATGGCCCTTGTTTTTAATCCCCTACTACTTTTGAGCCATGAATATCATTTGGCCATGAATTTTAGGCTCTGTATCTACTGATGTCAGCAGACCTTTGCTCAATTTTTGAGCTTTTTAAGGGTACTTAAGCTTTTTTGAGAATATCTCGGGCATCTGGGATCGTAATTGGGTGTGCAATATATCATCGAAAAGCTAGTTCTGAGCCTGATCCAAATTTTCTAGTATGGTTTTGTGAATTTTCCATTTTGATACTCTTTTTTGCTGTCAAAGTCAGATGTTCTTTGCGATCGTGGAATTTCAGACCTCCTGCCTTCCGGGATCCGTTTCTCTTGCATTCGGCTCCATTTTCGGCAAATGAGATATTGTCAAAAAGATCTTTTTGATATTTTATCAGATATGATGGTTTCATATGGTTTTTTGTCCTTTTGCTAAAGTCACCCATCCTCAGATCCTTGCAGACACCTTCTTTGGGCCCTCCAGTGCAGCTGTTGGTTTTTTGCTCATATCTTGAGCATATGGTGTCAAAATTTGGTGAATGAGATATCGTCGAAAAGCTGATTGCAAGCTCTTTCCAGATTTGGAGGTTATATTTTTTATTTTTATTTTTTTGATGGTGTTATTTTCTGTCAAATCTAGATCTTCAGTTCTGCACTTCGGGAGCTCTATCTTGCACATCCGGACTCCATTTTCAGAAAATGGTATATCATTGGAAAGCTTGTTCAGAGAGATTTTCAGTGTTGTGAGTCCTTTTTCCAAATTTTTCTCTAAGTTAATTTTATTCAAATTTTTTCTTTTTTGCAATTTGGTGGATATCTTGGTTGTTTCAGGTCCTAGGATCTCTTCCCTTTGAGGGATGGCTTGTCTTAGGTTGTTATTTTGTTTCAGAAGCCTTTGATCTTCTTTGAGCACTATATGATTCACTTTTGTAGCATTCTTTTATGCACACGCACTGAGATAAAGTGTCATTCTATTGCTTTGATGGGATCTTGCACATGTTCATGCTTTATGTACTCACACTCCATTATAAAGTGCCGGGGGGGTTTGATGTTTGCCTTTGTTTTCCATCTTCTTTTGTCATGTGAGTGTTCCTCCAATGAGATTAGCCTCAGGTATCTTTATTTGTGTTTGTACTCTCTCTACACATTTGATGTTTTAGATTCATCTTCATCATGTAGTTCATATTGGATGATCTTTTTAGTGTACCTATCATTACTCCCTTGTTAGCAGTATGGGGGGGTTTCTACTGTTGGTTCTACTACTTCCTTGGTTTGATAGTGTGAGCTATGTATTTAGTATTTGATCCTATGTACTAGGCAGTTGCAGTGGCTGGGTACCTATGCATTTTAGTGAGATGGATCATTTACCATATGGACACTCTTTTCTTTCCTATTTTTGGATGCACTCTTCCAGCTTTGATTGATCATCTCTTCAGGCTTTTGGTGTTTATGCCATATGTATCTTCAAGTTTAGGTGTTTTCCTTTGTTTGCCTCCTGATTCGAGTAGTGTCATTTGAGGGCACTCATGTAGATTACAGTCTTCTCTACCTGGTGATATTTCTGTGGAGGATCTTCAGATCATCGGTTTTTTCTTGACAGAGTTTGCAATTTCATGATTCAATGATGTTGTACATGTTCATCTTTGTTCCTATTTTCTGGAACATTCCTATTTTTGGAGGCTTCTTCAGTCCTTCAGACTAGTCTTTGTCTCTTCTTGGAGTAGAGTTTTTCCCATGTGGTTTTCTCTATTTCTCCGCTTTGTAGAGACTCTCTTTTGTACTTGGGTACCTCATCAGGCCTTTGTTGCCGGGACCCATTTGCTTTCTGTAGTTCTTTCTAAGTTTTTAGCTTCTCCCAAAGTTTATCTTAAGGGGGGGTGCTAGAGTAATAAAGTGTTTTACTGATTAATTGAATCATATTGATTTAATTATTCAGTCACTTATTACCTCTTTCTACTTAAGCTAAACTTTAGGCATATAATAATTAATATCTTTATTAATTATTATTATGCAACCTAGGGTTTTACCTTTTTAGAGTTTTTGATCTCCTTTTATAAGGATGGATCTCATAACACTTTGTAACTTTTTTCTGACATTTCATTATTGATTGCAACTTTTGTTTTTGCACATCAAAGATTTCTCCTCTCTTGTGGATCAATGCATTTAGGCCTCCATAGCTATTTGCTTCTGTTAGAGTAAAGTATTAATTTTATTAATTAACTTTACTCCCTTCTTAAGATGTCAACTCTTTTGCTTTAGTTATTTATATTTAAACACACATGCACGAGTTGTTTTAAACTCATGCACTAGTTGTTTTAAATATAAACTTGCATGCATTAGTCATGTAATAGTTAAACTAATTATTATATGCACTAAGGTTTGCCTTTCAAGGCTTTTGATCTCTTTTATAAAGATGATCCATTGTACATTTAATTTATTCATTATTTGAGGATATTTTCTTCTTCATATTTTTGAGTGAAACCCTTGCCCTCTTCTTGTCTCTACTTCCTTATAACAGGTTTTTGTATGCAGGTGGTCTTTGGGTTTTATGGATTTGTATTGCTCAAATTCTACATGGTATCAGAGCCTAATCTACTACAGCTTGTTCACGTTTGAAGGATTCATATTAGGGCCTTTTTTTTGTTTTTATTAAAATTATGGGGTCTCTAAATTTTGGTGCACTTTGAGCTCAAACGGACCTCACCGTTGAGCTCGCAGTGCCCAAAAACCCCTATTTTGATATAAGGCACATCCAATTTGGACAACTTTGCATTTTGGGGCATTTTTTTGGTACCAAACAGCTTGACACACTTTTTGAGACAGCATTTGTACAAACTGACATGTTTCCCGATGCAAAATTCTCTAGTTTTGGTATGCAAATTGAGACAAAAATTATGTTGCTTGGCACACACATTGATACCAAAAAATTTGGCACACAAATCAAGGCAAAAATTCAAATGGCTTGACACGGATCCCGATCTGCGCATGCAAATTTGCAAAAAAAAAAAATTGTTTAAATTGCTAGCGACGGCCATTTGGCTGTCAAATTTAAGCCAGCGAATGCATTTTTAGCCCCTGGTCATATGGCGATTAAGGGCCGAGAATTTTAGCCCCAAGGGGCTTACATGCTGTGATGGTCATTTGGCAGTCAATTTTAAGCCTGTGAAGTGCTGACGTTAGCACATCTAGACACCATTTTGGGCCCTCTGGAGCACTCCGTGGTTTTTTGTTCATAACTTGAGCATACGGTGTCAAAATCGGGCAAACAAGATATTGTCAAAAAGATTGTTCCGAGCTCTATCCGGATCTGGAGGTTTGAATTTTTTATTTTTATTTTTTGATGGTATTTTTTTACTGTCAAAGCCAAATGTTCATTTCTACACTCCGGGAGCTCTATCTTGTGCATCCAGAATTTATTTTTGGAAAGAGAGATATCATTGGAAAGCTTGTTCTGAGAGCTTTCTAGTGCTATGAGTCATTTTCCCAGATTCTGCTCCAGGTATATTTTATTTAATTTTTTGTATTTTTGCAATTTGGTGGATATCTTGGTTGTTTCAGGTCCTAGGATCTCTTCCCTTTGAGGGATGGCTCGTCTTAGGCTTTTATTTTGTTTCAGCAGCCTTTGATCTTCTTTGAGCAGTGTATACTTCATTTTTTGTAGCATTCTTTTATGCACACACACTGAGATAATGTGTCATTCTATTGCTTTGATGGGATCTTGCACATGTTTGTGCTTTTTGTACTCGCACTCCATTATAAAGTGCCAAGGGGGTTTGATGTTTGCCTTTGTTTACCATCTTCTTTTGTCATATGAGTGTTCCTCCAATGACATTAGCCTTAGGTATCTTTATTTGTGTTTGTACTCTCTTTGCACATTCGATGTTTCAGATTCATCTTCATCATGCAGTTCATATTGGATGATCTTTTTAGTGTACTTGTCATTAATCCCTTGTCAACAGTATGGGGAGGTTTCTACTGTTGATTCTATTACTTCCTTGGTTTGATTGTGTGAGCTATGTATTTAGTATTTGATCCTATGTATTAGGTGGTTGCTAGTGACTGGGTACCTATGCATTCCAGTGAGATGGATCATTTACCATATGGACACTCTTTTCTTTCCTATTTTTGGATGCATTCTTTCAACTTTGATTGATTAGCTCTTCAGGCTTTTGGTGTTTATACCATCTGTATCTTTGAGTTTAGGTGTTTGCCTTTGTTTGCCTCCTGATTCGAGTAGTGTCATTTGAGGGCACTCATGCAGATTATAGTCTTCTCTATCTGGTCATATTTCTATGGAGGATCTTCAGATCATCAGTTTCTTCTTAACAAAGTTTGCAGTTTCATGCTTCAGTGATGTTGTACATGTTCATCTTTGTTCCTATTTTCTGAAACATTCCTATTTTTAGAGGCTTCTTCAGTCCTTCAGACTAGTCTTTGTCTCTTTTTAGAGTAGAGTTTTTCCCATGTGGTTTTCTCTATTTCTCCACTTTATAGAGACTCTCTTTTGTACTTGGGTACCTCATCAGGCCATGTTGCCAAGACCCATTTTTACACTTTTAGCATTGTAGTTTCCTTTGCTTTCTTTTTGCATTATTTGTAGCTGCATTGTTGCTCATCTTAAGGGGGGTGTTAGAGTAAAGTATTAATTTTATTAATTAACTTTACTCCCTTCTTAAGATGTCAACTCTTTTTCTTTAGTTATTTATATTTAAACACACATGCACGAGTTGTTTTAAACTCATGCACTAGTTGTTTTAAATATAAACTTGCATGCATTAGTCATGTAATAGTTAAACTAATTATTACATGCACTAGGGTTTTCCTTTCAAGGCTTTCGATCTCCTTTATAAGGATGATCCATTGTACATTTAATTTATTCATTATTTGAGGATATTTTATTCTTCATATTTTTGAGTCAAACCCTTGCCCTCTTCTTGTTTCTACTTCCTTGTAAAGGTTTTTGTATGCAGGTGATCTTCGGGTTTTATGGATTTGTATTGCTCAAATCCTACAATATTGCACCATCATCAATACATGGTTTGGGCCTATTTTCCATGGATGTCATAAAGGTCTCTTACAACAAAGTTGTTGAATTGATGGAGTATGTTGGACCTTGTTACGATTACAAAAGTTGGATGCGAATTGTTAAATATAAAAAAAGTATGCATAGGTATGCACTCTCGGAAAATTATATTCAACAAAAAGACAATGAGAAAAGTAAAAGAGTGGCTATATACATTGACAGAAGGCCAAAAGCATCAGGGAATACTGTAGGTTTTATAAATAGCATGCGACCTCTGTCAACTATTAAGCAACCCAATTGCATATTTGAGGTGCGCAAGGGAAATCATGTATTTGTATGTGTGATAAAATCAATAAGTGGAGGGGAAGAGATGCTTATTGATTACAATTTGAATCACATAGATACAAACAATGTCACTATCATTAGGGTGTAGGTACATACTATGTACCATTAAATAATTGAGTTTTTTTGCCAGCCACATTTAGAGAGTCCCCTCACCATCCACCTCATCTCCATCATCATCTTCTAATGAAATTTATTAATGTAGTCCTTTCTAATTATTGGTTAACTTTAAATAATAACATAGGACCACAATATGGAGCAACCACATAGAGGATTCAATGATGATCATGCATGCACTTCTTCCCAGTAGGTAAACCTCTTTGTTATTGTACTACAAATTAGATAGAAGCAAAATGTTAAATAAAATTTTTAATTATATTCTTTTCATCACTGTTTCAAATTAATTCTAATAGTGTTAGTAATATTATTGTCACAGACAGATGGTCAGTAGAGAAAGGGAAAGGAACCCACAATCCCTGAAGAGGAGTCCTTTGACGAGGACCTAGTTGTTGATTTCACTACTTGTGATGAGCTGGCCTCTGCAATTAAAAAATGCCTCCACAAAATTAGAAAAAGGGTGGTTGAATTGGCATTTATATTCCCTCTGACTCTCGAGTCACAAAAGAGGGCAACTAAACTGATGCACCTATCTCAAATTTACAGAGTAAGTATTAATGTAATTTTTAATTATAAAAAAAGTTCAATAATAGTTTTTATGTTATAGTAGTCTTTTATGTGATTAAAAAATAAGCGGATGTGTTGCTTTTACAACTTTTTTTGCATAATTTTGATCCTCACGGCCATGATGAGGGTACTGCAGCTGGTTTAGGTAGATCGCATGTTGGACTATATTTTTTTTACTCTCTAACAATATTGTCCATGCTAATCCCTACTTTTATTATGCTCTAACAATCTTATTCTTTAGCACGTGTCAATGATCATTTACTATCACCGCCTCATATGATGGAAGGCTTAGATGTACCGCATCCTGCAATGTTGGCAACAAGTAGCATGGCCACAGATGCCATGGTACCACCTACTTGTACATATATTTTATTTTCTTTGTCATTATATATATGTTTATTTCCCTTGAAGTTTTCTTTCTTAGGTCCATTTCATAATGGATTCAATTTATGCAACAGGGGATGCAAAACTTAATGGTGATTTTCCTAGATGTACTAGTATTCTTAGTACAAAAATAGTGAAGGATTGCATATTTCTTATGAGTGATGAAGAAGGAGTTCCCTTGAAAATAGAAAAACTTCTAGGTACTTTAAAGATTGGACCTTTCTTTTACTATACAATTGTATGTTAATTACATCTTGCATTCAATATGAGAAGCTTACATCTATTGTATTCTTATTTTATACTATTATATCATTCGACTAATGATTCCATGATTATTTTGCACGGAATGATGTTTTAATGGTAAATTTAATGATGAGTGTTTGCAAATATTCAGGCCCACCATCAGTACAAGGTGGAACATCATATCCGAACTAAAACCCCAATCCACTATTTTGATTTCATATCATTGCTAGGATAGTTATCATTACATCCATTTTTGAATCTAACACTATTTTTTTCTTAAAAGGTGGATAAACCAAAATTAAAAGTTAAAGGATGATCTCGTAGAGAGTATGACAAAATTTTTTGGATCTTGTGCATTTGAGAAGGGTAAGCTCCTTCAAAAAGCTGGGTTATGTTTGAGGTATATTAGGGACTAGTATAGGTGTACATTAACCAAAAACCCAAATTACTAGAGCCCCCCTTGCATTCCTAATTTAGCATGGAAATCACTTAATCTGGATGCGAATGAGAAAATTGAAATAAAAAAAAGGAAATACACCACCAGAGAACAAAATAAGGTATGTGATACTATTAAGAATGTAATTGTGTACTAAATACTCTTCATATTTATATGAACTAACATATTTCAATCTCTTCATAGATTTCCTGACACATCAAAAGAAACAAAGGTAGGACTACAAAATCACGGGAAACACAATCTAGGCTCTGGCGATTATTCGAAACTTGCTGCACAAGTTGTAAGTGTTAATATTGTCAGAATTGAATGAGGAAAAATATAATCTGTAGATGGCTTTTAACACTGAAAGTAATTATTTGATCTTTATAATATTTATTTATAACTTGAAATCTTTTTTTTTGGATGAAATAATAAAATAAAATTTGATGATACCAAGCAAAAATGTAGGGCACGAAGTTCAATGTAAGTCTCACAAAAGAGGACAAGAGAATTGGCTTCCAACAAGGCTATAAAGTCGTTGTAGAAAGAATAAGAAGTGCACAAGGTTCTACTGATGGATCCATCATGGTAAGTAAGCTAAATAGATGATATATCAAATTTAATTATTTACCTATTAGTTTATTTGATGTTAAGTTCCAACATAAAGTGAGTAAATTTGTTTTAAGTAAGAAAACAATGATAACATGAATGCATATGAAATTGAAATGCAGCTTGCTAATTCTTGCCGTACACAACCTGTGTGTGTTGATGACAATGAGGATGTGCATCAGATTAATACAAGTAAACATCTTAAATTTATTGGTGTAGTAATACAAATTTAATTGCAATTAGTGTTTGGATTAATGTAACAATTTGTATTGCAGCTATAGAGAGTGTAGAGGCTGTTGTTAATGAGTAGGTTGAGGTTGAGGCCGAGGCTAGACAAACTAACCTCGATGTTGATGATGTGACTAGATCAAGTCAAGAGCTATATGATTATGGCATGTAAAGTATTGAAATACTTTAAAATGTTTTTAATTATAATAAAATGTTTTTAATTTAACCCTTTTATATGTTATTGCAGATAAACCCCCTTTGCATCAACAGAGAACTAGGTGTGCATTGAGATCTAATGAGAGGGTAGATGATCATCATGATGATATTGATACTCCTCTTCACAATTACTTCTTAAAAACTAGAAATCAAAAGAAAAAAAAGAAATGATTGTCATCTATGCACCTTAATTGATAATGACTAATTTTTATATGCCAATGAATTTAATTATATGGTATTGAATGTTCATAAATTTTATAATGTGTTAATGAATGTTACATTTTATTAATGGATGAAATAATTAATGAATGTTAGATGTTAACGGGGAATTTAGAGTGATGTTAGGGGGGGGTGGGGCCAAATGAGCTTCCGAAACCTTCATGTGGTTGGTCCTATTTAGTACAGAATATAAAACTATTCTCAAAACTAAGTGAAGCTCAATAAGATTGTTCCTTATATAGGGTCTCAAGTGTAGCCTTTATCCCACTCTCAATATTGCAAGGCTTCAAGTGGTGTTCTGAGATTGGTTTCTCCATCTTCCATTGACATCTTGTCTTTCTCCGAAGAACTCTTACTGAGCTCTGAGACATGGATGAGCAAAAGACATCCCTTACAGACTACACATATATAATATGGTAGATATAGGGAACAAATATACTAAAACATAGAATGAGTCAACTTGAATCTATAGTTTCTTTATTCACAATGAAAATTCAAATTACAAGCCATATTTTAGATTTAATATTTATATTCATCTTCATCATGATCATAGCCATCATGGTCAGCATTTGGTTCAACTTCATTTGAACCACACTCCATGTCGGGTACCATTATAAGGCATGGAGTGTGGTCATACCCATGTTACCATAATAATGAGTTAGCCTATAAAATTATGAATAAAATACCTTATGTATCATATTTATAATACTGCAGGTGCACCTGGGATTAGCCCAGGCACCCAAGTTCCTACCAAAGGAACCCAAGTCAAACCTAGAGGAGAACAAAAGTAGAACCGGAACCCAACCTTAAACAAAGAACTAGATAACTTGGATTTTTTCTAATTCAAGTTTATTTATGAATTCTTCTCCAATTCCAACTTGATTATTCCATATTTTGTTTTCCAATTTTCCTTCTTCCTCACTCCAAATTATGTTATGTTGTTATTTCATTTTACTAATTGTGCTATTTCAAGGATCGCCACCCATGACTTGGTTAAGATGATGAATGTTGTCAATGCCTTTATTACCAAGGAATCACCACTTGCCATTAATGAATATTAATGATTATTGTTTCCTAAGGGTAATCGATGTTTTTGTATGCTGATCACCCAAGTCTTTGGTTGTGATTTTCATGCTGTGAGGTTTGTTAGAAGTCAGGGTATGACATGCTGGTTGGATTATAACATATTGACACTTACACCATGAAGAAGACAAATGATTAAATAGAAAGTGAGGACCAACTGAACCATCTTGTGGTTAGTCTATATCACATTGAGAAACAACATCAAGACTCGAGAATCAAAACAATCAAAAGTTTCTTCAAGACCATGAATGATCAACAACATTCCATCAGCAAACAAAACACTAATCTATATTATCATTAAGCCATAAAATATGTCTTTAAATTTTAGAAGCATCACAAAAACTTTCAAGAAACATACTACTATCCAAAATGAATACCCTCCAAATGATTATGATTATGTTGATGTTGATGCCTATAATTTATGTCTAATGATTATGATGATGTTGATGTTCTACATGATACTCTTAGTTACAACTCAAATGCAACTCAACATATTTTTGATGATGGGCAACCCATTGCAGAAACTCATCTGTAGGTGAAATTTAATGCTGTGAATCTTAGCATTGTTAATGTTATTACTTTTCCTCATGTTTCATATTTGTGAAAATGTTTCTTTGCACTATCTTCTTTTTCAATTCTTATATTTGCATCTTTTTAGATCATTAACTTAAGCATTACATGTCTTTGTTCAAAGTTTATTCTAACACTATATTATATCTTATTCTTATTACAATGTTCTTTGTTGTGGGGCAGGAGGTCAATCTTCATTGTCTTCATTGTGGGGGATAGTGAAGATTTTTCTGACAAATAGCAGGTATTCTTTAGTATCTTATAATAACATGCTAAATTGGTAAAGGTGTTATGGGCATTTAATTTACAATTACTAATAGATTAAGCATATTATTACTATACTTAAAGTTCCATTTAAATGCATTTAACACAAAAAACAAATTTACAAAACTAAACCAATGGCATGTTTACAACAAAGGTCTCCAAACTGATTTCTTGCCCTTTCAATGGTTTCCAAGATGTGTTGAGGAGTTTGCTCCTTGTTTAATGTTAACTATTCCTGCATAATCCACTCATACAATAGTGACATGCTATGTGGAAGGGATGGTTGATAGTGTTATCATTGTATTGTGTATTTCTAATATGTTTGGATGCAAGGAAGACTAGGAGAATGAAGGATCACTCACTGATTGCATGATAACCCAGTTTTGAAGGGTCACTGGTTGAGGGGACAGTCAAGGTTTGGATGATTGGGACATTGGAGGACCCTATTTCTTTGTATTAATTTCTATTCAAATTGGATGCATGGATTTCTTGTGAATTATCGACTGCTATGTATCCTCCAACTGCATCTATAAATCTACATATACTTCTCTAGGGTTGTAAGCCACTTAGAGATAAAAATAGAGAAACTAAACCAAAATCATTCTTTGTCCTATTTCCTTTTAATAAAGTCTCAACTATCAATGATTCAATACATTTGATGCCCTAAGCTATCAATACAAATGACACCTAGCTAGAAGCTCACGGGCTGTCCATTTGATAACCACAGTCAACATTTCAAAAAAATGGATATCCAAACATTTGAAAACCAATGACATGTTTACAACAAAGGTCTAATAGAACTCCCAACAATTATTAAACATACTTTATCTGATATGATAAATTCTTAAACAATTAAGGTTGGAGTAGACATAGTTATCACACATTTTTTTGAGTGGTACAAGGCAGATTTGGCTAGGTCAAGTGTTCCTTCGTGCTAGCAGTCTACAGAATTAGAACTTTATTAACAATTGATCATATCAGATAACTAGTATGTTTAAGAATTGTTGGGATTGGTCCTTTGGCATGTATTAAACATAATAGAATTTTCAACATATTATTATCATTCTATTTCTTTTTAGTAAGCATGCCATTGGTTCAATTTTGTAACTTCACTGTTGTATGAGTGGATTGTGTAGGAACAGTTAACATTAAAAAAGGAGCAAACTCCTCAACACATCTTGGAAACCATTGAATTCAATAATAAATGAAACCTAACACCAACACTATTCCTTCCATTCACTTCTACCAAGAATAAAACATTTAATCCATTCAACATTACATATAATCATTAGACAGTTAGAGGTAGAGGTAGACCTCGCAATCAAGGAATAGGTCGTTCCAAACTTGTCACACAATCTTACTATTGTAGGGGATATTCACATTCCTCCTCACCAACTACATCTAGATAGGGGTCATCTCGATCTCCCTCTCCTATTATTTCAAAAACATCAAAACTCTGAAGGGTCATCATCTAAATCTAACCCTATTGATGCAACAAAGGTTTCCTTAGCCATGACTTCTCGACATACTACACACCCTCGCACTAAGTCTGTACATGCTATACACTTGCACACTAGCAAGATGGAAGATCAAAATCAAGAGGGTGAACACAACAGAGGTCATGATCAATCTCAAAATGACCAAGATAGATATCATTCTCAAAGCATTTTTGACATTCTTGGTAATGACGATGAGGAGATAACCCAACATGACATAGAGGCTTCCCAAGCTAACAAAGGCCTCCTCAAGATGATGGAGATCCTCATGAAAGAAGAGAAGGAGAAATACTTTCTTGAACTAGCCAACCAAGGGGCCAAGTTACCTCCAAAATACAACATTGAGAATCTTGTGGTCAAAGAGGAAACCAATAACTCTAAGCTGGAAAAGTTGGTTCAAGACATGTAAGACCAAATCAGTGAGCTCATGAAAGACAAGGATAAAATAGTGAAATAGTTCAAACTGGAAATCATTTGTCCATTCCTATTTGATAAAAGTCTCTACATGCCTCCTTTTTCTAAAGGAGTAGAACTTCCCAAATATGACAAATATATGGGTACCTCTGATCCTCAAGATCACTTGAGAGAGTTTTGTGCTCTATCTATGGAGTTTATACATGACCAGACTTACCTCATGCATCTCTTTCTACGTAGCTTGAGAGGCTCTTCTATGGAGTGGTTCTCTCGGTTACCTACTGGCATCAAGTCTTTCGATGAGATTGCCAATTTGTTCCTCCAATACTATTCGCACAACATCCACTACCCGGTTAACATCCGTGATCTTTGCAACTTGAAACAACGACATGAGGAACCTTTCTTGACATTTCTCCAGAGATGGAGACAACTTTATACAAAATATTCTCGCAAGATACCCGAGTCTAAAAAGCTCGACATCTTTGTAGACAATCTTCTTCCCAATTTTGGGTACCAGGTACAACTACAAGGTCCTTTGACCTTTGATGACATGATTAAACAAGCTGTGAGAATATAAACATTCGTGGTTAAGAAAGGAGAACTTACCCTATACAAGGATAACAAACAGGGGTCCTCCTCGAGCAAACACAAACCTAAATTTGTCAATAAAAACTATGATGTTGTGAATGATGGAGCTGTTGACAATGTGACTCCAAAGCCTCTGAAGGCTATGTTCAATCTTACCTCCAGCATGTAGGAAACCAAAGCCACTGAAAAGGCTACGAAAGAAACTCATCTGCCTTCAAAGTATTCTTGAAGCAAACCTTGGGCCCCTCAACCCAAGCGTGAGTACAGTCCCCTAGGGGAACCTCTTGACATGGTTTACAAGACTCTCTTGCAAAAAAAAATACTCACTCCTCTAGATAATTTGTGTCCTTATGATCCGCAACCATGACCCTCTTGGTGGAATGAATCTACATGCTATGATTACCATCATAACAAAGGTCACAAAAAAGCTACCTGCATCCAAATACGGCATAAGATCTAGGATCTTATCGACAATGGTGATGTTTTTGTGGGAAACCATAATAAGAACTTGGATCACTAGGCATTCAAAGACCCCTTTCCTCCTCATGAGAAGGGTGAATCTTCCAAAGCCAAAAATTCCAATGCAAAGGTCAACTATACGTATAGTACCAATGGTAATGTCATTAATATGGTTGAACCTGTTGATGTCAAATAATGTGATGTGATCACCATCAAGGGGAGTGAGGATGCCCCTGTGTGTCATTCCCTTGAATTAGAATATTCTCAAGTTTTTGCAAATGTTATTACTTGATCTCATGCAAAGATCATTCTCAAAGGCACTGAGCCTTCTACATCTGCACCGAAAAAATCTATAGATAAAGTTGTTGTTGGTCCTGCCAACAAGAATTCACATTCTCAAAATTGGCTTCATCAGAGCAATTGACTATGCAGAATGGGTTTCTAACATCGTTCCAGTATCTAAACGTGACAAATCTATGTGAGTCTGCACAAATTTCTAGGACTTTAACAAGGCATGTCCTAAAGATGACTTTCTGTTACCCAACATTGACATGATTGTAGACATGATGGCTAGTTATGAAATGTTCTCACTAATGGATGGTTTCTTTGGCTACAACCAAATAAAGATCACACTAGAAGATCAAGAGAAGACTATGCTCACATGTGCCTAGGGAAATTTCTATTGGAATCTCATGCCCTTCGGACTTAAAAATGCTGGAGCTACATATCAAATGGTTTTCACCACTATCTTTCATGACATGATGCATAAGATGATGGAAGACTATGTGGATGACACCTTAGCTAAGAGCATTCAATAGAAGGCACATCTCATAGATCTAGGTCATATACTATATCAAATGGAATAGTTCAGTTTGAGGCTCAACCCAAAAATGTGTGCATTCGAAGTTACATCTGGAAAACTACTGGGTTACATCATCTCTGCAAAAGGCATAAAAGTAGATCCTGCAAAGGTTCAAGCCATCATGGAAATTCCTCTACCATGTAACATCAGTCAAATGAGAGGACTCTAGGACCAATTAAAGTCTATCAGGTGCTTCATCTCACAATTCACTAACAAGTCACAACCCTTCACCAAGACTTTACACAAAGGTGTGACTTACGAGTGGAATGAAGACTATGATAAAGGGCTCACACAAATCAAGTAATACCTTGAAAATCTGCCAATACTGATGCCTCCTATTCTAGGGAAGCCAATCATTCTTTACATCTTTGCTATAGATACATCACTAGATGTCCTATTGGCTCAAGAAGATTAGAATAATAAAGAAAGAGCTATTTATTACATTAGTAGGACACTGGTCTCATATGAAGAAAACTACTCTTTCAAAGAGAAGGCATTCCTAGTAGTGGTATTTGATTCACAAAAATTGTGATACTACATGCTTGCTCACACTACACATCTCATTGCCAAGATTGATCCATTAAAATACTTTCTCAGTAAAGCTTCCCTCACATGTAGACTAGCAAAGTGGGTCATGATACTTAGTGAGTTTGACATCGAGTACGTAGAAAGAAAAGCCATCAAAGGGTAGGCAATCATAGATTAGCTGGCTGAGGCATCTCTCACAGATCATCAAACATTGAGCATTGAAATCCTAGATGAGTCCATAATGCTTCTCACACATCAATCATGGACCATGTTCTTTGATAGATCATTCACCCTGTTAGTGATTTTTTGTAGGAATCCTAATACAAGCCCTGAGTGCTTAAATTGAACTCTATGATTCCTAAACTCCCAAATCAAGCAAGAAAAGACTAATTAACAAGGACCAAGTCCTTCACTTTGAGCTCTGGGCTATAGGTGGGTGTACCTATTTAGATCTACTTCTTCAAAGCATTACAACATTAGTTTATATCCTTGATACAAACTTAATCTTCTCAACTCTACAACATACATAAAAGTAAATAGTCACTGAATTTGATTTGATGATGAAAGATGCAAACACAAGCAATGACCAATGCCTTATTAATTGGGCAGCAGAGTCAAATGAAAGTAAATCCCTAGAACTCCTATGATTTCAAAACAAATAAAACCTGAATGAAATGCCTTACAAATCATTCTCTCACTTCCCTACCCAGACATCAGATTCATACACATTGTTAAACTCTCAGAATTGTGCCAAAGATTTATTCACTCCTTGAGAGAAACTAACAACATAGATTCACAATCACCTTGTAACCAGCATATTAGAGTTCCTTACAAACTAATACAAAAAGAATTTAAAAGAATATACATGAAGACATCACTAATACAGGATTGGGATTCCATTGTTTTTCATTAAAAAATCCCTGGTTCATTATAGTCAAGATAACTATGAAAACCTCAAAAAATAAAATCCCCTAAGCTAGAATAATGCCTCTATAGTGATTATTCCATCCTCTCTCTAACAATGGAGAGAAAGGAAAGATAAAGGAAAACATCAAAGCAAGTCCTCACTGACAGCTGCCAATTTTCCAAAAAAGCTTCTCTTCCCTCCAATTCTGATCCTCTTTCACTTGGTCATCTGCAACTACCTTTGCAACCATTTCTCCCTCCAAGTGATTTGATTCCAAAAATACTAGTCCATACTACTCTTTCCTGTTGCTTTGAAACTGAAAAATAAACATTGCCACTAGATTCCTTGTCTTCTCCCATTTTTGAAAACATATTATATGCCTATGTTCTAAAAAAAATTAAGCTTCAGACATTATTTTCTGTGAGCAACTACAATCTCTTAAAAATTTTGAAATTCTCCTATAGTCTGGACTATGTAGGCCTTTTAAATCTTTCTACAACTTTTAAATTTGGGTGGGCCCCACATATGCCACATGGCATCAATTGATTGGATGCTCCAATTTAACCTTTTCTTAACCACTGGAATTTGGAGACTTGGAGACTAAGCATTCTCATGATCTCTAGATGTTAGTCACTTAACCATTTGAATCTAGAGACTTCGAGACTACTTAGTCTCTAGATCTCTAGATGTTAGTCACTTAAGCATTTGAATCTAGAGACTTGGAGACTACTTAGTCTCTAAATCTCTAGATGTTAGTGACTTAACCATTTGAATCTAGAGACTTGGAGACTACTTAGTCTCTAGATCTCTAGATGTTAGTGACTTAACCACTAGCATCTAGAGACTTGGAGACTACTTAGTCTGTAGATCTCTAGATGTTAGTGACTTAACCACTAGCATCTAGAGACTTGGAGACTACTTAGTCTCTAGATCTCTAAATGTCAATTATCCACTTTTCAGCAAAATTTAGTGCTTTTTGGTCGTTGGCACAGATTGCAATGCACTAGTTGCGCACACACTTGAGATCCTCTTTCTCTTTCTTCATTTCATTATGTGAGAGCTTTTCCATTTAAACATTTGAAATCTCCATTTCCTGAGCAATGTGAGACTAAAAGTTCTAGAAGCATTGGTGATTTTTTTATTTCTGCTAGTACTTAGAGGACCATAACTTTCTATTTTCAAACTGGGTTTTTTCTGAAATATTTTTTGTAGAGTGCACACATGGTCGTCTTAAACATATAAAAAATGTATTTCAAAAATGTGACTGATTGTAGATTTTTTCTTTTTGTGTCCCTAACTTCCACTTGACTTTCAAAAAAAAAAACATTAAGATCATTTGGACAAATACATGGCTACATACTATCACAATATTGCAGAAGGATATCCCTTGATGATTTATCAATCAATTTTCATTTTCCTCCAAAGTTTGATCTCTTGATAACAATGATCCAACACACTCTATTAATCTCAAAAGATTATCTTTTGATTTGATCCCATAAACTCATCAAATGAGACCCTTATGGTTTGAAACCCTAGGTGTAAATTCTCTTTCACTTATAGAAAACAAGGCTATAATTAGTTTCATCAAATGATCAACTGACAATCCAAAAATAATCCTCAAAGTAGTGCCACTAGAACATCTTGAAATGAAAGATAGTGAAACTGTAGAAATTGCATATGGAATTAACTGAGAAAAGTGATTAGCCAGATTGGTCAAAGTTTGAAACTTATTAGGGGGAAACATTTCTAGGTCTACAACATAGAACAAAATTCAATTATGCTTGACCATGAACCGGGTGTAAACCACAAAACCTCAAATTAGGCCATTCAGAAAACCGAACAAAGCATACTCAGAGAAACTTAACAATTTGCAAACAAAATGGCATTGGAAAAGTGATTAAACAAAAACATGGGGGGCTAAAAATGTGCATAAACACTCTTTCTCATGCTTACATCATGATGTAACAACTGACATGCAATTACCAATCACAGGGCAATAAATGTGCTTCCTCAAAGTGGGCTACTCAGTGAAAATCAGGGAACAGGCTTTATGCAGATTTTTGGAAACACCCTTAAATGACCACTTCAAGAATATGGTAGAACTAGAAATAGGGACCTAAAACCTATTACATATGTCAAATTATAGGTGATAGACACCCTATCCAAGTGACACATCATGAAAATCAATAGGCTCTTTTATCTGTGCACCCGAACTAAGCACCTTACAATGAATTTCAAAGGCACAATTATCATACTTAGAAAATTTCAAAATATGGACTCAAAATATACTTAGATTTTTTGGGCTCCAACACACCCAACAAGGGTCAGGTGTTGGGATACTATTCATCATGCCATAAAGGTACTCTTTACCCAAAGCATACAAGATGTTGTTTCCTTGTACCAACAACATCATTGAGTATGAAGCTCTGATCAATGGCATGAAGATAGCCATCTAATGACAAGTGGATGAACTCAAACTCTTCAAAGACTCACAACTAGTCATCAATCAGTTCAATGACATCTATTAGACAAAGGATGAAAAATTGGTGCCTTAAAAATGGATGTTCGATGATCTCTGAAAGTACTTTGCACATATCACCTTCCAGCTGATTCCAAGGGCAGGCAACAAAGTAGTTGATGCAATGGCTACTCTTGCTTCTATTCTACAGTTACCAAAGAATGACTTCTAACATGAATTCCTGGTGGAAATGTTACTCTTCCCAGCCTATGATGCCCCTAAATCTTAGATGATTTGTTCATTCCTTAGACACGATTCATGCCGCTACCATCACATCTACTCCTACCTCCATGACCAGATTGTTCTGAATACTTACACCTAAAATGAGAAATGTCACCTAATCCATAGTGCTTCAAGGTATGTCATCATAGCTAATGACTTGTATAGGTGAGGTCTAGACAGTACCCTCCTTAGGTGTTTAGAACCTAAAAAGTCTAAGTGTGTGTTAGCTGAGGTGCATGAAGGCATCTGTGGATCTCACTTGAGCAACTTGACACTGGCCCGTAAGCTTATTAGAGCTGGTTACTATTGGCCACATATGGAAAAAGGAAGCTACATAGTATGCCAAGTCTTGTAAATAGTGTCAACTACACAAAAATTTGATCGACACTCTAACCAAGGAGCTTATCCCCTTCATCACTTTTTGGCCATTCTAGTAATGGGCCTTTGATTTGGTGGGTCAGATTCATCCTTCTTCCTCAAATGGACACAAGTTCATCATCACTTCTATAGACTATTTCACCAAGTGGGTCGAGTTAGTACCTCTGACCATAGCTAATGGAAAATCTATACCTATGTTCATACTAAATTATATCATCTGCAGGTATGGTGTACCCTCCTCAATAATCACTAACAATGGGGGTAGTTTAAGAATAAGGATTTGAAAGAGCTTAACTCTAAGTTCAAAATCACATAGCATTGGTATTCCATCTATTATCCCTAGGGTAATGGACAAGCGAAAGCATCAAACATGGCAATCCTTAAGATCCTGCATCACACAGTTCACAAATCTGGATGAGATTGGCATCTCTAGATCAATCTGGCTCTATGGGATTACCACACAAGTATACAAACACTGATAGGGGCCACACCATTTGCTTTGGTTTATAGAGTGGATCTTGTGCTACCAATTGAGGTCAAGATTCCTACTATACGTGTCTCTCTGAAGGGCCTCATCATTGACGATGATAACGAAATATCTTAGCTACAAGAGTTGGAACTACTAGATGAACTTCGGCAAGTGGTGTTTGATCACCTTCAAGCATATAAGAAGAAGATATCCAGGAGCTATAACAAGAAATTTAGACCAAGGGACTTCCAAGTGGGTGATCTCATCCTGAGAGAAAACCCTAAGAATCAATAGTAACGGATCCATAAGGGAAAATTTGAGTCAAATTGGCTTGTTCCGTATATTTTTACTATAGTGTTTGGGTTCGGTGCCTATCAAATCTCCACCACTGAAAGAGAACAACTTAAAGATCTAATCAACACTTTGCACCTAAAATGATTATACAGCTGAGACATCTTTAAAATGCTCCATGTACATACTCAAGCTCTGAAAAAATCCTAAAAATTGCAAAATGTCCTAAAAAAATCTATTATCCTAGCAACAACCTGGTAAATAGGCACCTTGATAATACAAAAAAATTAAAAAAATTAAAAAAATACAAAAATACAAAAAAATTGAAAAAGAAAAAAAAAGTGTCATTGATGAAAACCTGGCAAACAGGTGTCAAGGTAGAAAAAGAAATAAATTTCTACCAAGATGGTGAAAACCTGGTAAATAGGCACCTCTTGTTCCATAATGCTATACCTATTGCAACATCGGTTGGCTATGTATAGTTTCTCTTTGCTTTCCCACTTTCCTGCTTTAAGTTTGCTCGCTCATGCACTTTCTCTTAGTTACCTTCGAGACTCTTCTCGAATATACATGGATTGAAACTAGTCATACTCTAGGGGCAACCTCCCTAGTCTAGGGGGCAATGTCCTATCACTTTTAGAGATCTCTCTCAAATCAGTCACCAATGGTTCTCATTGCATCTGCCTACTGATGCCTATCTATCATTGAGATCTCTCTCCTTGAGGATCTCCTTCAAGTCAGTCACTAGTGGTTCTCACGATGTCCGTCTACTGTCACTGTACTACTAAGACTTCTCACGAATGACATATGTCTGATCTCACATCAATCCATTTAAACTAAAACTAAAACTAAATTTGAAACTCTTTGAGACATGCTGAGCTTTTCTTTTGTGTGCTTATTTTTTTTCTTTATCATTCCTTCTCAAGGAACTCCAGGATGTCTATCTTGATCAAGAGATGCAAAGACTGGGGGCATGATCATTTTCTTTTCTTTTTGTCTGTTGGTTTAGTTCCAATGATCTAAAGGATCTATATAAGAGGGTTGTGCACTATGAGAGACTCTATCTCATGTTAGATGGCCATGTGTACCTCAACTCCTTTTATATGGAAAATTTGGTGAGGTTGGTTCTTCTCCTTGTCTGTTTGAGTCACTTCTTTTTGCTACAAGTGAAATCTCTACGCTCATCTTGCAAAGTGAACATAAGGGTCATTGTGAGCATCCTAACTATACTTATCAAAATCAAAATCATTCTTTGTCTGATTTCCTTTTAATAAAGTCTCAACTATCAATGATACAATACATTTGATTCCCTAAGCTATCAATACAAATGATGCCTAGCTAGAAGCCCACGGGCTGTCCATTTGATAACCATAGTCAACATTTAAAAAAAATGGATATCCTTGAGCACAAGCACCAATAACATCAAATAATGGAGTTAAAGCACAGGCTAGGGCACAACATTAGTAGAATGCGGTCATTTCAATGAGCATCTCAGCAATATACAATGGCATCATTAAACATGCCAGTAATATCAACAAACGTCAATCCAAACATTTGAAAACCAATGACATGTTTACAACAAAGGTCTAATGGAACTCCCAACAATTATTAAACATATTTTATCTGATATGATGAATTCTTAAACAATTAAGGTTGGATTAGACATAGTTATCACACATTTTTTGTGTGGTACAAGGAAGATTTGGCTAGGTCAAATATTCCTTCATGCTAGTAGTCTACAAAATTAAACCTTTATTAACAATTGATCATATCAGATAACTAGTATGTTTAAGAATTGTTAGGACTGGTCCTTTGGCATGTATTAAACAAAATATAATTTACAACATATTATTATCATTATATTTCTTTGTTGTAAATATTCCATTGGTTCAATTTTGTAACTTCACTATTGTATGAGTGGATTGTGCAGGAACAATTAACATTAAACAAGGAGCAACTCCTCAACACATCTTGGAAACCATTGAATTCAATAATAAATGAAACCTAACACCAACACTATTCCTTCCATTCACTTGTACCAAGAATAAATCATTTAATCCATTCAACATTACATATAATCATTAGACAGTTACATTTCCTGACTGTGTAGAGGAACAGTCACGACCAAAATGATCAAAACTACTTTCACCCTTGCACAAGCTATTCCAAACTTCAAGTAAAATGAGTAATATGCTATATCAAATCATTCATATTCATAGTAACCATTCAAAGAATCATTTTTTCAATGAACCCTCTGACTGTACCCCTGCGATAGAGAAAGGAAACTTAGTAAAACTAGTCTATGCCGCAGTTTGTGAGGGTACAGTCATGATAAGTGCCTTTCAAACCTCTCCAAACATGCAAGATTATCTTTAAATACTTTATTGATCTCTTCTAAACATTAACCAAATCAAACCTACATTTGAATCCACACACAATAACCCCGAAATGAAGGGTTTTGTATCCTTTAATGAATCTCAGTCACTGGTAATGCATGGACAGTTAAACCAGTAGTCTCCATAGCATTCAATAAGTGACTAGATTATATTTAATACATGGCAAAGGACCAGTTGTATGAAATTGTCGATCACATAGTATTTCACTATTGTATGAGTGGATTGTCCAGGAATAGTTAACATTAAACAAGGAGAAAACTCCTCAACACATCTTGGAAACCATTGAATTCAATAATAAATGAAACCTAACACCAACACTATTCCTTCCATTCACTTCTACCAAGAATAAAGCATTTAATCCATTCAACATTACATATAATCATTAGACAGTTACATATCCTGACTGTTTAGAGAAATAGTCATGACCAAAATTATCCAAACATTTGAAAAAAGTGAATCAATATCCTTGAGCACACGCACCAATAACATCAAACAATAGAGATAAAGCACGTGCTAGGGCACGACACTAGTAGAATGTGGTCATTTCAGAGAGAATTCATGATCAAATAAACTACAATGCATTTGAAATTTGTGGTCGAATATGATGCCAGATGCTCGAAAGATGAAGAAATCACATACATTCTCTTACACTCCTTTTCTCCCACTCCTTCTCTATCCAATCAAAATAAAAATGATGAGGCCGTTTCACTTTTTTTTTTCATAGCCAAATCTTCCTTGTACCACATGAAGAACATGCCATTGGTTTAGTTTTATAAATTTGTTTTTTGTGTAATTAGCAATTGGTAGATTAAATGCAGATAACACCTTTATCAATTTAATTAGCATGTTATTATCATATCAAATAAAGTATGTTTAAGAATTGTTGGGACTGGTCCTTTTGCATGTATTAAACAAAATAGAATTTTTAGCATATTATTATCATTCTATTTCTTTGTTCTAAACATGCCATTGGTTCAGTTTTGTAGATTTTTTTTTTGTGTTAAATGCATTTTTCATGAGAAGGGGTCTTCTTCTGAGGAGATTGATGAAGATTGTGCACCTCAAAAACCAATTCATAAGGTACCAATCATGTTTCCTATTCGCTTATATTTTTGGATTGGTAAATCTCCTTATAAGTTTCATGTCCTTTCTTTTGATTACTATGGATGAGATATATATCTTACATTTAACATTCAACTTCTTTACATTTTAGAACAGGTAGTGTGTTTTTTGAGGATTTTACCAAATCAACTTTTAACATAAACCAAAAACACCAAACTGATATCTTGCCCTTTCAACTTGACAAAATATTTGCATTTGACCAATAACTACAAGCAACTGAATGATAAATCCACATACCTGTATCTTTGTAAAATACTTGGAACATCAAAAAGCTGGCTAAGTGGCTACCACCATGATTATTATCTACTGAATATGGGAAAAAAAAGCACCAAAAATAATCAAATAGAAAACATGATTGGTCATTTTAGAGAGCATTCATGATCAAATAAAATGCAATGCCTTCTCTTGCGCTTGATCAACTTTCACTCGCTCATTTTCTCTGACTCCTTTTCTCTACAATCGAAATAAAAATGATTTGGTCATTTCAAAATAGTGAATCAATATCCTTGAGCACAAGTCCCAATAACATCAACTATTTTGATCTATGGGTACCCTAATGTTGGCAAGAGTTCTTTTATTAATAAGATTACTCTGCAAGCTTGAAGAAGCGATATATTTTGGCGAATGAAGAGTGGAAAGATGATGATATTCCTAAGGTCATGGATGGACACAATATTATAGATAGAATGGGAAGACATCTTTCTAGCTTGGCCCTGGATCCTTTGACAATTGGGGTAGGATCCAAACCCAGGCTAAAAAGATGTCTTCCTTTCTATTGTGGAATATAGGCTCTACTGCTACAACAACTACAGACTGTGATGTAGATATCACAACAGCTGAGAAACATAAATGTAGGCATTATGGTCACAATTTTTTGGAGACACAACATAATTGAGTGGTATTCCTAGATGATGCAAAGAAACCACTACTTTGTATCATCTGGGAATACCACTCAATTATGTTGTGTCTCCAAAAAATTGTGACCATGATGCCTACATTTATGTTTCTCAGTTGATGTGTCCCAGGACCCCTTATGACCCTTTACGATCCTTTATGATCCCTAAGAATACATCTTAGAGGTCTTAAAATGTTGTAAAGGGTCATAAGAGGCTCCTAGGAGGGGCCAAATGAGCTTCCACCTTCACGTGGTTGGCCATGTTAAGTAGAGAATGTTAAACTATTCTCGAAACAAAGAGAAGCTCAATAATTTAAGGTCTCGGTCCACGGAGATGCTAAAAAAATGACGGGAATCAATGATGGAGAGTTTTTAGATTCTGAGAAGACGTATATGGAGTGGAGGCTAGATTGAATACCAATGCAGAGATGATGATTCAGTAACCTACATCTATAAAACCTTCACAATTATCCCTTATTTGGCCTCCACTCATTCCTCTTCTAAAAAATGGTTATCTAGAAACTTTGGATACTATTTCTCATCCATGCACGAAATGTGCTAGTGATTGTATACAATTACTTTAGGCCTCCATTATTGATGAGCTACACAAGTGTAAAATGTTTTTGTGAGACAGATCAATTATATTGGATACTATGCAGTGTACATAAATGCAAGGCAATGATTATTCTCGACGATCAATAGGTATAAGTCTTCCAGGCCTTACCCAGTAGCTAGGAATAAAGATAACACAGCTCAAGAGACCATCATAGTTGGTCTCTTTCTTCAGTCTATATTATTGACAAAATATTTTACCTTTCATTAGCTCATCAAATTCAGGGATTTGAAATAATTTAATAGAATATTTTCATGTATAACGTACATTATTTAAGTTTGACACTGAACAAATTTATATACTTTGTGCACTTGTATACAACAAGGATGGCCATAAAGAAGCATCCCCTCCTGTGGCTTGAGTAATGTAGGTCATGGGAGGAGATGCTTCTTTATCACCGTCCTCATAGTTTGCAAGTGCATAAAGTAGATAAATTCATGCAACGTCAACTTAAATAATATACGTTGTCATGAAAATATTCTATTAAATTATTTCAAATCCCTGGATTTGATGAGCTAATGAAAGGTAAAAACCTTCTGTCAATAATATATACCGAAGAAAGAGACAACCTATTATGGTCTCTTGAGCTTTCTTATTTTTAATGTGCATATCCGTCACTTTTTCGACACTTTATAATTCATTTTGATTGTAGTGCTATACATTTGACAGTGTTTCCCATTGGATTATACACCAACCCGTTGCCTCTCTGACAGATCAAATGTTAGAGAAAATCACTTTTTGACAATTACTACGACATGAATGCTATATATCCAATGGGGCTACCTGTCAGAGATATACTACAATACTGTCACTCTTCTGACTGTCCCAATGTTAGAGATATGTACTTTTTGATAGACTAGAGTGACAGTAATGCTATATCACTGATGGGTTTATCTATCAGAATTTGGTTGTAGATCTGTTGCTATTCCAACAGTTACAACATTGGAAAGTAATTCTTTTCGACAAGTAATTGCAATAGCCATGCTATATCTCCAATAGGTCTTCATGTAGGAATTCTAATAGATGGACTATAGGAAATGCCATAACAAAGTTGGTATTCATGTGCAAGTTTCTGATGGAATGGGGTGTCATAAAATTGACGGTTAGCTCTTCCGTCATAATTTCCAATGCAAAAATGATGATAAACACATATGTTGAAATGTTGATAAATGGGCGTTGCAAATCTGACAAATGGCCATCAGAATTTGACCTCAAATATACTAGTGACTTTGGAGGATTTTTTTCCTTTGGTTAGCTTACATTAAGTAGTCATAGGAGAACACACTTGTTTGCAATTTTCAAATCCAATTTTTTAAAACAATTTTCTGATAGATTTTGACTAAGAGATAAAAATGTCTTCACTATTCTAATTCACCTGCAATCTAAGAAATAAATTTAACTCACCAATCATAGAAATCTCAAATTCATCCTACATTTGATCAACAAATTCCTTGCACATGCCATCATCTCCTCTAAATAATAAGTCATCCATAAAAACCATAACTACTAAGAGTTTTTCTAATAAAATTTTGAAATAAAGTTTGTCATCTGTAGATTCTTTGTAAAAGTTTTGATCAATCAAGTACTTATACAATATTTCATACCAAGCTCTAGGAGCTTGATTTAATCTGTACAAAGCCTTCTTTAGTCTGCAGAAAATGTCCAAATCATTTGATAACTTAATGCCTTCTAGTTTTTCAATGTAAACCTCTTCTTTTAGTTCTTTGTCCAACAATTTTGACTTCACATCCATCTGATAGACCTTAAAATCCTTGAATGTTGCATATGCCAAAAATTTCCTAATAGCTTCCATTTGGGGCAATAAAAATTTCTTCAAAAGTAATTCCTTCAATTTGAATAGAGCCTTTGCAAATCAATCTTGGTTTGTTTCTCACAACATGTTTTTCCTTATCTAATTTATTCTAGAACATCCATTTGGTTTCAATAAATTATTTGTCTTTTGGTCTAGGAACAAGTTCCCAAATCAATTTTTTCTCAAGTTGTTCCAGCTCCTTTTCCATTGCCTTCAACCAGCTCTGATTACAACAAGATTCTTCAATTGTATTATGTTAAATTTAAAAAATAATGATTCCCTTATTCTTATCTTCAATGGTATGAATTTATGAGGACACATTAGATTCATACTCTATTTGTATATTATGGTCCAATTTCTCCATAACATCATTTTGTTGTAGTGTCTAAAGATCCTACAATCTTCTAATATGATGCATCTCACAAAAGATGTTAAAAGTAAATCCTCCTCCTCTATCAGATCTCAAGTATTTGATTTTTCTATTTGATTCATTTTCAACTTTGACTAACTTGAATGTAACCCAAGTCATTCTAGAATGATCATCAATTGAGAACATAAAATACAATTCACCATGTAGTCTTCTTATTCTCGTTGTACTGTATTAGTCTATGTATAGCAACTCCAATAGTTTGACATCCAATAATTTTATCTATTCTCCCTCTTTATGTTCTCTACAAACACTGATATCTACTTTAGTTAATCTTGGTAGATCTCGTACTACCCTTGTTGAACTAATTTTCACTAAATTGTCAAAGTTGGTGTGACACATCCTTCGATGCCATAGCTAGTTTTCATTGATTTGTGATAACAAGCATTGCCTTGTAACTACATCTAATTGATACATATTTCCTATAGTTTTTTTACCAACAACAATAAAAGTTTCAGATTGGTTATAGATTTCACAACCAAAATCTTGAAACACAAAATTGTAACTAGTTTTACACATTTGTCCAACACTTAAAAGGTTATGATGAAATCCTTTCACATAGTACACATTGTTAGTATCATGTTCTCCATCAAATGAAATAGAACCTATTCCAAAAATTTGTGCAATTTGATCATCTCCAAATCTAATAGGATGACCATCATATTTTTTAAGTTTTACAAACTTCCTTTTGTCATCAGTCATATGATTACAGAAACCATTATCAATCAAACATTTATTTTTATCTCTTCTAACATGTAATAAAGTTGTGAAAATTTCAATACCATTTTTTGGAGATGTAATATTAAAAACCTTAGGTTTTGGCTCAACTTATTCAACATAGAATAAATAGTCATCTTCATCAGATTCATCATATGAGATGCTAGCATTTTCATTCACATAATATGCCTTCCTATTGAATTTTAGTTTGGTCTTATCTTTTCCCAAACATATAATAGCAATATGACCAACCTTTCCACACCTAAAACATTTAAAAGGTAAGATACCTTTATAATTATCAATTCCTTTCTTCAGCCTTCTTACAAAGTTTTCTTCTACTTCATCACTAATCTCATCTTGTAGATCTTCATCATCATTTGTCACCTTGAAAGTAGTCTCATATTTGGGTTTGAATTTTCCAAACTATCTCATTTCAAATGTACTCAGAGTGCCAAACAATTGATCTCTAGTGAAATTTTTTTTATCATAAATTTCTTCTTTAATTGTTGAGACCTTGTTAATGTAGCTTTTCGGTATTTAGTCCTAAAAATATTTTCTATTATATCATTATCATCTAAAGTGCTACCAAGATTTCTGATCTCATTTACAATATCATCAATGTTATGAATGTAGCTTGCTATATCTTCTCTTTCTTCTATCCTTAGGTTCTCATATCTACATTTAGTTGTCCACATCTTAGCTAGTTCAACTCTATCATGTCCATATATTTTTTTCAATCTTTCCCAAAATTTATAGGCAGTCTCTAATGCAACGACCTTTTCCAATTCACTTTTAGACAATGCACTAAAAATATCATACCTTTCTCTTCATTTTCTTCATAAGAATCAATCTCATACAATGTAGTAGGTCTATTTTCCAACACTGTATGTTTGATCTCCATAGCTTTCCAAGTCTTGTAACTTAAGGAAGTCATATATCCCCTCATCCTCAATTTCTAGAAGCCATAGTTGGATGCATCAAAAGTAGGAATGGTCAATTTATGTGCCATTGGATCTCCTTGAGTGGTTAGACTCACTATCTGGAAACCACAACTCTAATACCAATTGTTGAATGTTCCATAATACTGAGAGGCTAGGGGGAGTGAATCATTTGTCAAATAAAATATTTTTCACTTTCATAGGTTTGAAATAATCAGATAAATACTTTGTTCACTTAATCAAATCAAATGTAAACATGCAAGAGAACACACATGAATCATACACAATGAACACCAGATTTCTATGTGGAAAACCTAATAAGGGAATAACCATGAAGAAGTTTAATTATCATGAATATAAGCAATAGTTAAGGTGACACTAGATAATTTAATTTTTACAAAGGGTATCTCACTGTCAAATTATCACTGTGGGTGGACTCACTACCTATAAGGGCTCACTATCCTAGAAAAGAAGAGAGAAAAAAGAAATCCACCACTATAGTGAAACTATAGGAAGAAACTCTTGGCTCACTACCTCTAATGTCTAATAAGAAAAACACATTATTTTCTCACAATTCCACTTCACACCTCCACCAAACCTTTACATTATCTAAAAGATCTTCTCCTCAAAAAACCTCCTTATAGATCCATCACAAACATCATCTTATTTAGATTGATCTTATGAAATCACCAATTTGTCCATCAAGAACATAATTTGAAATGGGTCTAGAATAAACATTCCCACAATGGGGAGGATTGAATTAGACCACACCACACACACTACCTCAACCAAATAATGCATTATCCAAATGCCATAATAAAAAAAACCTAAAAAGAAATAATATATTAGCAATTATGCCTCCAAACCACATTATCACAACCCATAATAGAAAAACAATGAAAGCATACTACCAAAAACCATATCCAGAATAATAGAAAATGCCATACCACTAGCAAAGATGATCATCATAGGATACAACACAAATACATTTTTCAGAGCACCAACCTCCGAACCAATAGAACCTCAAAACCACATCAACATAATAGAAATACTAAGCACAATACCAACCACCAAAGCAATATGTTTTCATCAATGAAAACCATATCGATACATCAAAAACTCTATAACATTATCCATAATTCTACAATAACTCTGTAACATCAATTAAAAACTCTGTAACGTTAACACTACAACCTTAACGATAAACTCCTCCTGTCAACAAACTTCTCTTTTTTCTTTTGTTCTTTTTAAAGAAGGAAGAATTGCCTTTTATTGTAAGGATAACATTTTTTTTAGAGCTCTTAGGGGAAGGGGAGAATAAAAAATGGAATAAAGATGACTATGAATGGACTCCTCGCTAGCATATGTGCTCTAAACTATTGCAATATCCTTGGTGTTCTTGGTAACAAATACCTCTTCTTTTTTGGGATCACTAATCTCCTAAATAAATTTGGGCTTGTAGTTAGAAGTCATAAGATCACTCTTCTCTCTAATGATTATACTAATCTTATCCTCTTTTATTCTAGGAGTGGGAATATTCATGCATTTACTCTAATAAATTGTTGGAAGATTTTTGAGCATATCAAAGTTTTGGATTTGGATGTGCTGACATTAATGTTTTTTCATTGATGTCAACATTCTTGTTGTTGTCTTAGATAGTGTTTTCAGGACATTCGGTAAGGTGGATTTCAGTTATTCAGATGATATATTGAAGATCTTGAGATGAAATGGTGAGGTATTATTCTGAGATCTCTATAGATCATCTACAAAGGTTTGCAGAGGTTGGTTTGATAGTTTGAGTAAGATGTGATCGAGTTTCTAGTCACTAGTGTCACAATGTTCCTATGAAAAATGGTTGTGTATTTGGTTAGGTATGACTTGGATGTGATGTTTTAGAGGTTGCAAAGATGGTTATTGCATGATCCCTTATTAAAAAATGGAATTGTTCATTATTTAGAGTACATAAAGATATATTTTTTATGTCTAAGTTTAGTATTTTAGTGTTCATGTTGATCAAAGTTAAAGATGAGTTTGGATTTCATATTGGAGATGATGAGAAGGTTGTGGATGGTATTCATGCTGATTATTGGTGTTCTTGGATAGTGTCATGATCATTTTGTTGGTTCACATTGGTTGTGGTGATCAGATTTGTTTCTTTGGTAGTGTGTTGGTGTTTCTTCATTTAGGTCCTATCCGACTTGATGGAGTAACATGTTACAATTATTGGTGATGCATTGGTGATGGTATAGCATGTTCAAGGATGAAGATTTAGGTCCTATCTAAGTCTTATCCAACTTTATTTGGATCTCATTGATAACTGATAATAATGTTTATATCTTTCATTGTATTAGGTCTTAGCCGACCTAATGGTTGATTATTCTTTGCAATCAATATAAATGAGAGATCATTTTGTAATTGATGTGTGTGACAAAAAGGATTGTGTATATGTGTGTTATGCACTTAAGGTAGAGCTTTTACTTCATTGGAACTATATTGGCATAGGAGATTCTATTTATTAGTTCAATTTTAAGGATGATATTTCCAGCCCTTTGTAATTGAAGTTAGATTGGTGAATCTAACTGAGGGCCAGATTTGAGATTGTATTGTGAGTAGTGAGCTCTAGGAAGTGAGCTTGCAGATTGGGTTGTAAGCCTATGATTGCAAGTGCATCCTTTGTTCTCTATATTTATCTTAACCAGACAATACTTTTAATAGAGTACACTCATCTAGTGGGTTTGACTCCCACTAGGGTTTTCCCTTAACCAAGTTTCCTCAAGAACAAGTCTTTGTTTTCTGTGTTTTATGGTGTGAATATTGAATTATTATTTATCTTTCAAATCTAAGTGGATAAATTGAAATTAATTTAATTAGGTACACACAGCTAAGTCACCCCCCTCTCATTTTTTATTGCCTCCTTCTGGGCGTAATATAAATGTCTCCACTAATCCTTGTATTAGTGAAGCCTGGGGCATCAATAGTAAGATCCTTCTCCATAAGAGCCTTGGTGCTACAAAAGTCAATCAATGATGAAAAATAAATGTGGAGAAGGATCTTATGAAATCACAAATCTTGTGGAGGAGGCTTAGCCTCCCCCACCCATATCCTAGTGTTTCACTTCTACCTTCTCCTCAAGACACGCTCTAGCCTCTAGATCACATCCTTGTCCAATCTTTATATTTTTACCTATTGGTCTTATTCTTGATTTTTTTTTTATCAATACACTTTCTATTGGTTAAATCCTCTTTCATCACTCAAAACAATTTTAGGATCTCATGGATGAAACTACACAATTATTGATAAGTGAGGTGGCCAAACCTTATTATCCATGAACTTTAAGTATCTAAAGGTTCAAAATGTTGGGAAGATGTTTAACTCATTATTTTGATATAAGGCATACCAACTTCTTGATCCTTAATTTTTCATTTGGTAGTGATCTCTATAGGTTTTGGGGCTCTAGGGATTCAATTATTTAAATACCAAATTGGTAAGTGGAAAGTGGTAACCCAAAATCATATCTCTTGCTTGATTAAATATTCTTCAAAACTATGGTTTTGGTTGTTACCTTAAATTGATATATTTAAAAAAGAGATTTGAACCCTACTTTCATGTGATTTATGAGTATTTTATTCCTTGAAAATTTGGATGTTGAGTAGGGGCCTAACATGTTACTTTGTTTAGATGTACCTTAATGAAAGGAAATCTATAGTCCTAATCAACTATGTCTAAATAAGCTCATGAGAGAAAAATATGTAAACTAATATTAAAAATACTTAATAACATCAAGATTATATAAGATGAACCTTGGAAAATTCTTCTTGAGGAAAAAAATCAATCTCCAAAAATATCCAAAATCAATGTATTGTCTTATGAGAAAAGATTATAATATACTTGTAGAGTCTCCATGAATAATATGAAAAATCAATCTCCCTAGTCTTACTCCATATAAACAAGAAAGTGAGAACCATATAACCACACATCATAATCCATGCTTCCTCCCCTCACATATGCAACTTATAAGAGATGATCAACCAAACTTAGCTAGTAAACCAATACTTATGATAGCTAATATCAACTACTTATGTGGTTAATTTCATAGAAATAATATATTTCAAAACCACTAATTGGTATTATATAAATCATGAGATTACAAGACTATTTCTACCTCATTTTGTTTTGGTACTAATTTTTCACTTTTTGGTACTCATTTATATTAAACATCTTTATTGTGCAATCCACATTAAATATTTACCCTAATGTCACAAATAACATATGAAGTGACCCCAATAATAGTTAATTCATGTGATGTATTCATCCATAGATCCTCTAGTTGCATTGCAAATAATAATAATTTATAGATTATAATATAATGCAAGGTGAACAACACATCTTTACCCAAATTTTTTATTGTTTACATTGCATACAGGGTCAAAAGTAAAACTCAAACATTAAGGGAATGATCCCTATACCAACATGCACTATCAAGACATCAAAATTTTCCATGTGGTCTATCAAGATTCCCCCATTAATCACCAATGTACCCACCATCTCAAACAAGAATCTATCATCTTCCATCATGTCAATTCCCAAAATATAGATCCCATCCAAAGAGATACCACCCTTACCATCACCTCAAAGTAAGTTTTGTATAAAAATGATATTTTAAAAACACAACCATTACATCGAATGGTAAAAAATATGCCTCAATAGCTTTCAAAAAATAATCATCATAACTAGAATAAAAACATAGCTAGTTTCTAACACAAAAAGGTAACCATACATTAGAAACCAAATTATACACTAGAATAGGTAAACCAAATGTCATCAGTATAACCAGCCCAATATACAATTACAAGTCTACTTTATTGGAAATATAATTTAATGGTTAATATAAAACTTAAAAATGATTCAAAAATCCAATCCACTAAGACCATTCACAAATGAGGTATAACCAATTTTTTTCAGTGCCAAGGAAAATCTACAAAGATATCTCAACACATAAACAAAATTAGTGCAATACAAATGTCATGACACTAGTTTCCATAGCTCTCCTAAGTTCTCCATACTCAAAAAAAGAAAGAGATCAAAGAGCCTCCATGTTGTCACTAAAAAAATATGAGACACAATAACTACACATTACCATAAACATAGTGATCACAATAGCTCCACATGAACCTCAACTCCATATTTCATTTAAACACAAACATCTAGTAGAAAACACAAGACCAAAGGGAGGACCTATAACTCAAAATGTGTATCTTTTCATTCTATGAATATTTTCATTTTCTCAAGTCATGAAAAATATGATATTTTATAGAATAACCCAAAGAGAAATAGTTATCAACATCTAACCAATCCAACATGTAAGCCTTTCAAACCAAATGAAGACCAAACCAATAATGTCCATTTCTTTATATTCCTCTACACTCCTCAACTAAGTTCTTAATAACTAACATCCATAGCTAAAAATCATCACATGAGAAGGAAACACAACTCAAAATGTAAAATCCTCAAATAATATCTCCAAATATAACATCCATAGTTCAAGAGTCATTCCCATGAAAAAAAAGGCATGGAATGAAATGCATCTTAAAACAAGGTAGTAAATACCTATCAAATGATTTATTATTGACAGGACCAAAAGTGAGGAAGGATAATGCTTCTTTAAGATACAAAATTCATCATGGTTTACTACAAGAAAAATCTTCTCTATAGGTCCACATTGAAGTCACATTCAACCTAAGTGCAATCTCCTTGGTATTCCTATGAGAACCTCATAAAAAATTAATTATCTCAATACATTATCATCCAAATATTAAATAAGTATAAAAAAACCATCCCATTCCCACTAAAATCCAATTTAATAACATAATAAGTATAATCTGACAAGAAAAATGATCACACTAATCATCAATAAAATTATCCCAAATCACCACCAAAGCTCCAATCTCAATAACTAGGAAATCTAAATGACCTAATGATCTACATCTCAAAAGAAGATCATACATACCAAATGAGCATATTTTATCCCAATATAAAATGTACCATTTTAATAGTCTAATGTGTAATCAAGATTCCACCATGGAATAATGGCATCCATCTTACAAATAAGGATTGCCACATCATAAACAACACATTTTACAAATATTTTAAGATCCAATCATGGTACAATTATGTCAACATCTAAAAATCCCACAAAGATAACCATATCTTTTTAATAGAACTCAAGATGTCAAATAAATCTCCTTACCTATAAATATCTAATTCAAGATCTCCTCCATGACACAACTATTATAAAATATTAATCATCACCAATTGATGAATCTACGTCAAAGCCAAAAATTTCCATTGAATTGTGATATTGGGCTACACATGACAGCATGATAAACATATACTAAAATGAAAGTTATTCATGGCCCTAAAATTATCAAATAATGTAACATTAGGAGATTCCAAATGGTAAAGTAAAACCAAAATTTCAAAACTAAGAATATACAACATGACCAAAGCTCATTTCCAAAAGATCCCATTAAATTATGAAGGAAACTTTTCATGATATCATGAAAATAATTTCCTAAGAAAAATATCATTCATGAACATCACACAATTAAAGAACTTATCTACAACACTATGAGCTCCCAAAGGGAAAAATAAAACCATGATCTCAAAAATAAAAAGAAACACTTGCAACTATACTATAATTATGGATCAATCTAATGCAACCAACAATGCATATACATAATAAATCCTAACATTTCAAAGTTTCAATAGTAAAAGGAAAATCCATCACACCATGATTACTAACAGATGTACTTGCATCAAACACTCACTAAGTATACACTATATAGTGAATAATTCTAGGTCCCACAAGACAACTATACCAAGTAACATCATCTCTCTTTACTTTTTAATAAAAATCAAATCATTACACCAAGAGACCAAACTAAACTACCCAATAGAATCTATGTCTACATTGAAATATCTATGAGTGTAGACAACCCAATTTTGCGCTATATGTGCAATATGCAAGTATATACAACCTAAAATACCACACAACTTGTAAATCTCACAATGTAACATATAAAAATTTAACAATGCATTGGTAACCATGTAAAACAAGAACAACTATTAAAAAACATGTAATTTTTCCATGAATCAAACAACAATTTACTGTTGGATGTAATTTTCCATTTCAACATAAATTACCATTATAAAATGAACTAATAACTAGCTCAAAAATAAATATAAGTGAAAAATCACATTAAAAACATATTAAAATCCAATCCTCTATTAAATGATAAAACAAAGTTCTTTGTCACTTATAAGAAATCCAAAATTGGACATAATATACACAATATAATTTTTGAAAGCATGAAACCCAAAATTGACTCCCAAGTGGATTTGTTTAATCCAAAATAAAAAATTATGAAAAAACTAATGATACCACAACATGGAGGTTGAAAATAGTTTTTTTAATGGATTATAATAAGTAAAAAATCAAATTTGGGATGATAGTCATGACCTCCAAAAATAGGAGATCCTTTAGAAAAAATAGAAGGTAAGTTAGTGGTTGTTAGGTTGGGGATGGGTGGCACCATTAGTGGCTAGTTGCTCTTTAATGGTGGGATAATAACTTGTGCCACCTATGCGAGGTTGTGGGGATCACTACCATTGACATAATCAAGCCACAACTATGGGGGGTTCAACACTTGTATGCTAGGCATGACCATTTTCTAGAATTCACAGGTTGATCCTACACTTAAAAATATTTTAATATATTTTTAAAATTTTAAAAGCTTATTGCCATTTTTTTGTAAACTGCGGTGATGCATAAAATAATATATAAATGATACCTAATTATGTAGACAATATATTCTAGTGATGAATCATAGGAATTTGGTAAATGTAATATAATATGATACGAATTTGTAACATCACATGGATTATGTATGATGGTACAAAATATCCTCCATGGCCCAAAAAATGGATAACCTTTTTATATCACCAAATATGGTCATGTTATATATGAAATTATAGATTTTTGGGTCTTCTATTCTCAATGGAGAGAATAATTTTTTTTCCAAAGAAATTATAGAAAATATTACCCCCAAAATAATCATAAAAATTATTTAAGGGGATAGTCTAAGCTAGTGTTCTAAACTAGGACCAAACCCTCTTTCACTAAACATTAGAATAGGAACCACAAAAGGGGAATCTATGCCTTACTCTCACATAGAGAGAGTCAAGTAGTTCTATTTCTTTGTCCTAATTTTTTTTGGAGGGGTCCAAATATAAATAACTAGGTCTTAAAAAATACAAATGAAAGCATACAAATAGACTAAGATTTTTTTTTAATAAATGTAAACTACCAATGAAATCAAATTTGAATCTAAGATATAGAGGTGCCCCTATAATTGCAAGCTGATCCAAAATTGGCCAGACATTGTCAATAGCCACCCTAATCCTATAAGACTCCAAAATGAGCACTGTGAAAAGATCCAAAACTTAGAACCTCAACACTATTTCTAGAAAATTTTGAGAAAATTAGGTTGGATTACAGTGGTAGGTACCCTAGTCCCTAGGACACTGGTGCTAACTGACACTATCCCAGTGATGTGATCTACAAACATATTTTGTGTGTTGACCTTGTAACCTTTGAAATTTTCAATCTTCACCATTAATCAATATCTATTCCTACATAAGAGAGAGGAAAGGAGTGTTGTGCTATATAGGGGATTTCACTAGTCAAGCACCCATTTTGGTGATCTCCACATCCATGAATAACCAAGTACAAGTCTAAAAATAAATTGTGTATATTATGAATCTTTAGTGTGTCCAAAATATTAGCAAGCTAAAAAAATAAACACAAATAAGAGTCCTACTCAAATGTGTTAGAGTGATCCCTAGATAAGATGAACAAAAGTGATGCATATATTAACTAAATAACATATGAATAACATATAGATATGATAAATGGAACATAAGAATGACATGAAATCATACCCAATCCCTTAAGAATAGGTACTAGCCAATCATATGCACTAGAAAATATAATGTATGTACTAGAAAACATAATTTATGTGCTGGAAAAGAAAATGTATGCACCATTAAATATAACATATGTGTTGGAAAACATAATGTATGCACTAAACTTCCCTGTAGAATACAATATTGGTCTAAGAACACTTCTAAATGAGGTTCTCTTAGTTTGATATCATGGTGGGTTTTCCAACACCAATGTATGGATAAAATACAAGGCTTTCTCTACACTAGGGAGTATCGAATAATATAAATCAAGGACATGTTTATTCGATTACATGAAAGCCATCATATGAGTTCTTACACTATTTGAAAGATACAAAAGAGAGCACATAAGTGATAGAGTACATCTAAAAGGAGCCATAGTGTTATAAAGGAGGTAAAGTATATTATTTGACCACTCAAATACCTATACATTGATCCCCAAAGGTGAATGGTCATGCCACATGACCATGAGGAACCCTTAGACCCTCCCCACCATGCTCACAAAGATAATCATATGGCCTAAGAAAACACACAACAATCATGCAAGAAGAATTACAACACAATAAATATACCTATACACTTTAAAGAACAATGGACACATCACAAAAATATATCAAGGTCGCATCATAGGCATGATAATGTGGAAAACATACAACTACTCAAGACCATACAAGGCTCCACACATCAAGAAGTCCACTCCACATGAGGGCATCTCGGGAGCACAATGATACATCAAAACTGGATACATAACTCATCCATACAAGAAATCCAATAGCACAAAGGATGTCATAGAAGGTATCCATACACCATAATAAGAAGACCTCTCAACATGAGGGCATCATGATAATGCAATCAAACACCAATAGTACACACATTTGAAATCTCTCTATAAGAAACATATATTTTTTCATGACTCAACCAACTCCATACCACATATCTAAGAGTAGCTATCATAAACATACCAATTTTCTCAAGGCATAATGAACTCACACTTATAATGATTAAGGGAAAACCATATATCCACACATGACCGAGTACACTTGTCCAACTTAATTCAAGAGTATGGACTCTCTTTGGATCTCAATTAAAAATTTCATATATAAACTCAACCATTCTACATAAACTAAAGTCAGAAAAATCCACTTTTCACAAGTCACAAGGGCATAGAACTAGTCCAAGGCCAAGCCACCATTAATGGCTCCTACAAAGCTTAAAACTTCAAACTTAAAGAGTGAAAAATATGAAAGAATTCATTTGTCCATAACCACCCAACACCACAAAAATGTAACATTATTTAAAATCTAGGTATCTGCTTGGCTAACTAATGGTATTAGAAACCCATAGCATTGGATTGCTTATTTTAGGATTGGACACCCTAAATGGTTGCTAATTAGATCATTTAGTCTCATTTAATTATCGACCAGGGATGTAAAATTGGAATGGCATCCGCAAAGTATATGCTTCAAACTCTCTTGATTTTCATGACTAATCTATGGAATTCAAATACATTGAGCTTCAAGAGATCTATGCTAGTACCAGTAAATGAATTATTCTAGCAGAAGTGGTAATCATAGATAGGAATTACTCTAACCGCCTATGCTGCAAGAACATTATACTAGTTCTGTTACTAGTGGCTAGAGGAGCAACAGAGTTCTACTTCACTTCTAAGTAAGCATGAAAATGATTCCTACTCTAACTAAGCAATTCACTCACCAAGTGGGCCCCCTTGGATGAGTTAATAGAAACACAATCAAGATAAAAATATTGAACTCAAACTATGCATTCTATTCATTTAGGGAAAGTAACTACACTTGGGCTAAAACAATATTACAGCTACAATAGTTCTATTTAGAAAATTGACTAACTCTAAAGAGTTACAACGGTCATCTTATTTAAAGGAAAACTTTAACTACTCCCTAAATCTGAGATCACTCCATTAATAAGGATCATTATAGATTCATAATACCTTATAAAAGAAATAGCATTTATCAAGAATAAGTCCTCCCAAAATATAGCACATTATGGGTACTAGATCTGCTTGCTACATTTAATAGGAAATGGTATTGACTTGTTCCTCATGCGAAGATCTTGCAGCAACAACTGGCTTTGACTTCTTCAACACCACAATGTCAATCTTTAAATACGTCATGACTAATACATGTAAAATGATTAATGCACACACAACCTTCGATACATACATATTCACATCATTAATATTAGGAAGAAAGTGTTAAGCTCTTACTCTTGCAAGGCATATGGCTATAGGAAGGAAAATACCCAAAAACATAGCATAGGCAAAGGATCATTCATTAGCATATATAATTACTATATTCTACCATTTATGTCCATTAGTTTCAAGAAAATATACCATATTCTTTTATCATCCACACTCCTACTTCATGTCTTTACACATATAAAATATACAAATAAAACCATAAGTTCATGTATCTGCTTGCAAGTAAACTGCTTGAAAGGAAATAAAAATCATTTAGAAATATGGCCATTTAAGAGGCTCATCGTTCCCCCCAACTACCCTATTGTTGGTCTCTAGCAATCATGAAGTTCTGGATCCTGGCTCTCAATCTCAAATCACTGGTTGTCTTCACCCCTGGCTCATCATCAATGTAATTAAAGTATCCATGGTTTTTCCTGAGTCTTTCCCATCACTGAACTTCTTTAGCCATATCATAATCTTTAGTATTTTCATTCATTTCCAGTAGTGGCTATAGGAGAACAAGAGGTTGAAATTGTAATGGAAACCAATAATTAAGCATTGTCCTGCCCAACATGATATACCATGTAGCTCATCTAGTAGCAAGGGCTAGATTTTGTGGAGAGTGGGGTTCCCTAGCCTTTAGGTCATGTGACATTCTTATCCATCTTTTCCTACAAGTAGTGATTACAACTACAATATCATGAGCTGAGTGCTAATCCCAATCTGCATAAGCTTGCTCTCTAACTGGGTAAACTTTATTAGCCCCACTCATATTCACTATGATAGAAAGCCAATCAATAAATGTTTGTCTAGAATGTTGAACCTCAGGTCTAATGAGAAAGGGTGCCTCCATCTCAATGTTCCTATAAGGTAAATCTTGATGTTCTCTTCTTATCTCATTTTGTATCCAAGACGTCACTACTCTTAATTGAACATCCCCCACATAAAGGAGTGAATTCCAATCCCTATCTTCTGTCACAACAAGGTTATGCAAATATAGTTCACACAATAAATTATTTAAGGACATTGGAGCTGATTGAAATGCATCATAAAACTCATGAGGTGTTGAAACAGAGGGATTTAGTCCTTCCACAATTCTTGTCAATTTTAAATTAATGAATTGTTCCTTAAAGAACAGAGCATACACCAGAGATGGTGATCTACATGCCATGACTTCTGGAATCAACTCAGTTATCTGATGAATCCTTCTTTTCAAAACTTTAATCTGATCTATTTTCTATTCTAATTGATGAGCTTTCTCATCAATGGTAAGTTTCAATTTTTCTTTCTCTATCTTCCACTGTGCCCTTTCCCATAACAATTGTTGATACAAGCTTAACCCTACAGTTAGGGATGTAGATAATTCTCATGGTCGCATGGGTTCCTGATTGAAAATGTTAGTCCATCCAGGTGTAAGCTGAGGGGTTTTTACTATATTTTCCTATGTGGAGGACTTACCTTTCCACATAACAAGAGTTGTTACTACATCATCCCCTTGACAAGATTTAGTTTCTCTAGCGAGTTTATCTAACCAATCCTTATTAATTTGTTCTATCACCTCTTCAATAATATCCTCATTGAGTTTAGGGAATTCTTCAGAAGGTAAATCTTTTGAATCATCAGGAACATCTTTCCTTATAGAGTTCTCAACAAACTCCTTAGCCTCTTCAAAATCTTCATCACTATCAATGAGGAAATAGTCAACATTAGGGTTAACTTCTACTTCTAAATTTTGATTGTGGAACACTATATCACTGTTTGCATTTTCTTGAAACATTGCCTCACAAGAGGATCTCTCCATAGATTTAGAGGATTCTAAACTAATAGTTGGAATGGGAGACTCAATATCCTTGTTGTTTACAGAAAGCCTTGCACTTCTTCTAGTAGGGGTTTTTGAAGAGCATGGAGAATTCTTACGTTTCCTCTTGCGGGTAGACACTTCCTTCGTAGCTGCTATAGGAGGTTTTTCTGGTGTTTCTTCCTCATGTGATGGAAAGGTTTCATCAGCTTTATCACTATAATTCTCATTACTAGGTTGTTGTTTTGGAATTTCCTCTTTTGTTTCTAGGGTTTTGCCTTTTTCCTTTCTGGAGGTAGACCTAGTCTTCACAGATGGTGGGGTTTCAAGAACATCATCAGTTTTCTTGCTTTTATTTTTCTTTCTACTAGAAATAGGAGCACCAATATCACAAGTTCTCTTCTTAGATGGTTTAGGGGTGGAGGAAGAAACTTTAGGAATAGTTCTTGTTCTTTGAATTACTTTACAAACCCTAGTGGTTGTGTTTTCCCTTCTCCTTATACCCTAGCCTTTAGGGCCGACCATTCTAGGCTCAATTTCAACCATTTTTAAAAATTCATCCCAAGTCCCAATAATTTTCTTATTTAATTCTCTTTCCACAATTAAATTAAGTAAATAATGATGGTAAACTGATTGATATTTTCCCAAATTAACCAAAGAAGCTTGCTTCTTCACAATATTAAACAAGAAGTTAGGTAAATTTACCGGTCTATTGTCATGGAAGAGATGGCTCAGGATTTTCAAATGCAAATCATGTAGATATTTGTATCATCCTTCACATGTAAAATATTGAATGATAAATGCAGCTGGCTGGATATAGTCCAAGGGCAATGACACCCTTGAAGTGCCTTGCTTCCTATCAATGTCTAACCGTGGGTCACCATGCAAGGTTAACTATGCCCTAGCAGAACATAAATCAAGGTCCTTAGTTCACTTTTCTCCTTCCTCGGTCAATTCCGCCACAATGTCTTTTGTGAATTCAATTCTCAACCCTTCTACCATTGCAAACCCATTCTGCAAGGTATTTAAAAATTATAGAGTAATTTCCTCATTAAATCCTTTGAGGCTCGTACGGTAATTCAACCAACCTTTTCTTTGGAACATTTTGTAACTAGATGCATCTCCTAGTAATACTATGTGATCAGTTGGCTCATGCCTCTAAAGATCATCCCCCATTGCTATAAATAGAAAAATTTTGTAGAAGCTTTTTACAGAAGCACGAAAATGGAAAATCAAGATTCAAAATGTTACGGACTCAAAGTGTTGCAGATGAGAACAATGGAGTACAAAATGTTATTTACTCCAGGCAATTAAAAGTGTTGTAATGCATGAAATTTCATAATATTTTTGCTTGTGTCAAGGCCTGCCACCCCGAACATGATGCGAACATATCATCATAAATTAAACTTCAGCTTTTAATATCTTTTAATTCCTTTCAATCATGATGATACAATCATGGAATGACAAAATGTTTAACACATGACGAAAATCATCTCAAAAAGACAAGAAATGTATTTTCATTCTTTACATACTAATTTTAAGTTTTGAAAAATATGGAATATTCCCTACCCCAACTAAGTTTAAGGCATGGGTCCCACCATGCCAAGACGTGCAAGAGTAAAAATTAAAAAAAACATGCAATCCTAATAAAAATGAATAAAATAAAATATGTAGAAAGGTATATGTCACGAACCATGTAAGAGCTGCAGGAAGAGTGTTCTAAAATATGGCATGTATTGATGGAGTGATGTGATGGTGTAGAAAAGTGGTAGAGAGAGAAGGTGACGTGAAGTTTATTATGGAGAGATAATTTCACATAAAGTGAAATGTTTATTATGGATTCCTTGATGGAAATCAATGATTAGTGGAAATCTGGGTGGAAGACCCATATGCTTCTACTGTAGAAGTGTTGTTGTCATCGTGTTGCTAGAACTACTACAAGAAGTCTTCGCGACTCATTGGCTTGTGATAGATCTTGATTCGATGATCATTGACAAGTAATTTGAACCATACGGGATCAATAGTAGATAGTTGAACTGCTCCATTTTCAAACACTAAGACTATCTCATAAGGGCCTAGACACCTTGTCTGAAATTTACCTGGGGTATGCTGGTAGCGTGATTCATATAGCAGTGCCCAATCACCAACTAAAAATTTATTTTCTTTGATGAACTTGTTGTGCCACTTCTTCATCTACTTCTAAATCAATTCAGTGTTGTGAAGTGCAGATTTCTGATACTCATCCAACCCATTCAACTGTAAAAGTTGATCCTCCTATGCTTTGGTAAGGTCAATGTCTAATTCCAATGTCATCTTGAGGGTCTTATGCTGAAACTCAATAGGCATAGATGCATATTTTCCATAAACTAGCTCAAAAGGGTTAAAACCAGTTGTTGTTTTCCATGTTGTTTGGTAAGCCCAAATGGCTTCAAGAAGGCATGTATCCCAATCCTTCTTATGAAAAACAACTATTTTGGTTAGGATAGCTTCAATTTCCTTATTTGTTATCTCTACTTATCCATTGGCCTAGGGATGGTACGGTGAGGATTTACCATGTCTCATTGTGTATTCATGCATCAATTCTTTAATAAGATTAGAGGTAAACTGTGCACCTTGATCTGTGACTATCTCATGAGGTAATCCAAACCTAGTAAAATATATTCATATGGAAATTCTACCACCTTATGATCTCTGGCATGCATCATTGCTTTATCTTCTACTCATTTTGTGGCATAGTTAGTACACACTAAGATATGACTTATCATGAGAAGATGGCTTGATGGGTCCAACAAAATTGATGCCCCATTTGTCAAATGGTGTCACCACCACCTGAGGCTGCAAGGGCATTTCATCTGACTTAGTTGGGCATCCCATGTGCTAGAATTTGTCACAGTGCTTTGTATGCTTAGTTTCATCCTTATGTAGGGTAGGGAAATAGTATCATGTTGTCAAGATTTTGTATGATGTCCTCTTTGCTAAAAAATGACTGCCACACGATTCATCCTGACAAGCCCTTAGAATGTCATAAGTCTCATCTTCTCAAACACATCTTCTGGTGACCTGATCAGGACCTGTGTAGAACATAAATCCTAAGATCCATGAGAAATTGAAACTTTTCTCAACCAAAAGTCAGCATTCTTTAGGTGAGAAATGAGGTGGTCTCCTTCCTGTAGAAAGGTAGTTTTCTATGTCAGCATACCATGGGTTGAAAGTATCAATGGAGAATAGGTGCTCAACAAGGAAGCTATCATCAATTATTGTAGGATCATCTAAACTTGTAATCTAGATAAGAAATCATCCACCACATTAGCCTTTCCTGGTTTATCAATTATTTTCACATCAAACTCCTACATAAGGAGTAACCATCTTTCCAATCTGCTAGTGATGGTAGGCTTCTTCATCAAGTATTTGATTGTTGAATGATCAGTGTAAACAAATACTTCATAACCAATGATGTAATACCTAAATTTATTGAGAGCATAGATTACTACTAGAAATTCATTTTCAATGACAGTATAGTTCAGTTTAGCACCTTGTAAGTTTTTACTAATGTAATAAATAGCATGCTCAATTGTACCTTCCTTTTGTCCTAACACTGGTCCAATGGCATAGTCAGATGCATTAGTGTGAATATGAAATGGAAGCTTCCAGTTAGGTCCTCTAAGGATAGGTGTCTTTTTCAGGACATCTTTTAGCTGTTTAAATGATAATTCACTATCATCTGTCCATTCAAACTCTTCTTCTTTCTTCAACTGGTTGTACAATGCTGCTACAATTTGGCTAAAGTCTTTGATGAATCTCTTGTAGTAACCGGCATGACCAAAAAAACTTCTGACATCCATTTTCTTGACTGGTGTTGGAAGTGTGTTGCTGACTGCAATCTTTGCAGGTTCAACTTGGATACCAAAGGATGAAAGGTAATGTCCAAAAACAACTCCCTCTTCCATCATCATGTATCACTTCTCATTGTTAAGGGAGAGGTTGTATTCCTGACATCTTTTGAGAACTTTCTCAAAGTTAGCTTGCACCTCCTCAAATGTGGTTCTATATGTAGTGAAGTCATCCATATATATTTCAACCCAGTCAATAGAAATGTCAGAGAAAATACTGATTACTACTCTCTAGAAAGTATAAGGTGCATTGCATAATCCAAATGGAAAGATTGAATAATAAAATGTTCCCCAAGGATAGGTGAACATTGTCTTATCCTGGTCTTCTTGTGATATATGGATTTGGTTATAGCCACTGAAGCCATCTAGAAATGAGAAATACTTTTTACCAGCAAGATTATCAAGTACTTGGTCAATGAAAGGTAATGGAAAGTGATCCTTTTTAGTGGCTTTGTTAAGCTCCCTATAGTCCACACAAACTCTCCATTTCCCTCCTTTATTTGGAACAATCACTAAAGGAGAAACCCATTGGCTATCATAAATAGGATATATGAAACCAGCACTAAGGATTTTTTGTAACTATGTCTTCACTATATCTCTCAGAGCAGGATTAATTCTTCTCTAGGCTTGTCTAATTGGCTTGAAATCAGGACTTATGTAGATCCTATGGGTACAAATATTAGGGTCTAACCCCTTCATATCAGTATAGTTCCATGCAAAGGCTTGCTGAATTTCTTGCAAAAGTTGGAGAAGACTAGTCATCTAAGATGTAGTGAGATTCTTATTGACATTCAACTCCTTACCTAAGGCAATTTCAACTCTTTTTACTTTATCTAGCATCATAATTTATACAAATGATGGTGACTTTATCTCATGGAGTAATAAGGTATGGAGGTAATCAAATGCTTCAGGAAACTTAGGCGAGGTCTACTTGGGTAGTATGGTTTGGAGGGAATAGTTAGGGATAAGACAAGAAGATGCTTCATAGACATACTAGTTGGTGAGAATTTCCTCTAGTATGTCATCCTCTTCTTATGAGACCATAAATGGATCTCTTTCAATAACCATAAGTTGTTGCACTGAATTTTCTTCAAGGGTAGCATCACCTAGATCTAGCTAGATAAATTGGTCAAGTTCAACTTGGGTTTGGCTGGAGAATACAAAGTTATTTTCTTGGTACTTATCCCATCAGATATTGTTATTTTTCATGAGCGACATGCAATGCAAGCATTAGTTGTGGCTAGCCAAGGTCTGCCTAGGATTAATAGATATCCTCCTATAGTCGCTTTGGGGGATAGAATTATGAAGTCTAAGGGGTAATCCAAGGAATCAAGTGTTACAATGATTTTTTCTACCATTCCATCTGGCTTAATAGTGGAATTATCAGCTAACTAGAGTATTGTAGGTGTTTCCCTTAAACCAATCATGCTAAGCCTCAACAAAACTTCCCTAGTCATTACATTGATGGATGCTCCTAGATCAATGAAGAAATTTGGTATTTGTATACCATTGATATGAATAGTAACCATTGGACTTCCTGGATCAGAGTATTTAGGCATTAAAACTTTGTTTAACATGAGATCAAAAAGCTACCCAAGGACATGGATAGTGTTAGGGTCTTTCTTCTTTCTTCATGGTTGCTTAATACAGGCTTCCTTGATTGCCTTATTATAAATTGGAATTTCTTTAAGGGCATCCAGCAAGGGAATTTGAACTATCATTTTCTTAAGTTGGTCAATAAAATCAACTGCAATAGGATTTTCTTTTGGGGGTGTTGATTGGACCAATCTATGTGGATAAGGAAAATTTTTCAATATTGGTGTAGATTGAGGAATAGGTGGAACAATAGTGGTTTTGTTCATAGGTATTTCCTCAGTATCAACAACTTCAGTTATAATAGGCTCCTTAGGTGTAGGTAATTTAGTTACTGGTCTTAGATGAATATCATTCACTTGCAGGGAATAAGCTTGATGTTTGTTGTTAGGATTTGGAGTCGGTTGTGTGGGTAGTTGTGTTGGCTTCTAAGGGATATTATTGGCTATAGGAGGTGGAGGCATAATATCTTGCTACTAAGGTGGAGGCATGATAGCTTGATGTTGGTTAGGTTGATTGGGTCCCCACTAAGGTTGTTGTTTCTAGTTACCATGTGGTTGCCATTGGTTATTATGTTATGGCTGTTGATATTGGTTAAATTGTTGTTGGTATGGGTTAAATGAAGGTTGTTTCTAATAGGCTTGGTTATACTATGGTTTTTGGTTAGACCAGTTATAATTCCAATTTTGTCCTTAAGGGCCAAAATTTTGAGGGTTGTGGTTTTTCCATTGACTATTGTTGTTATAACCAAAATTATTCAAGGGGTCTAAAGGCATACCTTGTCTTTGAGCCCATGGTCACCTTTGAGAAACATAGAAAACCTCTCCATTCTCCTCATTTATAGATTTAAACTCAGTGGGGATTGAATTAGTGTCCACAGGTGCAACTATTATGCACTTACATTTCCTCTTTCTTTCTTTGCAATGAGGGAAGAATTTGGCCAGCATAACTTCTCCCTCATCCTTCTTCCTTCTTACTTGCATGTTGTCCACCTGACTGGAAACATCATTAATGATGTCCTACTTAAAGTAAGATAGAAGATTGGACAAATCCATCTTAGACATCCCTGAACCATTGGACTTATGAGGTAGGTCTCTAAGTCCTCTACCTTTCTTCATAGTAGTCGTTGAATAGTTCAAACATATATTCTTTATGTCAGCCCAGTTCTTTTGAGTGATTTATCCACCCACCATAAGGTCTAAGGCATCAATACTTCCATCATTTACACCTTTTAAGAAAATATATTTTTGTGACTCCTCATTCAACTGACGTTGTGTGTTGCGCTGCAAGTTGAACATAAACCTTGAGACATAGTCTTCCAAGGTCTCATCCTCCTTTTGTGACATTTTGAAAATGTCATATCCCTTCAAATCATGACCCCTACAATACTCCTTATACTTAGAAAGGAACATATTTCTCATTGCATCCCAATTTGATACATCATTGGCACCTAACCCCATGAACCATCTTAGAGTAGCCTTCTTGAGAGTAGATGGAAATGATTTCAGCTTATGGGCATCAGTTGTGTAATCATAACTCCTACATAGGATGTCAAATTTAAAAAGGAAGGTTTCAGGGTCTTTAGTAATAAGACCATAAAATTTGGGAAGTGCAGAGGCAAGTATGTTTTTTAGATTATGATTACCATGTTGAGTAGGGATGGGGAAAGGAAAGGTAGGTTGAGCCATCCTTGGAGGAGGACCTAGTTGTCATGGCTGATAGATAACAAGAGAAAATGGGTTGTCCTAATACTCAGGTTCAACAAAAAGGTCATTCAAATGTAACAATCCTTTAGAGGATGATGGTGAAGGTAGTTGCTCATATGCATCAACAAATGGGTTTTCAAATGGCTCTTCTTCTTCTTCATTCTCAACTTGGGGTTCCTCAGGTTTAGGATTAAAAATATCAAATGGTTCAACCTAGATATTGCGAGGAAGGAATCTCCCAAGGTGGTCTCTTCTTCTGTGCATAAAATTCTTACTTAAAACTAAGTTCTAAAATATGAAAATTGGGAACATGAACACTAGGATAATTTTGAATTAACACCATATCTGGAAACAACACCAAAAATGCTTCACTAAATAATGGTATTAGAAACCCATAACATTGGATTTCTTATTTTAGGATTGGGCACCCTAAATAGTTTCTAATTAGATCATTCAATCTCATTTAATTATCGACCAGGGACGTAAACTTGGAATGGCATCTGCAAAGTATATGCTTCAAACTCTCTTTATTTCATGACTAATCTATGGCATTCAAATACATTGAGCTTCAAGAAATATATGCTAGTACCAATAAATGAATTATTGTAGCAAAACAAGTAATCATGGATAGGAATTACTCTACCTATGCTACAAGAACATTCTACTAGTTCTGTTACTAGTGGTTGTAGGAACAACAGAGTTCTACTTCACTTCTAAGTAAGCATGAAAATGATTCCTAATTTAACTAAGAAATTCACTCACCAAGTGGGCCCCCTTGGATGAGTGAATAGAAACACAATCAAGATAAAAAGATTGAACTCAAACTGTGCATTCTATTCATTTAGGGAAAATAAGTACACTTGGACTAAAATAGTATTATAGCTACAATAGTTCTATTTAGAAAATTGACTAACTCTAAAGAGTTACAATAGTCATCTTATTTAAAGGAAAACTATAACTACTCCCTAAATCTAAGACTACTCCATTAATGAGGATCATTACAAATTCATAACGCCTTATAACAAAAATAGCATTTATCAAGAATAAGTCATCTTAGAATATAGCACATTGCGGGTACTAGATCCGTGCATGCCATTTAACAAGAAATGGTATTGACTTGTTCCTCATGCGAAGATCTTGCAGCAAGAAATTGGCTTTGACTTCTTCAGCACCACAATATCGATCTTTAAATACACCATGACTAATACCTGCAAAATGATTAATGCACACACAACCTTCGATACATACATATTCACATCATTAATATCAATAAGAAAGTGTTAAGATCTAATTAATACTCTTGCAAGGAATATGGATACAAGAAGGAAACTACCCAAAAACATAGCATAGGAAAAGGATCATTCATTAGCATATATAATTACTGTATTCTACCATTTATGTCTATTAGTTTCAAGAAAATATACCATATTATTTTATCATCCACATTCCTACTTCATTTCTTTACACATATAAAATATACAAATAAATCCATAAGTTCATGTATCTTCTTGCAAGTAAACTGCTTAAAAGGAAATAAAAAGCATTTAGAAAGATGGCCATTTAAGAGGCTCATCAGTATCCATAAAAATTTGGGCAGCATTTCCCCATACAAACCTCCCATTTTCAAATTCTCATCACATGAATTCAAATATGCATCAAATAAACTTCTACAAAAAGGAAATATGCTTGGATTCAACTCAAAAAGAATTTAAAAATTACAAAGTTCAAATTGGAAGAGAGCTCAATAAAATGTAAGGATTTATTACCTCTTAAATGGAGAAAAACCATAAGCTTGAAAGAAAGCCAAACTCACAATGAGAAGATATCAAATATGGGCAACCGGTAGCAAACGCCAAAACCAATTGATTGAGCCAATGCCCACAAAATTACTCCAACAAAATCCTTCCATCCCAAGAAAAATCAAATTCTCACGAGATGGTTTTTTAGAGAGCTCATGAAGAATTGGGGAAACACCAAACTCAAAAACCTCCATCAATAAAACCAAATTTCCAAAAAAAATCAAAATGAATTACTCAAAGGAATTAAAATATAACATTCCTTGCAAGTTGGAACCTCCAATTAAATTTTAAAACTTAAAAACCCAAACTAATAATAAAATATCTAATTCATTAATAAAGAGCTCAAGCAACACTTGTCGACAACAAAAATAATAAATAATATAACAACTGAAAGATTTATTCATAAATTACATATATTATTATCTACTCTAACACTACTGACAAGCATAACAACCAACAAGAATACACAATACACAACCATTGGCCCCATCACACAATGTAGGGTAGCTGATTGTTGCTACATGATAACCAACTAGTAGAAATAAACAATATGGTGATTGTCACCCAATAACAATAATAACATTTAGTCTTAGAAGCATGATTGGTCATATGACTATCTCCAATTTACTCATAGTCAGCGATAAAGACACAATCAAACTTGAATATTAGGCATAATGATGTTTTGTACCTATCCACATTAGTGTGATAGATGAAGCATACACACACACACACAAAGCAAAGCAAAAATAGACAATAAAGATGAAATGAGATATCGTGCAGGTCTCGCAAGCAAGAGACTATGAATTCATTCCTCTTCATACAATCACATCATGTATATATAATCATAAGCATGTCAATAACCTAAAACATCCTCAGTAACATCATGTAATCATTTACCCAATCATTTAGTATCAACAGCTATCATTAAAATCATGAATATCTTTAATCAACATTGAAACATTACAAGTGCATATACATTTAAACTACACATGATATCAAAAATCATATCATCCTCATCTAATCCATATTTATGAACATAAATTAAATCCTTTGAACATACTATAATTTGTACTATATAACTCATAAAATTTAATTGGAATCATTAACAAAATACCCCTTGAATCCAAAAACTATCAACAAAAATAGAATAATGTAATAGGAAATTAATGATAATCATTATAAAGAAGCATCATACAGATATGATCATCACTAAAATCAAGATATAATTGACAACCACATCCACATCGACACACACACACACATTCCTAAAATAATATAATTTTAATGAGTTCATCTCACAAATGCCAAAGCAAAAGAATAATATACAAATAGTAAAAGGTGGGATATAATAGAGTCTTGCTTGGATCAAAATAAACAATGATAGAATGCAACCACGAGAGGCACTACATCATGCCCCCCCCACAAGGTCGAGGCTTATGTCTAGAAGCCTAAAAAAGAATAAATAAGGCCACCTCAAGCTAAAGCTCAACATACTCACCAACTTAAAAATTATCAATGCATAACACAACAGGATGGGCAAACCAACAACATACTTCATTCCTCTAAGTGAAATCATTGCATGTGTGGCATGTTTATTAAACAAGACCTAACACTATACAAAATACAACTAGGATAACCACTCCTAACTCCTCTTCTTACCAGTCCAATTTTTGCATGGTCAAGCATGTCTTATTGATAAGTCCTTTTCTCCATAGTGAGAAAGCACAAATACCTTTGATCTAGTACATCCAATCACTATATCGATAGGTATGTCTTATTGAAAAGTCCTATCACTACATGGAGGGCTTACAAAACCTCCATTATCCTCAACACTACTCTATCACTCTATTCTCCACAATCTATAAAAATACACAACATCATTATGCTAACAAGGCGTATAAACACTAGAATGAAAAATACTCATGATCTCAACATCCTAAGAAAAAATGATAGGATTGTCATAACAAAGGATGAGAAGGAGGAAGAGGATGAGGGGAAAGATGGGGACTACCATGATGATGAAAAAGGTGAGGAAGGGGTTGAAGAGGAGAAAGAAGAAGAGATGGATGAAAAAGAAGAGGAAAATTATGAGGAGGAGGAAGATGAAGCCCAGATTTCCCCTATTGAGGATGATAAGAATGAAGCCCCAAACCCCTCTACTAAAGGGGAAAAAATGATGCCCACTTGGAGAATGAGAATGAGGAAGGGTTAGACCTAGCTTGTAAATATTTTGGGGAACCCCTTATGGTGGACTCTTTGGGCTCTCTGGAGGGGCAGGATGAGGAGGAAATTGAGACAGGCCAGACTTCCCCTGTCATTGATGATAATCAGGAGGAACAAAAAGATTCGGGTGCTAATATCAATCAGAATGCCACTGAAGAGGAAAAAAGCCATGATGATGATTTTATTGCTCCCCTGGAGGATGTTACGATCATGGATAAAGGTAACAAAGATGAAGGTCAGATTATTCCTCAGGATTGGATCAATCAGGAGATTCAGGAAATTAAGCTTCATCATAATTCTCTGGAGAAAACTACTAAAACCCTGAATATGAAGCTGGAGAATAAGATTCTAGATAAGGTAAACAATAAAAGCTAGAAGGAGGAGATAACTACCGAGATCAACAAAAATGTTGACAACAAGGTGAAGGAAATCAAGGTCAAAGTTAGCAACAATGGGAAAATGATTAATGAAGTCCTGAGCTATAGCAATGAAGGGCTCAATGTAGCTATCATCAACCTGAATATGCTTCACAACTACCTGGAGAAAAACCAGCTGGAAAACATGACCATTACTATTGAGGACAGTGCTAGGAATACAAGCCCAGGAACTAGAACCAGAGGGTGTATTCAGAGGAAGATCTATGAGAAGCCTAAGGAGCTGAAGGACTTGAAAAATTCTATCCAAAAGATGGAGGAGCTGAAGATGAAGGAAAACAAAATGATAAGCAATTATTTTTCTCTTATTCATTGCTGGGTGCTACTGGTAGTGTTGCTAGATCTATTTTCTTTGCTTTTGTTTTCGTATCTAGTGTTTTTTTGGTTCCTACTTTGTTCTTTCCAGCAGGCATTTCATTTTGAAAAAATTTAATGCTTTATCTTTTTGCTATGATGTAAAAGGTTTTGGGTTCCATTCAAAACCTATTTTTACCTTATTCAAAAACATCCTAAGAAAAAAAGTGCCCCAAACCATAACAATTACATTCCCATATCCATTATGCATCCAAACTCAATTGATATCATACAAGGCGCATTTCAATATTAATAACAACACAAGAAATAATATATCATGGATTTTCCATAGTGCTGCTTATATCATAGAAAATCACATGAAGATCACTCAACTTTTGATCACATTTCATCTCAAAATTTCTAATTAATCAATTGCATACTACACATACTGGCATCCATAGAATATAGTTTCTACCATTAAAGAAATTTAATCAATACCATGGAATACAATCTTGTCATAGGTTATACACACCAACAACTACTTGCAATTCAAACTAATAGGTATTTCAATTTAACTTAATTCCAAATTAAAATAGACATATATATGGTATGCTCTCCACGGTGTTCTCTGTTGCACATACTACCAGAAGTCTATAAAATACATGATAGAAAAAAAAATGAACACGTAATAGGGCCAACTATTTCAAACATTTGGAATGGTCACCATGAAATTTGGAAAAGAGAAAACCAAAGTGGGTGCAGCTACCAATTTCAACACTAAATCATAAAATTTGCACAATTTCAACATTAAATCAAGCATGATGAGTGTTACAAATAGACAAATAGAAGAGTTTTGGCAACCAATATGGCATAATAAAATCCAAAAACTCAATGTTGGCCCACACAACACAAGGTAAAATACAACAAGTAACCAAAATAAGCCATCAAAAGAACACCTTCACATCACTTTGTGACTAGTTCCAACCACATTTAGGGGAGTAACCGCTACATGACACTCAGGAATACAACATATTTAAGCAAGATTAGAGAGAATGCCCACACAAAATCCACATTAGGTACATAGAAAAATGTGAACTTTGGGACATATGTCATTAGCACAAGTAATTATACCAAGATGAATTTACACCTGTGATTTTATGAACATTACCTTTTATGAACAAGATACATCTTACCAATTCCTAAGAAATTACCATATTGTCAACATATCAAACCATCATAATTCACTTCCATCAATCTCATACTCAATGCATAATGCACTATTAGGACCCAATAGATAAGAAATCAAACAAAATAATGGTCTCAATTAGTCACGTTATCTCAAAATGGAATGCAATCTCAAAGGTCACTCAATGATCAACAACCATAAAGATAAGTAAATATCAACCTCAAGGAGACTGTCACACCAAAGAAAATCCTTGGTACACAAGAGGATAACATAAGCATTAATCAACAAGATGTTACCAACTCACAACAGAAGCACAACAAGAACATAAACACCAGAGATCCCAACGTATAAACATGGATCTAATACTAGATGTAATTCCCTTCCAAGGAACCCTTGGTAACGTAGGGTCAATCATGCACTTCAATTTTTTTTTTGAAACATAAATATGGAACATCATCTACAAGTGCATTAACAACCAATAAGCATAAGAAAATTCAACAACAATGATCCTCAAATGATTGTGCACAAGTGGAAGACTAGAAAAAAAAGACCAAAGGCTCCAAGATAATCCACAATATAATCATGAATGATTAAATCATGTTCAAGCCACCACATAAGAGTCTAGACTTCATCCATGAACCTCATGGTTCATGACCATAACATCGTCAAAGGTCACCAATCGAGGAGACAAGTTCATCCTCGTTACAATTCAATTACATGATTCTTTTTAAGAAAAAATAAGAAAAGTTATTACAATTATGACATGTTGAATCTGAAACTTGACTATGAATATATGAAAAGCATCCCGAGGAAAAAGGGTATCCAAATATAAAATCACCTTTTGATAGACCCTCAAGAAGTGCCCATTGTCTCATGTGTTAAAACATATGTACTGAAACAAGAGACAAATGCGCTAATCTGTATCTCATATGCACTAATATGGTGAATAGATGTACTAATATGCACATCATATGCACTAGAAAACATAATGTATGTGTTGGAAAACATAAATTATGTGATAGAAATAATAGTATATGTTCTAGAAAACATAACGTATTCACCAGAAAATATAATATATGTGCTAGGCTTCCCTGCAAAATACAATTCTAGTCTAAAAACACTTTTGGATGAGGTTCTCTCAGTCTGATATCAAGTTGGGTTTTTTGACACAAACATACAGCTAAAATACAAGGCTTGCTCCACATTTGGGAGTACCAAATAATATAAATTGACATGTTCACTTGATTTCATGAAAGACATCATATAAGGGCTTACACTAACTAAAAGATACCAAAAGAGTACATAAGTGATAGAGTGCATCTACAAGGATCCATAGTGTCATAAATGAGGTAAAGTATAATCTTTGCCCACTTGAATACTTATACACAAGTTTTCAATAGTGAATGGTCACTGGTGCAGGAGCATCTTTGGTTTTTGGCAATCTTGCATCAACCAAAAATATTTGTTTTTCTATTTTCCTGCAAGTTCAGTTTTCATATTTCTTTCAACGTTCAATCAATTCAGCTCCTTTGCAGTTGCAAACCTATTGGCGTGTTCACAGAATCTTTCTAAACCTTCTCCTAGGTTCGCACCCCATTTGGCTTCTTCACATATGAGATCTTGCAGATTCTTGGCGAGACTTAACTGTTTTTCATTTTTCAAGTTTGTATTTTTTGATTTCATAAAGGATTTTCCTTATCAATGAAGTTTAATGGCACATTTCTCAATGATACTTTATACACCTAAAAATGGCTTCATTAATTAATTAAATATTTATTATTTAATTAATAATTAGTCCTCTATTTATTAAACAAATTATTCAATTTATTTAGTGAATTCACTTAGTTTATTCTTCTATCCTAAGTCTTCTAATTAGTCTTATTAAAGTGATTTAATTAAATACACAATCACCTAAATATAACTAAGTTTCCTAGTCCACCTCACCTACCTAGTCACCTCACACATCACTTTGGCTAAGATAAATAATTATTATTAATTATTTATTTACAATTATCCTCACCCACACATGTCCTATTTTTAAGGGCTATGTGGCTTCATAGGACTTAGTCTCATGACTAAGACATTAACCTCATTTGGGCTCTAAAATAAGACATGCATTTGCTTTGTGTGTATTCTTTAGTATAGCTCAAGTGTCTATTGTGTTTTTCTTAATAGCATATTTGTAATCCCAAAATTATAACAATGTATCCTCTCCCCTCGCCATTCGTGGACCTTAGGTGTAAGAGAAACTGTTATAATTTTTAGAGGGTGATCTTTGGTGGGAAAAGAGGTACTCACCCCAAGGAATGACCCAATCGGTAACAGGCTAAAGCCAAGCCCTTCCAAACCGGTATATAAAAAATGCTAGTGTGATTAGTCTCACATTAGACAGGTGTGAATTCATTGTGGCAACCAAAATCTCCTCCAGTACCCTAGTGGTGCATTAAAGTCCTACTTAGTAGAGGTGAAAGCCTTGCTTTGAAAGGATTGGGAGAGCCCCCTTAATTGGGAAAATGACTTGATCACAACCACCTAAACGGATATCCTTGCAATACTCCAAAAATTGGCTATAAGTTCATTAACCTCCTACATCTACAAATCGAACGAAATCAACATCGAAGTCCTAATCTAAGGCACATCTAAACATCATCGAATCATAATTGGTTATCTTAAATTCTGCATCGGGGAATATTCCTAATTATCTTAATTATCTTTAATTTAATAATTATTTGGCGATAAATCACATTTATCCTAAGTTTGATTAATTGAATATTTTCATATTTAATTAATTAGATTTAATATCTTGCCACTTAATTATGTAATTAAATTAAATTATATCTATTATTAATTCTATTATTTAATTTTGACAATAAATCCAATATCCTATGAATAATTGATTAAATTTTTATTTAATTAATTAAAGCATGTTGTCATTATTTAATAATATAGTTTTTAATAAAAGTTTGATTAAATAATTGATTAACCCATAAATCAATTATTTATTTTCAAAAATCAATTAAGTTGAGCATAAATCACTTTATTTATTAAATTAATTCATAAATAAAATATGCACATTCATAAAAGCAGACAACTATCAATTATCAATTAAAGCTAAACTCTATTTTGAGTTAAACTCTGCTTTTGCATATTTTTGTGAGTTAATTATTCTTTATTTAAAAATAACTCAAAAATCAAGCTGAGTTATTTGAGTGATTTATGGCTTTTATCCATGCACCTCCAAAGCCCTGGATTTCTATAAAATCAAGGCTCAGCTCTTCATAATTCATCTCTCAATCATCTCTCAAATTTGCATCCACGAATTTGCATTCTCATGCTGTCGAATTGGAGTCTGAAGAATCATCTTTGCGAATCCAAGCTATTGTGAGATCTTTCTAGTTTTGAGCATTGCATATCATTTAACATAAATTCATATCATTGTTAGATCAACTTCCATATTAGCATAGATTCATATCAGTTTATCATTCTTATTGCATAGAAAATATCAAAAATATAGATTAATTGCATTCATATTTCATATCAATTTTGCATTCAAATCCTTTGTTTAGGTGTCATCTAGGTCACTGATCTTGATAACAATCTGAGAACATCGATCTCACACCTACTAGAAGGCAGTAAATCGCTTGGTTAAATTAGATTTCAATTTTGCATGATTTTGATTTTTGCTAACCTCTAATGTTTTACTGAAGTGTTGTGTCTACAGATTAGGTACAAAATTCACACACACATTTCTAGCGCCCACCGTGGGGCCCTAAAACGGGTTTCCCTTCATTTCTATCAATCTTCTATCATTTCTCTATCAGAACTCCCCTGCTGCTGCCTGTTCTGGTGGTATTCTCAGTAGGACGTTATTTTTTGTTTCTTTTTTGCCTACAAAAAAGAAAAAAAAGAAAAAAATTTGGCACTTTTTCTATCAAAACTATCTCTACAGCGTGATTTTTAATTTCAGTCTGTACAGTTGTCGTACAAGTTTTCAGACTGTCATTTCATCGGATACCCAGTGTCGTCTAGGAGCATACCCACTGTCATATGAGTTTTGGCATCAGGTTTCAACTGTCATATGGTAAGAGACCCATTGTCCTACAAGTTTTGGCATCAGCTTTCAACTGTCGTATGGTAAGAGATCCACTATCGTACAAGTTTTGACATTAGGTTTCAACTGTCGTATGGTAAGAGACCCACTGTCGTACGAGTTTCGGCATCAAGTTTCAACTGTCATATGGTAAGAGACCCACTATCGTATGAGTTTCAACATCAGGTTTCAACTGTCATATGGTAAGAGATCCACTGTCGTACGAGTTTCAGCATTAGGTTTCAACTGTCGTATGGTAAGAGACCCACTGTCGTATGAGTTTTGGCATCAGGATTTGACTATCGTATGGTAAGAGACCCACTGTCGTATGAGTTTTGGTATCAGATTTCAATTGTCATTTCATTTTGGCAGGTAGTTTGTTAGATTTGATTTTTGGATTTTTACTGACAGCTAACCCTAACAATTGAAATTTTCTATTTCTGAGTGATTTCTGCTAGGTTTGATCGGAAAAAGTGCAAAAAATTGCTAAAAATCAGGTAAAATCTACTAAGCACGTTGTGAGGATCCCAGGTATTCTCTTTAATCTGATAACATTTCAATTTGGATCCTAAAATAAATCTCTCATGTGTTTGGCTTGAGTGTTTTCTTTGCATGTTTTTCTTCAAATTTACATAATTGAATACTAGGTTGTAACACCTTAAGTATTGATAAGCAGTCTTAGATTACTTGTGATTGATCTTAATTGCTATTTTGGGTTATTGGACTCGCTAATCTGCCAGCCCCTCATTCCGCCCTATGGTTGCAATCTTAGCACCATAAAGGGGAGGGGTCTACAGGAGAGAAGTGTTAATTGTTCCACCAGGCAACCCTTTTGTGCTTTTAGGAACTCACTTGTTTTTTAAGTTGGGGACTCATTTTCAGCTTGTGTGAGGTGTTAAGTGTTCCACCTTGTGGACTCATCTCATATTCGCTTTAAGCATTAAGTGTTCCTCTTTCTTCTTTTTGGATATTTTTGGTAGATTTGCTTTTGGAAACATACATCTATGCTCACATAGTAATTAGGCCCTATGAACACTATTCGTGATTCTTGAGAGATTGGATTCCCAGTGAAATCCTTCTTGACGATAGAATCATTATAGGTAGGGAGGATACTTAGTGCGTTTCACATTCAACTTGGTTAGTGCATCTTCTCTTATTGATCGATACATTCTCTCTTATGAGAGGTTGATAGATCACGTGGGGTAGACATCACAAGCTTTGGTGAATCAAAATTGGTTAGTGCATCTTCCCTTATTGATTGATACATTCTCTCTCTAGAGGGGTTGATAGATCACATGGGGTTGATATCATAGACCTTGGTGAGACAAACTTTGTCTTAGCGTGTCGGATTAATCTGCTTGCTTTGTTTGGGTTAAAAGTGAAGAGGCATCAAAACCTTGGATCTAGAGCCAAGTCCCCTTGTGGTATACTATTGTGAGTCACCTTTAGAGAGGGTTAACCATAGTAGACAATCCCTTCATAGGGTAAATTGCGTTGATGGAACCTCAAGCGGTAATAGCCATTTTCATCGTGGTAGTGACAGCCGCTATATAAATGTCCTTGTGGAAGAAATTTTCATGGGTATGGTTCATTGTTGGGTTGTCAGATCTCCCTAGCAGCTCTTGAAGATTAAGTTCTCAGACTGTGTCAAAACCCTGGTGTGCCGGGATTGGAGTTCACCCCTTTGGATCATAAAAGTTGTAGAGTCAAACCATTACTGAAAACCCTAGCGAGGCCAAATTTTCATTTTATAGGGTATATGTGCATTATTGCAAAACATTTTTGGAACATACACAATTAGCGCTTCTGAGGATTAGAATGAATAAGTCACTTGATTGTTCATGCGCAAGGTTGCTTTTGCCCTTGTTCATTGTTTTTAGACATGCTTGAAATCATGTGCTTTCTATTTTGCATGCATGTTTATCTATCTGGTTACTGAAAACAAACAAATCTGTTACAATCCTCAAATCTGGACATTAAAATTTGCAAACAATTCAAATCTGAAAATTCAAAATTTGCAAAATCTAAAGTAAAATCCTTTTTTGGAGTCAAAAGTCATCTTAGGAGGTCAGAAAGTCATATGAGTTTCCATCAAGTGTCATTTCATTGATACCCAACTATCGTATGATAACCAACCCAGTGTCTTACGAGTTTTGATGCCAGCATATTTCAAAAAGTCAAATCCTACTTGCAACTGTCGTATAAAATCTTCAACTGTCGTTTCATTGCTACCCAACTGTTGTACTAGTTTTTCAACTATCATTTCATTGCCTACCCACTATCATACGAGTTTTTCAATTGTCATACGAGTTTGCAGAGTGTCATTTGGGAAATTTTTGAGAGTTGTCAGAAAATTGTCAGAATTGCCAGATATTTAGCCTTTTCAGCTTATTTCAAAATCTATCGAACAAATCACTATGTCAGGAATAGAGTAGTAGCTATTGAGAATCAGTACACATGTCTCAAAGAATCAGTACACAAGAGGAAGAAGCTCTAATCACCACTATGATGAAGTAGCTGCAAGCTATGCAAGTTGAACTTAACAATCTTAAGAAAGAAAAGGAACCTAAAGAGTTCTCCATGGAATCTCTATACTCTTTTCCATTTGATAGAGACTTGTACATGTCACCATGCCCTTGGATAGAATTTGAGCAATGTGATAACCCTTATGATACCTCTTCCATGGAGAGTGACACATCTAGCTTTGGAGACTATGATGACTATGATGACAGACAATGTAATGATACTTATGACACCTCTATTCTTAAGAGTCCTCCTCGTCGTGTGTTCCTACTTACTAAAAATGGGCCATCACATTGGATAGATCATGATGGTGATCCATATGATTCTAATTTTGAAAGAGACTTTGATGGCTTTTGTGGATAATATATAGATGATACATCTACTTCTATTGAGGAATATAAAATGTATCATGCTGATTTGAAGCATCAATATTATAAGAATCCTTCTCCTAAGGACTCTCCTGCTAAAAATAAAGATTATCTTCTCAAGAAAGATCATGTTAATGTTGGACCTTTGTCTTGTTATGGTTCCCTTCCATTCCCTACTTCCTCCAATACCCGTACATTTCCTAAATCTTCTGAGTCTTTCAAATCTTTCACAGAACCTTCATCCGACACAAGCCCTAATACTTTTCATGCGGTTCCCTATAGTTATCCTCTAAGCCTTCATATGGTATAATCCCTACTTTAGCTAGTCCTCCACCATCTCTTCCAAAGTCATCCATACAATCCCAACATGCTTCCTTGTCCTTAGAAGTGGCTCCATGTCAAGAGGACTCTAAAAATGATGAAGAAAAGAACATAAAGAAAGATCAAGATCAAGAACCCTCCATGTCATCCACTCCTTTTCCTGATGTCTCTTATCCACTTCATGGTTCTTTTGATCCTATACACCCTTTTTCATGCATTCCACCATGTCTTAAAACTTCTCCTAAGCAAGATCAAGCTACTACTTACACCATTGAGCTTATTGACAATCAAAATAACCTTACTACACTTGCGCTTTCCAAAGATGATACTTTCATTAAGGTTGGTAAAAATGGTGTTGTTACTTCCAATGTTAAGCCTATTGAAAATCAAGAAAAAAATTATGCACTTATGCTATCCAAAGATCCTTGTCAAGATCAAAGTCTTCCATCTTCTTATTCTACCACTCCATGTTCCTTTCCACTTTCTACTCTTCCTAAGTCTTTGCAAGTTTTGAACAATCCTATCAAAGAAGGTGCTCATATTCAAGATGTCCATGATTCTATTGAAAATTCTAATGCTCACTCTAAAGATGTTGATATCTTTGGTTGTCATATAGATGCTGATGAACTTATTGATTATCCTTTTGCGTCTTCCACTTCCATCCTTGGACCTCTTCCACCACTACTAAGGGCTTCACATCTACCTTCCATCTTGGGTCCTTATGTCCCTTCACTTTCCCCTCCTAACTCTCCTAATTTTCCATCCATCTTGGGTCCTTACATCCCTCCATCTCCCATCTTTCCTCAAGATCAACATAGATGCACACCCTTGAATCCTTTTCATCCACCCACCCATCTAAACTAGTCATATCCTCCTTCTTCTTCCACAAGTCCCAAGTCTTTTGGAAGTAACTTGAATGTTCAATACAAGAAAAAGAAGCAATACAAGAATCCATAAAAAAAAAAAGATCACCATGTCTCCTCTAATGGACACAGAAACATCAAGTCAAAAGAGATATCTAAGAAAAAAACTACAAGACAAGTATGGGTTCCAAAATCTATCATTGAAGATATTCTCTCTAGATAATCAAAAGGAAATAAAAATCCTATGGCTATATGGATTCCAAAGTCTCTCTTGAAAGAGTCTGGTGTTGAGAAAAAAGTGAAGTTGACATTCAAGCTTCCAAAGACTTCCACTTCATCTTCTTCCAAAAACATTCTTCCATTCCATGTGCCTAAACCATAACCTCTACTATCCATTCACCATATTCCTTCACATATTCCTTCATTCACATTTCCTCCATCGTCTTGCCACCCTTCAAGGTGTGTGTTGATGTTGATCTTTCCTTCCTTTCCATCTGCCCTTTCACAATCTTTCCATTCACTATCCTTCTACCTTCTATCTTTTTTCCTCATTTGCCTATTCCTCCTATCTTCCAACCTCACTCGCTTTACATAAAACCTTATCCTCCTTTTTTCTCTTCCATCTCCCTTTCCCTATCAACATCTTTGAGCGTATCATTTTGAATCTTTGGCATATCATGGTTTATCCTTTCAAGGAGAATTATCTAAAAAGCTTGCCTTCTTCCAAAAAAAAAAAAAAAAATTGAAAATGTGCCTTGGTGAAAACCTAGAAACAGGCACCTTGGTAGCAAAAGTAAAGAGAAATAAATTCATCCTATGGTGAAAACCACTCCCTTATGGTGCCTTGGATAAGTACCATGATGAAAACCTATAAATTAGGCATCATGCATAGTTCTTCTACATATTTCATCCATTCCATCTTCTCTCTTTGATCTTGACAATGTTGATCTATACACAAACATTTGGCTATCTTGTGAGCTATCTTACGATGATCTTGCTTTCATTCCCTTCCTATTTAGCCTTCATATTTATTTTCCTCCATTCATTCTAGCCTTTCACTATCATTTTCCCCTTTGGTTTTGATCTAATACAAAAAAAGAGTGAAACATGATGCTATGAAGCCTCTTAACATGTCTCCTCCTTTGGACTGCATCCTTTCCTTCTTTGGCATTACGCTTTTGTGACTTATCCTATGCTGGCCTTTTATTACTTGTCCAAATGTGCTTTACATGACATTTTTTCTCTGGCTTGGGTATTCTTGAGGAGTTTTCCCTTGAGGATTTCTTCCCTTCATTCTCCTTCATTCTCTTGTCTTCCATCTCTTCCACCAACTTGCCAATCCCTCTTGTTCTCCACCTTGCTAGACATTGGGACTATACGATATGATCTTGCTTGGGAGTTTGCAATGTAAAAAGATGCTATCAAGTATACCAAGTATCAGAATAAGTATCAAAACTAGTATCAGAACAAGTATCAGAACTAGTATCAAAACTAGTATCAGAACAAATATCAGAATAAGTATCAGAACAAGTATCAGATCAAGTATTAGAACTCCCACTGGGGCTACACCTTTCACTTTAGTTTATGGGTCTAAAGTGGTACTACCTATTGAGGTTGAAATCCCATCACTAAGAATCAGAATGCATGGTCTAGTAATTGATGATGACTATAGAGTGTCTAGGTTGCAAGAACTTGAACTAATAGATGAGCGCAGACAAGTAGCATATGATCATCTCAGAGTATATCAGAAGAGAACGTCTAGAGGCTACAATAAGAAACTCAGACAGAGAATTTCAAGTTGGTCTTGAGAGAAAATCCTAAAAATCAATCCCATCGAGAATGCAAGGGGAAGTTTGAACCCAACTGGTTGGGTCCCTTTGTAATCATTGCTACTTTTGGCTCTGGTGCCTATCAACTCTCAACGACTGAAGGAGAATAGCTCTGAGAACCAATCAACATTCTCCATCTAAAGAAACTCTATGCCTAAAGCATTCAGTCTATGGTAAAATGTCCTGAAAAAATAATAAAAATTAGAAAAAGTCCTAAAAAATGAACATCTTGGTGAAAACCTAGCAATAGGCACCTTGATGATTCACAAAAAAATTTAAAAAAAAATCAAAAATGAAAAAAATGAGAAAAAGAAAATGAGAAAAAGAAAATGTGCCTTGGTGAAAACCTGGAAACAGGCGCCTTGGTAGCAAAAATAGAATCTCTACCAAGATGGTGAAAACCTGGCAAATGGGCACCACTTGTTTCAAAATGCTCCATCTATCAGTGCAATCTTGGTCTTTCCCAGCTTTCAGTTTTGCTTTAGTTTGTACATATCTCTCGGTTTGTTTTTGCATTTCCAATTTTCAAGTAAGTTAGTCTGTACACCAATCAGCTCAAGCGTCTGTATCCTATCAATGCTTAACACTTGGGGGCAATCAATTTCATATCCAATGGTCTCCCATGTATCTGAGACGTATCATATCTAGTCAAAGTCCTTTGAAGTTATATTTGAGTCAGTCAGTCTATCTTGTCTCCAGAAAGGATTTTGCATCTACAACAATGCAATCAACATCAAACTGAAAACAATCTATGCTTTTTTACATGCTTTTATCTCCTTGTATTCTTACTGATTCACATTGAGATTTTTGCATATTGTGTCCCTTCGAGCCCTTCGATGATGTCCTTTATAAGATTTAGAGAGTGATGACTGGGGGCATAATCTTTTCTTTGTCTTTTGCTTGTATGTGAAAATCTAACAACTTTGGAAATTCTAGATTGAAATGGTGTCTAACTATAAGAGCCTCTATCTCAAATTGGATGGCCATGCGTACCTCGACCATTGATACCTAGATGATTCAAAGAAGTATTGATCTAACTATTGTCTTTTTGAGTGAGTTCTTTCTCCTACTATGAAACACGATCTTACCTAAGGATGTGAACGATAAAGGGTCACTACAGGTAATTCACATTGGATTTAGAATGATCTCTTGGCTGTTTGATGTGTTTGTCATGCAAGGCGTATTCAGGTCATCACGACGTTCATGTTTTGATGCTTATATGAATTGCTATATCAAAATGGACATGATATTCAGGTCATCTTGGCGCTTTTGCCTTGGTGCTTATATCTAATCTGACATTCCGAAAACAAAACCAATATTCATATGTCCATGGTTGTTTGACCAGTGGGTGTTGTATTGGTTCTTGAGCGTTACAAATCAATATTCATATGTCCATGGTTTCATAGCTAGTGGGCATTGTATTGATTTATCCGGTTACCTAAAAGTTCAATGATGATAACAAATCGACACATGATCAGTGACTAGGTCCTAGGTCTTAGGTTGCATTTCATTTTGCATGTATCTTTGCATTTTTCATCTTTGCATGATCTCACAATGATTAAATGAACTTCAATGCTTAAACAATTCTTCACTTGTCTCTTCAAATCTAACAAGAGTTGAATCTCACATGAAGGTTCCTCCAACGAAACAGCAAGTAGAATCCTTTTTTGGGATCAAAATCAAAATTTGAGATCATTCATATTGTCAACTACTTGCATAATTGACCTTCAATCATCACAGAAATGAATAGAAATCCAGAATTCAACTTAATTGATTATCTTCCATCAAACTATCAAAATTTCAACTTGGTCAACTATGGTCAACTCATGGTCAAACTTGGTCTTTTCAACCTCCAAATGATGCAGAATGCATTCCCAGACGTGTTTAACCACTTTTCAAATCAATTAACATGCTTCTAAACTATCAACGCTGACTTTTCTTGTCAGATTTCAATTTCAATCCCGAAGGGGGCATGGTATTGCACATCATTCAAAGTTTGTAAATCAAATTCTATCAATCTTTCATCAGTGATCAAGACAAACAATCACGTCTAGTTACTGATTCATCAAAAGACCTCATCGCTCGGGGCAAATCTATCATCACTTGGGGCATATTAGATTCATCAAGATCCATATCAATCTGGTATTCTCCTAATCTTGTAAACTGTATCAATTTTTGGCAACCATCAGATCATAGTGTTCTTTCCTTGGTTCTTTGGCAGCTGAAGGGTTCAGATGTGATACCTGCTAGTTCTGCTAAGACAATCGAGTCTAGAACCGGTCACTCACTTCTTAGCAATCCTAAAGTTTGGAATCAGGCATTTTGACACTTTTTCGCAATCATAGGTTCATTTGTTGTTATAGTGAACATTATCTTTGGTCATTCAGGACCTATTATCTTCATATCAAATCAATATCAATCAACTTCTGTCTCATATCAATTATCAATTTCAAACATCAGTTTGATATCTTTATTATACATAGACTATCTTTGAACCACTGCACTTCGCATAGTAATTCAAAGAGGGGCAAAATGTAATACCCCAAAAATGGGCTATAAGTTCATTAACCTCCTACATCTACAAATTGAATGAAATTAACATCGAAGTCCTAATCTAAGGCACATCTAAACATCATCGAATCACAATTGATTATCTTAAATTCTGCATCGGGGAATATTCCTAGCAATATTCCTAATTATCTTAATTATCTTTAATTTAATAATTATTTGGCGATAAATCACATTTATCCTAAGTTTGATTAATTGAATATTTTCATATTTAATTAATTAGATTTAATATCTTGCCACTTAATTGTGTAATTAAATTTAATTCTATCTATTATTAATTGTATTATTTAATTTTGACAATAAATCTAATATCTTATGAATAATTGATTAAATTTTTATTTAATTAATTAAAGCATGTTGTCATTATTTAATAATATAGTTTTTAATAAAAGTTTGATTAAATAATTGATTAACCCATAAATCAATTATTTATTTTCAAAAATCAGTTAAGTTGAGCATAAATCACTTTATTTATTAAATTAATTCATAAATAAAACATGCACAATCATAAAAGCAGACAACTATCAATTATCAATTAAAGCTAAACTCTATTTTGAGTTAAACTCTGCTTTTGCATGTTTTTGTTAGTTAATTATTCTTTATTTAAAAATAACTCAAAAATTAAGCTGAGTTATTTGAGTGATTTATGGCTTTTATCCATGCACCTCCAAAGCCCTGGATTTCTATAAAATCAAGGCTCAGCTCTTCATAATTCATCTCTCAATCATCTCTCAAATTTGCATCCACGAATTTGCATTCTCATGCTGTCAAATTGGAGTCTGAAGAATCATCTTTACGAATCCAAGCTATTGTGAGATCTTTCTAGTTTTGACCATTGCATATCATTTAGCATAAATTCATATCATGGTTAGATCAACTTCCATATTAGCATAGATTCATATCAATTTATCATTCTTATTGCATAGAAAATATCAAAAATATAGATTAATTGCATTCATATTTCATATCAGTTTTGCATTCAAATCCTTCATTTAGGTGTCGTCTAGGTCACTGATCTCGATAACAATCTGAGAACATTGATCTCACACCTACTAGAAGGTAGTAAATCGCTTGGTTAAATTAGATTTTAATTTTGCATGATTTTGATTTTTGATAACCTCTAATGTTTTACTGAAGTATTGTGTCTACAGATCAGGTACAAAATTCACACACACAGTCCTTACTAAAAATTTTTGTTTAGTGGCCAAAAACCTTCTATCTGTTGGCTCAAGGAGTCACCCAAGCTTGTGAAGACACCCCACATTACTCACGGTTCATAGTAGAGATAGTAGTTCTTTGGGAAGTAATGACCCATTGAATTCGGAACTTGGTGTGCCTGAGAAGTGAGTGCACTGTAAGGAGGAGCCCGTGCCTCCAAGTTCCTAGGTTGTCCACTATGAATTTGTGTGGCTAGATTTTATTATCCTAGTGGGGATTCAGCAGATATCATCCTTGCCAACCATAGGATTGTAAGTGTGTTTGTGCATTCATATTAGCATAGTCAGATTAACATCATTTCTATCTTGTGTGCTTGTGTTTATGCATTTTTTACTTTGCCAAAAAAAAAAAAACCCAAAAAACACCAGGAAAATCCAAAACATTTCAATTCAGATTAAAACTTCAAAACCTACACATATATCACATATTTCTGTGCATTTGATCCCAATTGCTGCACATTTATCAAAATTTGATGCGCATATATTCAAACTGTCTGTGCTTTTGAGTATTACCAGTTCACATTTTTTACATCTTGCTACGCATCTATTTCATTTTGTTGCGCATTCATCAATCTGTCATGCGCATTTGTTGTTGCACATTTACAACAGTGAGCATTTCCACAAACTTTGCAATTTTCAAAATCACTTTTTCAGGTACCCATTTTCATCCTTAGTAAGATTCTGGAGAAACAATCAAGTTACACAGACCTCTAATCTTTAGTTTGACCATTTTCGTCACTTTTCATCATTCCTTCATCAAGATTCATCACATCATTTTTTTTCAAATCTTTGAAATTCTCAATTTTGTGTTGAAACATTATCTTATCCATCAGATTTTGATTTTTGTGAGTTTACCATATCAAGATATATCATCCTTAACCACCAAACTTACTTAGGTTATTATCTCTTGATTTCCCTTTTATCATATCATAGTGAGATCTATACCTCCTATTGACTTAGAGTTTATTAAGTTGTCTTGTCACTTTTCAACACATTTCTATTAGTCACTTTCCATTTCTTCTCATCCAAAATCTTTCATACCACCATCAATTTTTAAAATTTTATGGTTCAAACTCGATCTCAGAAACTTAAACAAGCCATCAATCTAGAATCCCTAGACAAGATGGAAGGAAATACCAGTAATGAAGAAAACCCTTGGCCCGAAGCTCCTAAGAAAACTTCACTTTTTACATCCATTGACGAACCCACCAATAACGAAAGGGAAGCTTCACAAGATCCTCAATTTTATCATGTCATAGAAAGACTCTTAGGCTTGGATAAAGAGATGTATTTCCTCTTGCTTTCTCAACAAGGAGCTAAGTTACCAAGTGATTTTGATGTTTCTTATCTTAGAGAACCAGCTCACACAAACAATCAACAAATTCCTAAAGGTTCTCAAGATACTCATGGAGCAAAGGAAACTAATCAGCAATCCAATGCTTCTCATAGTCATGAACAACACACTATTTCTCAAAATGATCAGCAAAATCATGCTTTCCAAAACAATGCTTCTCACAACAATGTTTCTCAAAATTCTCAAGGAAACACACCATTTTTGGATCCCGTCCTACAACAAATCCAAATGCTTCAACAACAAATCCGTGACATCCAAACTGGATCATCAACAAAGAAGTATTCCTTGGATGATATATGTCCTTATCCTTTTGATAAGAACTTAGCAATGATTCCATTCCCTCCTCATTTTGAGGTACCAAAATTTGACAAATACAAAGGGAATTTGGATCCACAAGACCACATTCGTGAGTTTTGTGTTGCTTGTATTGAAGTTTCTCACAATGACACTTATCTTATGTGACTATTTCCACAAAGTTTAGGAGGACAAGCAATGGAATGGTTCTCTAAACTACCCCTAGGTATCAAATCTTTCAATGATCTTCTTGACAAATTTGTGACTCATTATTCATATAACATCAAACATGACGTCACTATGCTTGATCTTTGCAATGCACATCAAAAGAATGGAGAACCTTTCCTTACTTTTTTGCAAAATGGCATCAATTGTTTTCTAAATATCCACAAACGATTCCCAAACAAGAAAAATAGATATTTTTGTGCATAACCTTACACTAGAAATGAGTTATAGGTTACAATTGCAATGTCCACCAAATTTCAATAAGCTCATAGAAAATGGTATCAAGATTGAGGAAGCCATGGTCAGAAAAGGTGAGATCAAACTTTATTCTAAAGACAATGCTGGATCCTCAAATTCCAATTCCAACAACTATAACAATGACAAATCAAAGTTTTGGAATAAAAACAAAAACATTGTCAATGATGGGATTGTTGATAATCATAATGTCAAACCAACACAACCCCTTCTCAATCTCACCAGTCAGGCCAATGCTACTCAAGGAACCTACAACAATCAATCATCAAATCAAAATACCAACAAAGATTCATCCAAACCAAGATTGCCTTTTATGTCACCTCGAAGAAACTTTACTCCTTTGGGGGAATCTCTCAAATCAGCATTATGGAATTTAATCACAAAGAAACTCATTACGCTTCCTGAAACAAAAGATTTTGAACCTAGGGTGAAGCCTTCTTGGTGGAATGAGAATGATTATTGCAAATTTCATAGAGGCAGAGGACATAAAACAAATGATTGCAAAAGACTCAAAAATGTAATTCAAGACTTAATCAAAAGCGGTGAAATTGGTGTTGATGGCCATGTCTCGAATGAATCACATACAGCTTTCAAAGATCCACTTCCTGAGAATGAAAAAGGGGGTTCTTCCAACAATAAGAGTGACAATCAAGCCAATTATAATTTAACTCCCTATCGATATGTTGGTAACATTTCTAAATGTCATCCTTCTATGTATTATTCCAATGTCATTACCATCAAAGGAAAATCAAAGAGTCAACCAGTCCAAGCTACTACTCGTGCTCAAGCTAAAGTTACTCTCCAAGGAGTCCAGTCTAAATCAAGCACTACACAAAATAAGTCCGTTTATGTCCCAAAGTCTATTCCAAATACTTCCAACTAGTACAATCTCTTGGAACAACTTAAGAAAACACCTGCCTAGATATCCATCTTAGAGCTTTTGCATCTTTCCCCATCTCACAAAGATATCCTTGAAAAATCTCTCTTAGAGACCCAGGTTCCCACAACTCTAGATCATGATCAATTTCAAGCTATGGTGGGCCATTTAACAACCCCACACTATTTGTCCTTCACTGAAAATGATGATTTAGCTATTACTCAACCTCATAATGCTCCCTTACATATCGAAGTCCTTGTCTAGAATCACAAGATTAAAAGAGTACTAATAGATGGGGGAGTTGGCTTGAATATCTGCACGTTAAAGTTAGTCCTTGCATTGGGATTTTTTGAGAATGTCGTTGATCCAAAAAAGAAAATCAAAATGAAATCTTATGATGAGGAAGAGAGATCATCCAAGGGGTCCGTTGTTCTTCCAATTAGAATTGGTCCTATTGTCAAAGATGTATCTTGTCAAGTTCTAGACATGGATCTTGCTTATAATATCCTTTTGGGAAGACCATGGATTCATTCCATGCAAGCTGTGCCATTGACTTATCACCAATGTATAAAATTCCCTCATAATGGTCAGGAGATCACTATCAAAGGAGATTCTAATCCTTTTCAATATTGTAGCAATGTGAAGACTTCTGATTCTTTAGTTCCCTATAATCATACTAGATCTTCTGCAACTACACCCAGTGATCCTAGTAATATAGCATCAACTTCTAAATCAGATGGGATTAAGATAGACATCAAAGAAAGTAGTATGGGAGAATATACTCTAGGTCAAGCTCTTTGCATCACCGAATTACCTTTATCTACCAAATCATATGGTAGATCTTTGATCACTAAACAACAATTAGAACCCCCTTCCACACTTGTTTATAACACATTTATAAGTGGGGGCACAATATCCAAAGAGGCAACTGAGTGTAATGCAAATTATTGGTTTAAGACATAGAAGATTGAAGAGGATACTAAACATGAATGTATATCACTTGATGTCTATGGAAAGGGGTATACTTTGCTACAAAAGATGGGATATCAAGGTGCTGGACCTCTAGGGTTACAAAGAGAAGGTGTTATAAAACCAATTTTGCAAAATCCCAATTATCAAAGAGACACTACAAGATTAGGATATAAAGGTGAAGGACCACAAGAACCAAAAGGAAAAGCAAAAATCCCACCTTCTCATGAGACATCTAAAGCTCCTGCCTTACAATTCAGTTAGCATGGTATGTATGTAGATCTAGAGAAACAAAGGATAGCTCAAAGAATCATTAATAGACTTGAAGATAATGATGATTCTGATTCTAATGATTATGAATGGGATTCCTTATTTGATTATACTGAAGACATAGGAGTCGATGTTGTCCATCAATATAGTAATGATTACCATGAGGGTGAGAGTTCACTGAGTGACTCACTAGGATTGGTCTCATGTAATACTACTCATGTCGATCATGAGTGAAGTGAGCGTTATCTTGTGACAAATGATTCAGATGAGAGTATTGAAATAGACCTCGCTGATACCATCATAAACCTTGACAACTTTTCCATCAATACTATCTCTCCTTTTGAAACCGGCCCAAATGATCCAATGCCCCTTGTCCATCCTGACCTTATCGATTGGGATTCTCCCAATCACCCAGAACTTGATGTCTTCCATAATGATGACGTGATCATTGACTATCTTGGCATTAGGGATCATTTACCACTAGGGGATCACAAGTTAGGATTTTTGATAGAACTCAATGACATGGCCTATTTTGGAGAGAGTGCCAATCCTTTCAATCATAAAAATATAAAAATAATCAACAGAGTTAACGGTCAAAACCACTCAATGGCAGTATTAGATCCAAAAATAGTAAAAAGAAAAGATGCATCTGATGGTGAAAACCTCTTTGAGGCACCTGACGATGGAAGGATTGACACTCTTCCCAACTATCTATATCAAGAGCAATCTGCCATTCTTATAGAACCAATAGTACCACTTAACATTGGAACAGAGGAATCTCCACACATCCTCAAAGTAGCAGCATCCTTGACAGAATCAGAGAAAGAAGCTTTTGCAAAAAATTTTAGAGAAAGACAAATCAGATTTGCTTGGTCCTATGCTGATATGCTTGGTCTAGACCCCAATCTCATTATGCATCATTTATCTATCAAACCAGGTGTAAAACCAGTTAAGTAGAGGCTCCACAAAATGTATCCTCACATTTCTCTAATGGTGAAAGTAGACTTGAAGAAGCTCCTAGATGTTGGGTTCATTCGTGCTATTGATTATGCTGAGTGGATTTCCAATATTGTTCCTATCTCAAAACCAGACAAGTCTATTCGGATTTGTATTGATTTTTGAGATCTTAATAAAGCTTGTCCGAAAGATGACTTCCCTTTTCCAAATATTGACATGATTGTTGACCTAACAGCTGGGCATGAGATGATATCATTAATGGATGGATTTTCTGGCTATAACCAAATCAAGATTACACCGGAAGACCAAGAAAAAACTACTTTTACTTGTCCATGGGGTACATACTGCTGGAATGTGATGCCATTTGGCCTCAAAAATGCTGGAGCAACTTATCAAAGAGCCATGACCACAATCTTTCATGACATGATGCATACCATCATGGAAGATTATGTTGATGATATTCTAGCAAAATCTAAAGACATAGCTGGTCATTTGAGAGTGTTGGATAGAATATTCACCCAGATGGAAAAATATCAAATTCGACTCAATCCAAAGAAATGTGCATTCAAGGTCACATCTGGAAAACTATTAGGGTACATTGTCTCAGCTAAAGGAACCGAAGTAGATCTAGAAAAGGTTAAAGCAATATTGGAGATGGCTTCCCCCACTAACATCAGTCAGCTAAGATCTTTATAGGGGGGTCTACAATCCATCCGAAGATTTGTTTCTCAACTAGTAGATCGCAGTCATCCCTTTCAACATTTTCTACATAAAAATATCTTATTCCAATGGGATGATAAGTGTGAGGAAGCTTTCAACAAAATCAAGCACAAAACAAGCACAAAATCAATGGGGTGAAATGGAAGAAAAATGAGAGATAGGATCCACACACCAAGCACATAGGGTCCACAGGCTATAAATAGGGCTTAGGGGTCCACAATAGGATCATTGTGCACACGTGTCATTTGGAGATTAGAGCATGAGAGAGAGAAGAGCAGAGCCACTAGGATTTCATTCCCATTGTCAGATCATTGCTTCAAGAGAGTTAGACGCTTCCAGCGACCACCCGATTTGGGTGAACCGGTAGGTAACTCGATCCTCGGTAATTTCATGATTTGATGCATGTTAGAGTAGAATTTTAGCATGTTTAGGATAGATTGAATGTTATAATTAGGTTAGGAATTTTTTTCATTTTTAGGCATAGGATGAATGCGTAGTTTCGGTACACCAATGCGCAGAAAATAGTAATGTTTGCGCAGAAAAATAAAACTTTCTACGCATGTGTGTAGGGAAGTTGCACATTCGTACTAGAGGAATATTAGACTTGCACAAATGTGAAATAAAAATGTGCATATGAAAAATCAGCGCATTTGTGCATAGTTGTGGTGCAAATATTCAATAAAACTGCGCTTTTGTAATAACCTGCGCATTGTGCAGAATTATGGTGCAAATGTCAAGAAAAACTGCGCATAGGTAAAAACCTATGTAAATGTTAAATAATGTCACGCATACATGTTTCAATGCTACGCATGTGTTTGTAGTGATAAAATGTGGTCAAACTAGATAGTCAATTAGGTCAAACTTGATGTTGATAAGCCGATTAGATCTATCGGTGATTGATTTTAATTGATTTGATCAAGATAGGAAACATTGTAGCATGTTCGCTAGTTAACCAATCTCGAACGTAGATAATTGATAGAATCATCTATTGAAACATGTGATAATAACATGTTTGAAATTGATATGATAGGATAGATAGATTGATAGATCAGTTTATTGAAATCTGATAGGTTGATTATTGTTGACTTGAATAGGAGGATATTATAGATAGTCTGATGTCACGGGAGAGATATCTGGTGACTCGATATCTGAGACCAGCACTATCGGAGATAGATAGACTGTTGATTGGAGCATCTGGACTATATTATGTAATTTATATGCTTGAGATTCAGGTGAATCTGAGTATGATGATAGTGTTAGTAGAGTGATGGCACTCAGAGATGAGTACCTTCCATCTTCTGATAGGGGAGATGACAGTTACATTAGAGGATGTATATTGCATCCTCTAGCTTCCCATCACAGGCGAGTTGGTAGAGTATGATCGGCACAGTGGAGTCACAGAGTGTAGAGCCATCTTCAGTGATGATGATATAGAGGATGGAGAGATCAGCTGGGAGGACATGGTTGATTTGTATGATCCTCTACCAATAGTGCTAGCAGGAGCGATTGGGGGATTTGTATGCCCTGATCATAGATCTCATGGATTTGCAGTTGGATGGGGCCGCACATTATAGCAGATGATGGAGGGGACCCGATATGCTTAGGGTGTGTGTTTATTAGCACATCTCTATCATGACATGCATCAGGTGGTGTACCATAGGGGTGCATCATTATCAGTAGGTGTGACACTGCTCCATGTTTGGGCATGGGAGCATATCGTAGTTACTTGACCAGTGGTGATTAGATTTCAAGGTGTAGGACAACCCTATATTCATTTATACTCCTCAGTTTTGTCTTAGGCAAAACTAGGCCATTTAAAGTTTTGGCAGTATACCTTTGATACCCTGGACACAGTGACATGGAGACCCTACCTAAGGTGTGAGCCATGGGATGATGACTGGCAGCTTGGTTTTAGTTTTGAGTCATGGTGGTTGATAGGGCAGACACCATTTATCATTGAGTGATAGTTGGTTAGTCAGGTCCTGAGACAGTTTGGCAGCATACAGGGCATGCCGCAAGGAGTGACAGAGAATGCTCATACTCATCAAGAGAGATGAGACTTGGGACCCATGGCATCATTCAATGTTGCATGACAGGAGTTTTTGGATGCCCCATTCCAAGCATGGTCGATGAGACCGACAATGGTAGACCAAGGGATGACTGTTGATTTAGAGTAGTTTTTGAGGGATTTTTTGGTTCCACAGATCACAGACCCAGCAGTGAGGCCTCCAAAGAGAGATCCAACAGAGAGACAATGGGGGAGACTCCAAGGGAGAGATATTTGGGGGTGAGGGAGACAAGGTGGCAGTGATGGAGGAGGAGATGATGGTGGAGATGGAGGGAGAGGGGATAGAGCAGGACCTTGGATGAGAGGAGGTGGTGTGAGGCAAAGAAGATTGATGCCACCTCCAGCTAGACAAGGACAGAGACAACCTCCAACATAGCCAGCACAGCTAGTTGTAGGAGCTCCACTATAGGTACTAGCCCCTCCAGCATAGATATCAATTGCCATAGTACAGGGACCAGCTACACAGGTACAAGTTCCATAGGTATAGGTGCATTGATAGGATGAGGTAGATGTTTTGCTAGCCCAGGGTGGTGTGGTACAGGGTGGTCAGGTTCAGGATGACATATAGGATGAGCTTGATGTTGAGATGCCAGATGTATAGGCATAGGATGAGCCAACTGACATGGACATCGGGGGACAGGATCCCTACTTTTAGAGAGACGCTGCAGAGGAGGAGCCAGATATTGATACACTTCTAGTCAGACTAGCAGTTACATAGGTACAGGTAGACTAGGTGCCAAGTCTAGAGAGACAGATTGAGAGGCTAGAGCACCAGATGGATGTCCTTAGACATGAGTGAGATGCAGCGATTGAGAGACTCGAGGAGTCTGAGATGCTATTAGATGAGCTACAGAGGATAGAGGACCTAGGTCCTCATGGCGATATCTTGAGAGCCATGATATGAGCTGAGAAGGAGATATCCTACTGGCAAGAGGCATACAGACAGGCAGTTCCTAGGGATCAGTGGATTGGGAGCTTCAGAGAGAGCTCAGTGGTGGTGAGGACATCAGTACATGAGAGACAAGCACTGGCTGGTAGTGGAGGTGTATCATCACGTCCTCCTAGAGCACCCACTAGTTTAGGAGACCAAGGCGGATCCTCAGGAGCAGGTGGGTTAGTAGCACAGGGCCCTATTGCAGCTCGCAGATAGTGACAGACAAATTTAGGAGGCAGTGGGTCATAGATACCACTTGTATACACTTTTTGTATCATATTATCATTGTATCATTATATATTGACTTGATAGACACTGACTATAGACACATTGTTATTGATTATATATCATGGGACATTTGGACAGTTTGATTGCATTTATGGACTTTATATGATTTTGACTCTATATGATTGATGCAATTCTATCATGATTTGCTATGATGTTTATATACATGTGCGTACTGACATATGCAGGATGTGATGATTTACTTTTATATGCATGGAATGGATGTCTTAAAATGCAAAATGATTAATTTTGTATATGATGCTAATGGATAAACAATCTAATATATATGATGATATAAATGCATGTTCTAAATGATATTCACTAATGCTATGTGATGATAAATACAATGATGTAAAAACAATGTGAATAATGTAAAATGAATGGATAATAAATGCATGATGATACTAAATACATGTAATGAACAATAAATGATATTGTAATGCAAATGATATCTAAGGTAATAAATGAAAATGTACCTAAGATGATGGATAACATAATAAAATGAAATGATAACTATAACAAATATCCAATGAACACACCTAATAATAATTATGCATGTCTTCAAATAATTAAGTGCAAAGTATTTTTGGCTGTCCAAATGTCCTCAACTAAAATAACAATGTTTCTTGACACAAGAAGAATGGACTTAGGAAAAATAGATAACCTAATTAGAAAGATAACCCACAAAACCTTATAAAAGGAGCACTGCGATGCAATCCATGAGATGGTAAAATGAAAATGTAAAATGAAATGAATGTATGTCCACAACTTTAGGTAACATCTTAGAACTTCATAATAACTGGAATTTGATTTTCATCATTGAGCTCATTATGTTGCAAGAAAATGCAAGCATCATGGTATAATGAAACCAGGATGACCTGAGCACTTCTTGCATGGAGTTTAATATTGCAAACTTGACAAGCATCTAGGTATAATTAAACTGAGATGACCCAAGTTTCATTTGCGTAACAAACAAGGAATATTTTCCCCATCCATTGGGGAACAAATATTTGGAGTCAAGGTATGTGATGGCGTATCACCATAAATAGCATTTGTAGAACAACATGATTTTTATGTTGTCCATACTATAAAATGGATGAAGGCACTTATACATAGACACCCCAATTACTTGTTCCTTCAATTTCATCAAAAAATATCCCACAAACAACAATCAAAGAAAATATCATATCCCATCTCAGCTATTCTAATCAATGACATATGGGAGTTTCAAACGCATGTCAAAGATATGCCGAAATAGCATAGGGAACATGATAACAATGAAATCTAGATATGAATGCATAATTTATAATAAATCATTCTAACATGCCTACCATGAATATACATTTCTTTTTCCAAAAAGATAGATTTAAGATTTGTTAATCAGTTCAAGTGATGATGTATAGTCAAGATGTATAGATAAGCAATCATGATTTGAAGGATAGATCATAGATTTATGATTTAGCATGAAGATACCATTGTGAAAGAACATTTGATTGCGTTGCCTAGTGAAAATAACTCCATTGTGTCCTCAAAAAATCATGACTATCATAAATCCACTTCCCAAAATAGGTCGAGGACATGCCCCCAGCTAGTGATGGACTGACTTATTATGGATGAAGAAAGATGCAACAAGACTAGGATGAAGACCATGACAAAAGACCAAGCTATGATGGGGTTTTATTATGGGTAGATACAATGGATGGTGTATGAACTGGCCATTTTATTATGATATATACATGGTGGGGACAAGGACTGAGTAACCATTTTATTGTGGATATATACAATGAACGAACACACTAGAAGAATCCTAATAGATAGAAGAGATAACTCGTCACACATAGCACCTATTTCTAGGCTTTCACCATATGCTTTTATTGTAGTTTTCTTTTGATGTTGTGATTTTTTTGTATTTTTGACTTTTTTTTTTTTTTACAGAATATATATACAGACTATATACATGCCCCTTGCATTGGGATTTCAGGGATAGAACTTCTTGAGATGGATACTATTAAGAGGTTCATCCAAGGGATCCCCTTCAGGTGTAGACAACTAATAAGCCCCAGAACCATAGACCATTGTAATCACAAAAGGTCCTAACCAATTTGGTTCGAACTTGCCCTTCTTTTCACGGTGTTCTTGATTCTTTGGATTTTCTCGAAGGACTAAGTCACCCAACTGAAAGTCTCTGATCTTTACCTTGCTATTGTACTGATGGGATAGATGTTGCTAATAAACTTTCAAATGATCATAGGCTTGCTAACGGCATTCATCTAGGAGTTCCAATTCAGTCAGGCGTGCAACTCTATACTCTTCATCAGGAATTAAATCTTTAAGAGTAACACAAAGTGAAGGCAACTCAACCTCGAGGGGCAGGACTGCTTTAGATCCATAGACAAGGGAATATGGAGTGGCTCTAGTAGGAGTATGGATGGAGGTGCGGTAAGCCCATAAGGTTGGATTAAGTTGGAGATGCCAGTCACGGCCAGCGTCATTGACAGTCTTTTGTAGGATTTTAACAATTGTTTTGTTTGACGCCTCAACTTGGCTATTTCCTTGGGGATAGTAGATGGTGGAATAGTTGTGGGTGATGTGGAATTTTGTGCACAGGTCATCCATGTCCTAGTTTTGAAACTATTTCCCATGATCAGTGATAAGATACATAGGTATACCATATCTGCAAATGATATAGTTTAAGATAAACATGGATATTTGTTTCCCTATGGCGGTAATTAATGGAATGGCCTCAATCCATTTAGTAAAGTATTCTATGGCGGTGAGAATCCATTTGTGACCATTAGAAGATGGAGGGTTGATAGCACCCACAAGGTCGAGCCCCCACCGACTGAATGGCAAAGTAGTTGTAAAAGGATGTAACTCTTGAGTTGGAACATGGATAAGGTTTCCATGTATCTAACATTTCTTACATGCCCTAGCAAAATGAAAGGAGTCTGCTTCCATGGTAGGCCAATAATAACCCATATGCATGAGTTTCTTAGCCAAAGAGGGACCACTCAAATGTGTCCCACAAATAACCTCATGTACATCATGTAAGGAAATTTGAGCTTCATCATGTTCAAGACATCGCAAGAGAGTACCATCAAAACCTCACCGATAAAGGGTGTTAGATATTAGGACATAGCGGGAGGTTTGACAGAGAAAAGTTCATTTTTTATTTCAGGATAGGTCAGGAGGTAGGGTGTTATCTTTGAGGTAAGAATAGATATTTCCATAGGTTGGGGAGTCATGTCTAATCAGATGACATATAATACTCATATCAAGCTCATCATATGCAGGACAAGTTAGGGATTCCACCAAGAACTCAAAATGGGCCTTGGTATCTTCTATATCAAATAAAGAAGCAATCATTGCCATGGCATCGGTAGCCTTGTTTTCATGCCAAGGAATCTACTCAAAAGTGATGATAGAGAAATACTTTTTAAAATCATCAACCATACATTTATATGGCAATAACTTATCATCTTTGGTCTGATAATCATCATTAGCCTAGTTGACAATCAGCTGAGAATATTCGTAGACATTTATTTTAGATACGTTCCATTGTAAAGCCATTTTCAACCCAATTAGCAAAGCCTCATATTCTGCTACATTATTGGTGCAAGGAAATAACAACTTGAAAGATTTTAGAATAGTGTATCCTTGTGGCATGATAAAAAGAATACCAGCTCCTGAACCCTGCTAAGTGTATGAGCCATCAAAGTATAATTTCCATGTTTGTGTAGACAAAGCTAAGATATGAGCATCAGGAAACTCTGTGTGTATAGGTTGGTCATCTGTTAATGGAGCATCAGCTAGTTGATCTGCGATCACTTGACCTTTGATAGCCTTCCTGTCTATATATTCAATATCAAACTCACTAAGTAGCATGACCCACTTAGCCAGCCTGCCTGTCAATGCTATCTTGCTTAACAAATACTTTAAAGGATCAATCTTTGCAATAAGCTGGGTAGAATGTGACAACATGTAATGTCACCACTTCTATGAAGCAAAGACAATAGCTAGACATGCTCTTTCAATAGGGGAATAGTTTAACTCATATCCCACTAGAGTGTGACTGATGTAGTAGATGGCTTTTTCTTTTCCTTCATGATCTTGCTGAGCTAGAAGAGAACCTAGTGAAGCTGTCATGGCTAAAATGTAGAGCAAGAGTGGCTTGCCCGAAATTGGTGACATCAGAGTTGGAGGATTTGCACACCAAGCACATAACTCCATGAAAATAACTCCATTGTGTCCTCAAAAAGTCATGACTATCATAGATCCACTTCCCAAACTAGGTCGAGGACATGCCCCCAGCTAGGTGATGGACTGACTTATTATGGATGAAGAAAGACACAACAAGACTAGGATGAAGACCATGAAAAAAGACCAAGCTATGATGGGGTTTTATTATGGGTAGATACAATCGATGGTGTATGAACTGGCCATTTTATTATGATATATACATGGTGGGGACAAGGACTGAGTAACCATTTTATTGTGGATATATATAATGAACGGACACACTAGAAGAATCCTAATAGATAGAAGAGCTAACTCATCACACATAGCACCTGTTTCCAAGTTTTCACCATATGCTTTTATTGCAGTTTTCTTTTGATGTTGTGATTTTTTTGTATTTTTGACTTCTTTTTTTTTTACAGAATATATATACAGACTATATACATGCCCCTTGCATTGGGATTTTAGGGATAGAACTTCTTGAGATGGATACTATTAAGAGGTTCATCCAAGGGATCCCCTTCAGGTGTAGACAACTGATAAGCCCTAGAACCATAGACCGCTGTAATCACAAAAGGTCCTAACCAATTTGGTTCGAACTTGCCCTTCTTTTCATGATGTTGTTGATTTACGTCATTTTAGACATTGTCTGGGGCAGGGGCAAAATACTTGAAATTTTCTTTGAAACAATGTGACACACACATTATTTCAAAGAGGGGCAAAATGTATACACCTAAAAATGGCTTCATTAATTAATTAAATATTTATTATTTAATTACTATTGACTTGATAAATTAATTAAATATTTATTATTTAATTAATAATTAGTCCTCTATTTATTAAATAAATTATTCAAGTTATTTAGTGAATTCACTTAGTTTATTCTTCTATCCTAAGTCTTCTAATTAGTCTTATTAAAGTGATTTAATTAAATACACAATCACCTAAATATGACTAAGTTTTCTAGTCCACCTCACCTACCTAGTCACCTCACACATCACTTTGGCTAAGATAAATAATTATTATTAATTATTTATTTACAATTATCCTCACCCACACATGTCCTATTCTTAAGGGCTATGTGGCTTCATAGGACTTAGTCTCATGACCACATGTCCTCTCAACAACCAAGTCAAGAGACATTCCCTATTCCTAAGGGGCTTCTCAAGCCACCTCTAAGGGTCAAAAGTGACTCATAGGACACTTGTGCAAAGAGTCCTCATGAGGAAAAGGTCTCTCCCTCTTTCTCTCTTTGGTCTTTGTGAGACACTTGACATGTGTCTTTCCCTTCCACCTTCTTCTCCTCCATGTCAATGTGAGAGGAACATCATCCCTATTCTTCCTCTCACATTCCAACTACATCCCCCTTTCTCTCAATTCCTTCAAACCAAGTCAATCCTAGCCCTAGGATCTTCCACCTTTCATTCTCAACTGTAGGATTGCACCACCTAGGCCTAGATCCTCCAAACTCTATAAAAGGAGCCACATTTCCCATTTGTGAGCTAATAGGTATTTTTAATAGGCATTCAAGCATTCAAGAAATCAAGCATCCAAGCATTCTAAGAGCAATCAAGCATCCATACTATCACCATTTCATTTTCATTCCATCCATTAGTTTACATAAGCTATTGTGAACTCATTTCATTCAATCTCCACACTTTGGTAGCATCTTGGGAGAAGGCTTCATTTGGAAATCTGAGAGCTCAACATCTTCAAGAAATCAAAGCTAGGAGGACAATGGAGACAAGCTGCATGGTAGGTGAAGGTAATTAAATTAGTTTCATCATTTCATAGTTACTTTGCATTCTTCATTGTGTTTGCATTAGATATATTCATTGGCTTTAATAGTTAATTTATCATTTCTAGTTGGTAAACATCTAATTTGCATACAGATACCACATTTGTGGTTGACCTATTAGAGGGATTGTGATTCATGTTTCATCAGTTGAATGAAGATCCGTATGATTTGGGTCCTAACCTATATTTGTAATATATTTTCTTCTCATTGGGGAATGTAATCTTTCTTAGGCCGACTTGTGGCTTGAAAAGGCTTTATAAACTCTTGTAACTGATCTTTGAAGGCATAAAAGAAGATAGAGAAGAAAGAAACATCTATAGAGCTCTGTCGTTGGAGTTTAGAATAGATAGTATAAAAAGATAACCTACAAAAGGTTCATGAAATAGCTCTGTACACATGGAATATCTATAGAAAATCCTTTGTACTTAATTATTTGATAATAAGAATGTTGATCTTGCATTCTCTCAAATGTCTTTCTATATTACTTCCATTGTGTGATTCTTGCTACAAGGATTGGACCGAACTCTTTGATCATTCCCTCTATCCTTGACTGCATCATGTGGTATAATAGACTTTTTTTTTATTATGTTGAGGAATATCATGGGTTTTGAGCTTTTGAAGTCCTAGGTTGATTTTTTCTAGGTTGGCAAAAAGAGTATCTGACCCAAAATTGTAGAGGATTCATAGAAGATGGATCACAAAGGAAATACTAGGGATGTTAGAAGAGATGTAGATTTAGTTGTGTTGGATATGTTTTGGAAGATTGTAGCTAGACTTGAAGCTATTGAGACAACCCAAAGAAGAGTTCAACACATTAAAGATGTGAGTAATGAGGAGAAGAAAGAAATGGATGGTCCCACAATAGTGAGTTACACTTTTTTTTTACTTTGACACTAAAATGTACATTCTGAAAAAAAAAACTTCACATTCGGACGCATATTGCCACTAGACCGTTACAAATTTGTAGATGAAGTAAATTGGAGTCTTTTAGAATTTTCTCTATAGACTCTAAATATATTTTTGTTAAATTTTTTAGAATTGATTTGGATCCATTTTCCTATCTCCCTCGAAAACTAGTACGTTGTTGTAAACAACATTTTTAAAGAGTGACACTCACTTCATAAAGAATAATTTTTTTTCTAAAATAGATATAATGTGATTCTTTCAAATTTAGTTTTGTAACATCCATATCAAATTATTTCAATTGGTTTCATAACTTTATCCTTATAATTTCATATTTTATTAACATTTGAAGTTGACTTAACCATAATTTTGGCATGCGTTCATTCTGTAACTTGTAACTTGTTGTGGATTTGTCCAATTTCAATTTATTTTGAAAGAAAGAGGACTTCAATACCTAGTGCATAGATATTTTTTAGAATTATTTTTCTCTCATTTATTAATTTTCCAAAAGCATCGAACACAAAGGTTTATATATGGTGAAATATCTATGTGTAGTAAAACTAAAAATACAAAGTCATAATAAACTTAATATATATTAACATTATAATCATTGGAAATAATTTTTTGAGTACTACCATACTAAATAGATAGGTTTTTCAAATGAATTTGTTTGATCTACCAAAAGCTAAAGTCAAAGTGATTTTTTGTTTGCGTTGTAATAGGTGTGAAGGAGACTCTATTGCAGGTATGAATGAGGAGTAGATATGTTATATAAAATATTTTTTGATCTAAGTGGCTTTGAGATAACCATTTTTAATTAATTCCTTCAAATGGTATCTCTCAAGGCTTAAATCATCATGGTTTTTTTGTTAAATATGTTTCTTCAACAAAAATCAGCATATCTAAAAAAGTGTAACCTACTATTGTGGGGTCACCCAACTAAAGAAGTAGTCGAAGAAGGTGAAGAACAACCAGAGCATGAATAAGGAGATGATATATTTTTAAAAGCCTTAACTAGGGTTAATGTAAGACCACATTTCAATCTACCTGACTACCATGGAAAGATGGATCTAGATGAATTACTTGATTGGATCATAGAGATGGAAAAATAATTTGACTATGAAGGGATAAATGAAGATAAGAAAGTGAATTATGCTTGCAAAAAAATGAGAGGAAATGCATCCTTATGGTGGGATCATTTTCAGACTGATAGAAAGAAGGGATAATGATAAAATTAAGTCATGGGATAGGATGGTGAAAAATTTGAAAGATAATTTTTTATCTGTTGATTACCAAGTAAGTTTGTTTAGGAAATTGCAAAACTTAAAGCAAAAGAATCTTAGTGTGAAAGAATATACTAAAGAATTATATATATTGGATATCAAATCTGAATATATTAATGATGATGTTGAAAGGGTTGCAAGGTACCTGAATGGTTTGTGGACATCATACCTAAATGGTTTGAGGACATCTATTCAAGATGAGATCAATTTGGTTAAATTGCAAAGTGTTGAAGAATCTTACCAATATGCCTTAAAAGTTGAGGAGAAATTAAAAAAAAGGCATTAGAAGAGACAAAGAGGAAGAGGTGTAATATTTTAGAGAGGAAGAACCTTGGGTGGAGGAAGAACTTATTTAGATAAGAATAAGGGTAAGGAATAATTCAAGCAGGAAAATTCATATCAAAGAGATGATAGAAATTTATAGAGAGAGGTGGATCACATAGCTATAGGAAAGATGACAGAAGAGTGTTTAGAGGAACTTATTTCAAGTGTGGAGGAGAAGGACACTGTGCCTTTGAATGTACTCAAGGAAGTTCAGGAAAGAGAACTAAGAGCAGTGGCATGAATACTTTTGTGGAAGAAGAATCCAAATAACCTTTGAACCAACCTAAAGATGGAGAAGACCTAATGGTAAGAAGAGTCCTATGTCATAAGGAACTAGACCAAGAGTCATTTCAGAGAAGTTTTTTCAAAATAAGATTCAAAGTTGAAGGAAAATGTTACAAATTGATTATTGATAGTGGTAGCTCAGACAACCTAGCTTCTAAGGAATTGGTGAGAAATTTGCAATTACAAATATTGAAGCATTTAGAACCCTATCAGATTTCCTAGATAAAGGATGATCATAATGTATTGGTAAGTGAACAATTCCTATTGAAATTAAAAATAGGATCATATCATGATGAAGTTATTTGTGATGTTATGCCTATTGATGTGTCTCATATCTTGTTGGGAAGGCCTTAGCAATATGATAAATAAGATTTATATGATGGGAGAGAGAATCGGTATACTATTATTGCAAATGTAATGAAGAAACTATTGTTACCTTTAGTTGAGACTCTTAAGAATGAGAATTGTACTGGTGTTAGAATTTCTTTGGTTGAAGGTAGGAAATCCTTAGATGGATTGAAAAATGATAAAGTATGTTCTTCTTTGATCCCTAAGAAGCCTAATGTAGAGTCAGTAGAAAAATAACTTGAAGAAATAAGAGAATTGTTGAGTGAGTATAAGAACATAATCTCATATAATGTACCCAATGGATTGCCACCTGTGAGAAGTATTAGTCATTGCATGGATCTGAGTCTTGGAGAAAGTTTTCCAACTAAAGAAGCACATCAGATGACACCAAAAAAGCATAAATAATTGAATAGGAAAGTTTAAGAGTTGTTAAAGAAAGGTTTGATCAGGGGAATTTTGAGTCCTTATGTAGTACCTACAGTATTAACACCCAACAAGAATGGAGAATGAAGGATGTGTACAGATTCTAGAGCCATTAGTAGGATCATAGTAAAATACTAATTTCATATGCTCCGAATGGATGATATAATGGAATTTTTAAGTGGAGCTAGATATTTTACCAAGATACATTTGAAGAGTGGATATCATCAGATTATAATTAAAGGAGATGAGTGGAAACTTGCATTCAAGACAAATGAAGGATTTTATAAATGGTTGGTGATGCCTTTTGGATTGACTAATGCACCAAGTACTTTCATGAGGTTGATGAATGAGGTATTGAATAAATTCTTTAATTTTTTAATTGTTTACTTGATGACGTTATGATTTTTAGTAAGAGCAGAGAATATCATTTATTGCATCTGAGACAAGTGTTGCTAAGATTAAGGGAGAAGTTGTTGATAAATATCATGAAGGAAGAAATAGTGTATTTAGGATTTGTGATATTTTTAGAAGGATTGAAGATGGATCCTAAGAAGGTTAATTAAATATTAGGATGGCCTATACTTGTGAATGTTGGAGAAGTGAGATCATTTCATGGATTGGAAAGTTTTTAATGAAATTTCATCATAAATTTAATTTGGTTTATAATCCTATGAATGAGATAATGAGGAAGGATAGAAAATAATTCAAGTGCATGCATGGAGCACAAAAGAGACTTGAATTGGTGAAGTATAAGGTGATTGAATAGTTTTTTTTAGCCCTACTTGATTTCAATGAAGTTTTTCAAGTGGACTGTGATGCGAGTGGTAATGCAATTGGAATAGTATTAACTCAAGAAGGTAGACTGGTCACCTATTTTAATGAAAATTTAAATGACACAAAGAGAATATATTTAGTATATATGATTAAGAATTTTATTCCCTCTAGTAAAAGCCTTGAAGAAATGGAGACATTATATGTTTCCTAAGGAGTTTATGTTATACACTAATCATTAAGCATTGCAATATCTGAATAATTAAAGTAAGTTGAATCAGAGACATATGAGATGGGTTGAATTCTTATAGAGTTACACCTTTGTGTTGAAACATAGGAGTGGTAAAATAAATAAAGTTGTTGATGATTTGAGTAGAAGAAGGAACTTGTTGACAAAAATGAGAATTGAAGTATTGGGATTTGATGAATTGAAGAATTTGTATGAAGGTGGCCCTCACTTTTATGAACCTTATAAATCTTCTAGAGAACCTACTATATAAGACCAAGAAAATGGTTAGACTATTTCAATACCCAAAATTTCTATGAGGGATAATCTGATTAAAGAGAAGCATTGTGGGGGATTATATGGACACTTTTGTATTGACAAGACAATGGCTTTAGTGACAATTATTTTTGGCCTCAAATTCATAAGGATGTCAAGAAATTTTTTCAATGTTGTAGAATTTGTCAAGTTGCAAAAGGAAGTAATCAGAATATTGGATTATTTACACCTTTGATAGTGTCAAGAAGACTTTGGGAGGACATTAGAATGGTTTTTTTACTAGTGTTGTCGAAGACACTGAAAGGTAATGATTCTATATTTGTGATTGTGGACAAGTTTTCAAAGATGTCTCATTTCATACCTTGTAAGAAGACAAAAAATGCAGTACATGTAGCTAACTTATTTTTCAAATATATTGTGAGGTTTCATGGATTTCCTAAGAGTATAGTTTTGAATGAGGATAGTAAGTTTGTTGGTTATTTCTCAAGGACAGTTGGGAAGAAAATGAAGGCAAAATTGAATTTTAATTCTACATTTCATCTACAGATAGATGAAAAAATAGAAGTGGTAAACAGGAGTTTGGGTAACTTATTGAGATGTTTGGTTGGAAAAAAGACTAGAAATTGGGATTTAGTTCCAGCACAAGTAGAGTTTTCATATAACAATTCAGTGAATAGAAGTATAGGGAAGACACCATTTGAGGTAGTTATTGGTTTTAATCCTAAAGGAGTATCAAAGTTGAGGGATATCAGTCATGAAGCCAAAAGAAGTGTGGAAGAAGAAGAATTTGGAAAACACATGAGTAGCTTACATAACCAGGTCAAACAACATTTGGAGACAGTGAATTGGACATATAAGGAGAAGACATATATGAAGAGGAGACAAGGAATTCCATTTAGGGGATGAAGTACATTTGTATATCTGAATAAATGAAGGTTTCCTATTAGAACATATAACAAGCTAAAGATGAGGAAATTCAGAGTGTGTAGGATCTTGAGGAAATTTTATTCAAGGAATGCATATAAAGTGGAGTTACTAAATGATATGGATATTTCACCCATATTCAATATTGTAGATTTTTCTGAGTATCATGAACCATATTTTCATGACAGTGATGAATTAGATATTGAGAAATAATATCATAGGAAGAAAATGGATGAGATAGCTGACATTTTGGATAGCAGTGTTGGTCGAAGTAAAGGAGGTAAGCAATATAAGGAGTATCTTGTCAATTGGAAAGACAAACCAGTGGAGGATTCCCCCTATATTTCTTAGGTTGAGTTTGACCATTTTGGTTTTCCTTTATCCCCAGGAAAGTGAGAAACTCACTTTTCAAATAACCCCAGCTAGTTTGTGATGTAAGATCATCTTGGACTCTTGTCAATCTTGCATCAACCAAAAATATTTGTTTTTCTATTTTCTTGCAAGTTAAGTTTTCATGTTTCTTGAATAGTGTTTGATCAATTTGGCTCTTTTGTAGTTGTGAACCTATTGGAATGTTGATGGACTCTTCCTGAACCTTCTCCTAGGTTTGCATACCATTTGGCTTCTTCATGTATGAGATATTGCAAATTCTTTATGGGACCTAACTATTCTTCATGTTTCATGCCTAGTTTGTATTTTTTGATCTTGTGAAGGATTTTCCCAATTGAAAAAGCTTAATGGCATAATTATCGATGATAGCATGTTTTTGGATGACCTATTTGAGGGATCATGGTTCATATTTCATAAATTTAATGAATATCCTTATGATTTGGGTCATAACCTATATTTGTAATATATTTTCTTCTCATTGGGGGATGTAATCTTTCTTAGGCTGACTCATGGCTTGAAAAGGCTTTATAAATCTTGTAATTAATCTATTATGACATTAGAGAAGATAGAGAAGAAAGAAACATCTATATATCTATATATAGTTGGAGTTTAGAATAGATGGTATGAAAAGATAACCTACAAAAGGTTCATGAAACAAGCTTGTACACTTGGAATCTATGTAGCATATCCTTTGTACTTGATTATTTGATAATAAGAAGGATGATATTGCATTCTCTCAAGTGTCTTTTTGTATTGCTTCTATTGTGTGATTCTTGCTACAAGGATTGGACTGAACTCTTTTCTTTCCCTTTGTCCTTTACTATATCATTCATGCCACCTAACCATGAGGAACCCTCAGGCCCTCCCCACCATGCTTGTGGAGATAACCATATGGCCTAAGAACACACACAACAATCATGCAAGAATTATTACAATACAATCAATATACCACTACACTTCAAATCATAATAGGAACATCACAAAAAGAGGTCAATATCACATCATAGGCATGAGGATGCAAAAAACATACAACTACTCAAGTCTAAACAAGACTCCACACACCAAGAATTCTACTCTAGATAAGGGCATCTCAGGAGCACAATGATACATCAAAACTAGATACACAACTCATACATACAAGATATCTGATAGAACCAAGGACACCATAGAATGTAATCATACACCATAATAAGAAGACTACTCAGCATGATGGTATCATGATAATACAATCAAACACTAATAGCACACACATCCAAAATCCATCTATAAGAAACACATATTTTTCCATGAATCAACCAAATCCATACCGCATATCCAAGAGTATCTATCTAAAATTTACTAATTTACTCAAAGCATAATAAACTTGCACTTATAATGATTAAGGAAAAACCATATATCTAAACATGACCAACTACACTTAGCCAACTTGATTCGTGAGTATAGACCCTCCTTAGATCTCAATTAAAAATTTTATATATAAACTCAATCATTCCACATAAACCAAAATTAGAAAAATCAAAAAAATCCACTTTTTCACAAGTCACAAAAGGGGTATAAAACCATTCCAAGGCCAAGCCACCATTAATGGCTCCCAAAAAGCTTAAATTTTCAAACTTAAAGAATGAAAAACCCAAAAGAACCCATTGGTCCATAACCACCCAACACCTCAAAAATGCAATAATATTTAAAATTTGGGAATCCATAAAAATTTGGGTAGAATTTCCCCATAAGAACCCCCATTTTCAAATTCTCACCACATGAATTAAAATATGCATCAAATAAACTTCTACAAAAAGGAAATATGGTTAGATTAAACTCACAAATAATTTAAAACTTACAAAGTTCAAATTGGAAGAGAACTCAAGAAGATGTTGTTGGGATATTGTACAAATATGTTCTTTAGAGATCACTATCACATATTTGAGATATGTGTTGTCATTAATGTCAACATATTTCTTTGTTGTGATAGAATTGTAGAGATGTTGTATGAATGTTTAGTGGAATAATTGGATTGGTATGACTACTGTATTTAAGATCTGGGGATGAAAAGATATATATGTGTTGAGGTGTGTTTGTTCTTGATCTATGTCAAGTTATAGAGGTTCATAGTGAGAACTGAGTAAGTTATGGTTGATTTATCAAAGACTGCCATTTTGATGTTCATGAAGTGTTCAGGATAAGATAGTGTGATAGTATTTGGATCAATGTGGATCAATGTGATAGTATTTCAAGATGTGAAAGCTATGACATGTTTAGGACTTGGATTTGTGTCCTTGACATGATTAGATTGTTGGTTTAAGTATCACAAGCTATGTTTTTGTAGTGATAGTGTTTACTATTTATTGTTCCTTGTATATAGTGTAGAGATGATTATGAATTCCAAGATAGAGGTGTTGTTGATGTTGTTGAGATATTCAATGTTGTTGGTTGATGTATTATAATCATGTTCCATTTTTTTTTCTAGATCGCATTCATTGGTGTGATTAGTTTGGATAATCTTCTTATGGTGTGCTAGTGTTATTAATGTTCTCAAGGACATGGTTAGTGTAATGTGTTGTGAAGGATCATGACGTGATTTATAGATATTTTGTGTGTTTAAGGATGTTCTTATGTGTCATTTATATTTCTTAGCCAACATTAAATGAATCACATTGTAATTTTAATTTTAATGATGAAACATTTTGTAATTAGGTGTTTAGGTTGAGAGGACCCTGTTTATCCTTACAAGGTTGATGAAATCTATAAAAAGATGTAATCATTTGTAAGTGAGAAAGCATGAGAGATTATGTGTATGTTGTATTGATTACTGTGTGAAGAGGTATGAATGGAACATTTAATTAAGGTAGAGGTTTTTTGTACTTCATCAGAGATTTATTAGCATATTAGAGATACTATCAGTTAGTTCATACATTAGAGGATTGTTGTCCATAGTAGATTGTAGTCCATTTAGGGTTGTATCCCTTGTTGTAATTCTCTAGGTTGTTTCCCTTAGTTGTATTTGATTGTGATCTCTAGGTAGTGTGCCTAAATGCATGTTCATTACCCTTTGTAATAATCCTAATAGGGTAAATTTATTTTAACTGAGTACATCATCTTGTGAGTTTGATCCCCACCATCATTTTTTCCCCTAAAATGGTTTCCATGCAAAAAAATGTTAGTTTTATGTGTTCATGTGTTTTATGGATCAATGTTCTCATGCTTTACTTTCAAATATGTGATTAAAGTTTTAAGTTTGCATAAGGTTTTGGTTTTTGGACACAAACAATTCACCCCCCCCCCCCCCCCTCTCAATTGTGTGTTTCCTTGATTCTAATAATTGGTATTAGAGCTAAGTCCTCTTTGGGATGCATAATCTCTCAAGGAGATCCAAGATGGTAGTGTTCAAGGAGGACATTCCTATACTTAAAGTAACAAACTACACAATATGGAAATACCAGATGAAGACTCATTTGAGATGCAACAAAGAAGACTATTATACTATCATTGAGAATTCTTATACTCCTCCTCTAGATCTATCTACTACTAGTGCCAATGAGAAGAATAAATTTCAATACAACATCATAGCTAAGGAAGCCTTTCTAAGTGCCTTGTTTGATATAGAATATACAAATGTTATGGAATTAGAAACCTCTCATAAAATATGGATAAAATTGGAGACCTTGCATGAAGGAGATTTCAGTGTGAAGCAAGCCAAACTAAAAATTATGAAAGGGAAATATGAAGCCTTGAAGATGAGTGAGGATGAGAACATCACTTTTTACATGTAGAAGATAAATTATTTTGTTTTCAAAATCAGATGTTCCAGTGGGAAATTGGATGAAGATGATATTGTTTCAAAGGTGCTCAGATCCTTGTCTCCTTCTTATGATGGAAAATTTGTTTCTATTGAATAAATTAGGACCCTGACTACTTTGAAAATAGATACATTGGTTGGTAAGTAGTCTTCTTTTGAAATGAGTAAATTTTGTGATAGTCTTCCTAAGGTTGAATATGCATTTAAATCTAGTGTTTCTAAGGATAAGAAAAAATATGACCCTGGTGAAAGTTCATCTAAGATTGGATCTAGATATACTAAGGAATGGGAAGAGATTGAAGAAGAGTAAAGAAAGCTTGAAGAGCTTGAACCCTTGATTGCTAGGATAGTTCCCAAGGGATCTAGTAAGTATGAAGAAAATTTTCCTTTGAAATGTTTTTCATGTAACAATATTGGTCATTTTTCATCTAGTTGTTCAGAGAGAGTTCCTAAGAATAAGATGAATTTCATTCCTAAATATTAGAAGAAGTGCTACCTTGCTTTTGAGGAAGGTGTGATAGATGAAAAAATAGAGAAATACCCTAAGATAGATGATGAATGGGGATTCATTTGTATCAAATAAGAAGATCTTGTATTGAAAGAGGAGAAAGCCTTGGTTTCACAAGTTGATGAGAAAGATGAATGGGTTATTAGCAGTGGTTGTTCACATCATATGACTGGTGACAAAATGAAATTTGTAAGTCTGGAAAGATATGATGGCAACGTGGTTAGATTTGGTAATAACACTCCTTATTTTATCTATGGAAGAGGATCTATTACTCTTGATGGTAAGAATAAAATTGATGATGTTTTAAATGTTGAAGGACTACAACATAATCTTTTGAGTTTTGGATAGCTAGTCGACAAAGGATATGATCTATGATTCAAGGATGGAATGTGAAAAATTATTGTAAGTTTAGGTATTGAAACTGCATTAGGTATAAAGACTAAATGAAATATTATTCATTTGAATAGTGCAAAAAGAAGATGTTTGATTATTCAAATTGATGCGAGTTGGTTATGGTTTAAGACGTTGTGTCATGAAAATTTTGATAACATTATTTTTGGATAATTGGGAGGGGGGTGAATCAGTTATCTTAGGTCCCTTTATGATTTTCAACCTTAAAATATTCTCAGTAGATAATCTATGCAATCATATTTAAATATTTAACTCACCAAAACAACATTCATTAGGAAATCAATAAATAGCATGAAAAACATTCAATCACACATTAACACCAATATTTATCGTGGAAACCCAATTTGGGAAAAACCATTGTGGGAATTGTCACCCACAAAATAATTCACTCTTCTAAAGTGAGGTTGGTTAAAAGTCAATCCTGTTAAAGATTACAAACACATTTTATAGACGTGACCCTATTAGGGGATTTTAACCAAAGAGCAACTAGATCTATCACCCTATGATGAGTGGTCGTATCAGAGAACTTTAGAACATTTGTTAGAATGCCACCTTACAAAGGATTTAGAAATCAGGACTATTAAATCCACTTGGTTAAGAGATTTTTTTCTACAATGGATAGAAATTAATAGTAGAATGATCTGATAAAATATGCAACTACCTTTTCCTATTCAGATCTCGTTTCTTCTCATTTGTCCTCTTCAAACTATTCCTTTTTGGCTGATCAATACACATACCTCATCTCATCACTTTTCTTCACTTCACTCGCACATTCCTTACACTTTGTTCTACTCGATGTATCCTTCTTTTCAATTCAATTTTATGCTATGGATATCAACACTTCATCAACATCAACAACATGATCATCATGATCATGCTTTATATAGATAATTTTTTTTTTTTAATCCTATCACCGCTTAATCTCATCCATTAAATCAAATCAATATCTTGGTCAAATTTTTTATGATTCTTTCCATCTATATCTTCACCTTGGAACTTGAACTTTTCTTGTATCTCAAACCAATCACTAAATCTTCACCATTTATTTGTATATAATGATTCTAATCCATTGATTTCATTAACTAACTTTTTTCCCTCCTTAGAATATTCTATATCAATCCAAATCTTCAATCGATGTCATCTTTTACTTGATTCTTTGTTTAACCGACCAACTTCATCTACTCAGTTAACTGTGATTGACCAATAGCTTTACTTATCGACAACTGTTTCCAACATGGTAGAACACACTATCTCCTTATATTTTTACTTTGCAACTTCAATCCTTTGTTATCGATCAAGATAATTGACTTGTGCATCATTTTAACACTTTATTAAATTATGTAAAATAATCAAATCAATATTACCTTATCATAGACTGATTCAAAAATTGCCCAATTAAGATCATATACTTAACATCACTTCTTTATTTCATCTTCTATCTTTACCAATCATTTATTTTCTCAACATCATAGATTTTAGATTGATATGGAAACTTGAAATTAGTAATTCAACAAGCTTGACATCAGTGAAAACATAACAATTGATCCAATCCTTCTACATACCTTTCATTGCTCGGTTGACCTTATTCATTCTCATCAGTTCAAAAATCTCATCAGTTGGGGTGACAATCTCCCCCTTTGGAATTGATGGAAATACAATTTATATCTCATCTCACATCTGAAATATACCATCGAATACTAGTAATCTTCATTCTTTACACAATCTCCCCCTTAGTCATATCTCTCCCAATTCATTCTCTTCCTGATCATTCTATCTCTCCCCAATAATAGTTACTCTCCCTTTATGTTTCTCTCCCCCTTTGACAAAAATGCCAAAGGTACGTGCAATACCTTAATCCTTTTAGTTTTACCTTGTACCTTGATTGTACCAATGACTTTTGTATCCTCATATTTTTCTCACAACTTTAGGTTGTTCCTAAAGAGTGGATATTTGCATCAAATCACAAATAGATATTCTAATAAAGCATGAATTGATGCAACCTGCATCTATTTCTAATGAACACTAGAGAGGGGAATGACCCCTAGTTTACCTCTTAGGCACTCAAAAGTATCCTTAGGAAATGACTTTGTGAATATGTTAGAAAGTTGTTCCTTATATTTCACATATTCTAGCTTTACTTGTTTTTCCTATACTTGTTCTCTCAAATAGTGATACTTGATTGATATGTGCTTTGTTTTTTAGCACATCATCGAATTCATTAAAATGTTTATAGTACTAGTATTATCACAATAGATTGTCATATGACTATCTATCTCCTACTATATCCCTTCAAGTAGTTGTTTTATCCACATAATATTTGAACAATTTATTGCAACAACAACATATTTTGCCTCAGCAGTAGACTGTGAAATGCAATTTTGCTTTTTGCTTATCTATTTCACTAAGCTTTATCTTAAGAAGAAAGCTCCTCTACTTGTGTTTTTCCTACCATCCACATTTCATGTCCAATCAGCATCAGTATACATTGTCAATTCAAAATATTCATCCTTTTTATACCATAAACCATTTTCTTTGGCTCCTTTCAGATATCTAAAGATTCTCTTCACAACAGTCATATGTGTTTCTTTAGGATTAGAAGAAAATATAGCCACAATTACAATAACATGATCAATATTTGGAGTGCTATGAATAACATACTATATCTTAGCGATCATGAATCTATACAGAGTTTCATTTACCTTGGTAGAGTCATTTTACTTTGACAATTTGCATCCAGTAATCATCGGTACCAGTTTTGAGTCTTCCATCCCAAAAGTTTTCAGGATCTCTTTGATGTATTTTTACTGAGTTGTATATATTCCATCTTTGGTCTTTTGAATTTTTAATCCAATGAAATTTTTTATCTCTCCAATCATTGACATTTCAAATTCCTTTCTCATTTCATTATCAAATGATCTACACATTGACCATTTCCTCCAAATATGATATCAACAAATATTTCAGCAATTAGTACCTTTTCTTTAGATTCACTTTTCAAGTACACATTACTATTGTCACTAGTTTTGATGAAACCTATTCTCATTAGATATGAGTGGAGTCTTTCATACCATGCTCGGGGTGCTTGTTGTAAACCATACAGTGCCTTGTGAAGTTTACATACCATGTCTTGCTTACTTTTGTCAACAAATCCTTCAGGTTGGTTAATGTACACTTCCTCTTCCAGTATTCCATTAAAAAATGTAGACTTTACATCCATTTGATAAACATTGAAACCTTTGTGAGCAACATATGTAAGTAAAATTCTCACACCTTCTAGTCTAGCAATAGGAACAAATGGCTCACCATAGTCAATACCTTCTTCTTGAGCATATCTTTTGCATACAGTTCTAGCTTTGTTTTTTTATCACTTCTCTATTTTTATTTATTTTATTCCTAAAAATCCATTTTTTACTAATATAATTCTTATCCTTAGGTCTCAGTACTAATGACCAAGTATTTTTCTTTTCAACTTGATCAATCTCTTCTTTCATTTCATTGATCCAATCTTCATTTTGAAGTGCATCCTTGACTAGTCTAGGCTTAAATTTAGAAATCAAACATGTATTGTCTCTCAACTTACTTCTTGTCATGACTCTTTCATTCTTGTCTCCAATAATTTGAGTCGGTGATTGGTTCTTTCTCACATACTTTGCTAGCACTGGCTTGATTCTTTGTTCTTCAACATTTTCATCTCTTGGTGGGGGCTCAATTGGTTCCTTGGTTTCTTCTTGCAGATTGGGTATAGTACCAGAAACTCCTTCCTATACATATATAAATCTTTGATAATCTTCTGGTTCCTTTTTTCCATCTTCTTCATTTCTTTCTGCAAACTCATAAATCCTTACATTTCCACTTTCCATAGTTTTGTTAGTAGCCTTATTCAGACATTTATAAGCTTTTCTCTTTGTGGAGTATCTTAATAATATACCTTCATCTCCTTTATAATTAAACTTTCCATTCCTAGTAGCTTTTAGTATGTAACACCTACTTCCAAATATTTTAAAGTAGCTAACATTAGGTGTATGCCCATACTAGATTTCATAAGGGGTTTTATTAGTACCTTTCTTCAATTGTACTCGGTTGAGGGTGTAGATAGCTATACTAATGGCTTCCCTCTAGAATATTTGTGCAACCTTCATCTCAATCAACAATGTTTTGGCACAATCAACTATTGATTTGTTCCTTCTTTCAGCTATATCATTACGTTGTGGTGTTCTAGGTGCAGAGACTTATCTTTTGATTCCATTCTCATTGCAGAAGACAGTAAATTCATTAAAGATAAATTCACCTCCTCTATCTAATCTTAAACACTTTAGTTTCTTACCCATTTCCTTATCAACTCTTTCCTTATACCATTTAAACATTTGAAATGCATTAGAATTTTATTTTAAGAAGATTACAGACATCATCCTTGAGTAGTCATCAACAAATAGAATGAAATATTGATCACCATAATAACTTTGTACTCTCATAGGGTCACATAGATCAGTATGAACTAATTCCAATATACCATTAGATGAGTAAGACTTTCTTGAAAAATATGATTTAGTCATCTTACTGATCTGACATTCCTTACACATAACTCTATCAGGCTTGCTTAATCTTGGTAGACCTCTAAATTTATTTTTCTTACTAACCTTCATTAAGTTATCACAATTTATATGATAGAGTCTCTTATGCCATAGCCAAGAATATTCAACTTTAACAAACAAGCAACTTTTTATAGGAGTATCAAGGTAGAATAAGTTACCTTTAGATTGTTCATTGGTTCCAATCAAATCTCCAACAACATCATAGATCTTTACTTTTCTGTTATGAAACTCCATTCAGTGACCAATGTTATTCAATTGTGCAACACTCAACAAGTTTTATTTTAGTCCTTGAATAGGCATTATCACATTTAATATTTTCATTCAACAAAATGGATCCTTTTTCTTTTACAGAACATGGAGCATCATTTCCAAATATAAAAAATCCTCCATCATATTCTTATAAGTTATCAAACTTATCAATGTCACTAGTCATGTGATATGAACAACCACTACCAATAATCCATGGGTCAGTTTTACTTACTTGAGAAATATGGGCTTTTTCATCTTCATACCTTTCTTCTTTTGAGTCATCCTTCGTAGCAACATAAACCACTTCCTCACATTCTTTTGTGTCATTAGATTCATCATCGATTATTACTTCCTCAGCTAGGTATCATGATTTATTTCCTTTGTCCTTGAAGTCTCTAAAATTTCAGTATTAGTTCTCCTTCATGTCCTTCTTATCATTCTTGTCATTATCAGGACACCTAGATGCAATATGACCAATCTTGTTACAGTTAAAAAAATTTAGAGGTAGTTTACCTTTATACTTTCCTTTTCCTCTCGGTAGCCTCTTTGTCAATAGTGCTTCCAGTTATTCTTGTTCTTTTTCTTTGGTTAGGATACTGTCATAGTCACTTCCACCTAAACTACAGTGATTCTATCTTTCTCTTCATGAACTTATAATGCTTAAAGATGATCTAAAATCTATTTCTATCTTCGATAAACTATTATCAAAATTATTGAGCTCAAATGCAATCAACTTACCAATCAAAGCATCAAGAGTAATAATATTATTAGGTATGAATCTTAGTTCCTGAATAGCAGAGACTTGAATAGAATATTTAAGTGAAAGAGTTCTAAGAATTTTTCTTACCACTTCTTCACCAATTAATGTTCCACCAACACCTTTGATAACACTTACAACTTCCTTAATTCTGAAGCTATATTGTGCAATGTTTTCTTCTTCTTTCATTTTCATCTCATCAAATTTTCCTCAGAGAGTATCAACCTTTTCTTTTTGTACTTGTGGATAACCTCCATAAATAAGTGCAAGTTTGTCCCACGTCTCTTTTGTTGTATTACAATCCATAATGTTATTGAACTAAACATCATTCAAGGAAGAAGCAATTTCAATCATTACCAATTTTTGTTCCTTCTTTTCTCTCATCTGATCAAGTTTCATAGGTCCAGGAGGTGGTGGAGTGTAGTCATTATCCAAATGGTTGAGTTTAGTATCTCCTATACATCTTCGGATCTTTAGCTTAAGTCTTCTAAACTTTTACTTATAAGAACCAAATTCTCTGATACAAATTGTTAGATAATTGAGAGGGGGGGAGAATCAGTTATCTTAGGTACCTTTATAATTTTCAACCTTAAAATATCTTTGTAGATAATCTATCTAATCAGATTTAAACATTTAACCGACCAAAGCATTATTCATCATAAAATCAGTAAATAGCATGAAAAACATTCAATCACACATTAACACCAGTATTTAAAATGGAAACCCACTACAAGAATTGTCACCCACAAAATAATTCACTCTTCTAAAGTGAGCTCAGTTAAAAGCCAATCTTGTTAAAGATTACAAACACATTTTCTAGATGTGACCCTGTTAGGGGATTTTCACCAAAGATCGACTAGATATGTCACCCTATAATGAGTGGACTTATTAGAGGACTTTAGAACATTCGTTAGAATGCCAACTTACAAAGGATTTATAAATTAGGATTGTTAAATCTACTCAGTTAAGAGATTTTCTTCTATAATGGTTAGAAAGTAATAGTAAAATGATCTAATAAAATATGCAACTACATTTTCTTGTTCAGATCTCCTTTCTTCTCATTTTTTGTCTTCAAACTCTTTCTTTCTAGATGATCAATACACATACCTCATCTCATCACTTTTCTTCGCTTCATTCACACATTCCTTCAACTCTATTATTCTCAGTGTATCCTTCTTTTCAATTCAGTTTTCTACTCTGGATAACAACACTTCATCAACAATATTAGTATCAACATCAACAACATGATCATCATGATCATCCTTTATATAGATAACTTTTTTTTCTTAATCCTATCACTTCTTAATCTCATCTATTAGATCAAATTAGTATCTTGGTAAAAAAAATTATGATTCTTGTCAGTTGTATCTTCACCTTGGAACTTGAACTTTTCTTGGATCTCAAACCAATCACTAAATCTTCACCATTTATCTATACCTAACGATTATGTTCCATTGATCTCATTAAATGACTTTGTTCCTTCCTTAGAATCTTCTATATCAATCCATATCTTCAACCTATGTCATCTTTTACTTGATTATATGTTTAACTGACCATCTTCATTTACTCAGTTAACATTCACTTTGTTAACTATGACCGACCAATATCTTTACTTACCAACAACTATTTCCATCTCAGTAGAACACACGTTTCCTTATCTTTTCACTTCAAAACTTTAATCCTTTGTTACCAATCAACATAAATGAATTTTGCATCATTTTAACACTTTATTAAATCATGTAAAATAATCAAATCAATATTACCTTGTCATAGACCAATTCAAAAATTGCCTAATTAAGCTCATATACTTAACGTCACTTCTTTATTTCATCTTCTATCTTTACTAACCATTTCTTTTATCAACATCATATATATTAGATTGATATGGAAACTTGAAATTAGTAAGTTAATAATCTTGAAATTAATAACAACACAACAACTGATCCAATCCTTCTACATACCTTTCCTTTCTCGGTTGACCTTGTTCATTCTCATCAATTCAACAATCTCATCAATTGGGGTAACAATTGTGAAGATCAGTTCAGTTCTACTAGAGAAGTTAGAGATCTATCTAATTTGATGAAGCCTACTAATGTTATGTGTAAGGAATGTTAGATGGATAATCTAACTAGATCTACATTCAAGAGAAAAACATATTCTTCTAATGGTTTTTTAGATCTTGTGCATACTGATTTATGTGATCCATCTAGAACTAAGAGTTATTATGGTGAAAGGTATTTCATAATATTTGTTGATGATTACTCAAGGATGATGTGGGTAAATTTTGTAAAGGAAAATTTTTAACCATTTGACAAGTTTAAAATATTTAAGGCTAAGATGGAGACAAAAATAGGTTTGAAGATGAAAAGTATAAGATCTTATCATGGTGGTGAATTCACATCTAGTGAATTTAATACTTTTTGTGAAGAGCATGGGATAAGAATGAAAACATCTTCTCCGAGAACTCTACAACAGAATGGTGTTGTAGATAAAATGAACCAGACTATCCTAGACACTGCTAGGACTATGAGGATTGAAGGGAAAATTCCATAGATCTATTAGAGAGAGGCAATTAGGACTGTAGTATACACATTGATCTGGGTAAAGATCAAGCATGGAACCATTAAGACACCTTATGAGCTTTAGTAGGGTAATACTCATATTGTGAAATACTTGAAATTTTTTGGAAGTAAATGTTATATCAAGAGAGATGAAGATTTAGGTAAATTTGATCCTCATAGTGATAAAGGTATCTTTCTTGGTTATTTCACTAAAAGTAAAGTATACAAATGTTATCACAAGAGATTGAGAAAGATTTTTGAAAGTGATAATGTCAGAGTTGATGAAAGTAATCAAAGACAAGACATATCTTGTGAGTATGATACATATGATGAGGATATTGGTTCAAATCAGGGAACACAAGTTCCATCACAAAACCAATTTTATATTTTTCCTAGAATCATGATGATGAGGATGAACCAATGAATGATGCAGAGGATCAAGAATTGTGTACTCATGAAAATTGTAAGATTATGAGGTATGTAAGAATGAATCATTCACATAATTAGATAATAGGTTATATAAATAAAATTGTTTTGACTAGAAGAAGGTGATAGTACATCAAAATTGGCCTTACAAAAAATAATTTTTCTTAGTAATTTTTTTATCATATCCAGTTAATCTTGTTCTCTTTCATGTTTTTAAAGCTTTGGGTTTTAGGGTTTCTTCCATGTGTTAGTCCTTTTTGTGTTAACCCTGGATCTATTTTAATTTATTGTTACTTTTTGGCCTAAAATTAGTTGAGGATCATTGGATCATTAAAAGGGGCCTTGTTTGTACTTAGTTTTTTTTAATTTCTATCAATCCTTTTAAAATTCCCCTATGTCTTATTTCCTAGATCTAGTTTCCTCATGGTCGAATATCCCTTTATAAAAAACTTAGGGGTATTTCCTTTGTCCTAGGTTGGGTCCCCTTTGTTTTATTAATTAAGTGCTTTATATTAAGCTTTTAGGATTCCCTTCAATGTCGTGAAGCTATTTATTTAATATTTTATTAATTGCGGCATCGCGAAAGACTACCACCTGTCACATATCAACTAGAGAAAGGAACCATAAGAAGGATTTTAATATATTATGTTAGTTTCTTTTTGTTAAGTGTCAAGCTGCTCGAAGTGCATCATTATGAAAATGAAGAAATCAAACACAGATGTTTTAAAGAGGATTAAAAGTTGATCGAAGGTTATCAGTTGAAGTCAAGGGATTATTATAGTGAGCTAGTACATTGAGATCAAATATAACGATCCTTGTGATCCTGTGATCAAACATGTGAGGATGCTAACCATTATGACATCATGATATGATGCCACATGTCCACCCTAAGCCAAAATAAGCTAACAATGGGACCAAGAGATAAGTTGTAAAGATGTTGAATTGTACATGCTTGTTGATCATAAGATGGACCCACTTCCCAAATAGGAGGTCAATGTCAAATTGACTATTGGATCCATTTGATGAGCTAGCATGGACGAAGATCAATAGATATAATTCAAATTTGTTGTGATCCTGATTAGAGCTATTTTTTGGCTTGAGTAAGTATTAATGGCCAATGGGACATTGGTCACTCATTCCAGATCAAACAAAATATGATTTTCAAGTCATTTTCATTCACCAAATTATTTAGACAAGAGAAGAATCTGAATCCAGAGTTGAAGAAGATCAAAGCAATTTGTTACAGTATGAAATTGGGGTTTCTTATGTAAAAAATTTGTAAGTGTAGTTCTTAGATTTCCCTAGTTTTTTTAAAGCTCTAGAATTAGGAATTGCTTTCAAAACATGGGGAAAAGACTAAAAATCATTCTAGGATTAGGGTTTTGATAAAATAGAGTAGAAATTTTCTAGAATTAATTTTGTAATTGAAAATTTCAAAAAACTCTAGTTTTCCTCTTTTTTAAAAAAAAATTGTAATTGAAAGACCTAGTTTGTTAAACTGGCACCTCGAAGAAATCACTCTAGACAAACCGAATACCAAAGGAGAAACTTGTAAGATGATTTTTTGGATCAATTAAATCCATCAATGAATGATAGTAATCAGGTAAAAAGGTTCAAAGTAGGTAAGACCCTAGGTCAGGGTTTAATATAAAAAGTATTCAATATTGTAGATGCAAGAGTGCCATTGATAGGTCTAAATAATATGTTCAGATTGTGGGTTAGATAGAGGAATCTCCATTCTCCCTTCTTTGATGCCTAGCAATATGATTTGGGGAAATTAGTAGGGTCAAATGATTTAATGAATGTCCACTTTCTTAGAGTGATAGAAAACATACATGACCCAATTTTGAGGGTCATGAGGGGGAATGAAGGAGAGGTCCTATTATCAATTAGAAGGGATGAGATTCAAGAAGTCTTTGGTTTATATGAGGCTGCATCCTTCTTGGAGTTGATCAATTTACAGGAGATAAAAGAAAAATATATAAGGATGCAACGTTTTATCAAAGGAAATTTTCTTCCTGCCCATGTGGTCAAAGTAGAACAATCACAATACTACATTGGCCCAAGTTCAATAGAACCCTTCCCAATTGGTATATTTTATCATTATGTTAAGGCTACATTTTCCTCACTATGCCAAGTTCTAGGGTTTTACCCAAGTACAATCATGCTAATGGCATATATGTATATGGAAATCTAGATTCAACGTCCAAATTTCACAGTGGTGTATGACTATGCCCCATACTTTGAAAATAGGATACATGTGGGGTTGCAAGAAATCAAGAAGGGTGATCTTGAAAACCCATTCTTCTAGTACTCTTTGTTAATGCATATGTTCTTATAAAAAAATGCAAACTTCTTTGAAGATTCTATGAATTTGGGAAGAAAAATTGATGGGAATGAGATGCTAGAACAAATTTGGAGCATGGATATGTGATGGAAAAGACAAGATGCTAGTTTTGTAATATTTGAGAATTTATTTGCATCAAGGTTGAGAGATGTTGGTTCCCAAAATGGTTGTATGCTATAAGAAGCTACCAGTACACTCTTTGCCAAGTTCTATAGAGAATCCAACTCTAATTATTAAACTTCCTAAGAGAATTGGACCAACTGACATGGATACTCATTCCCTCTACACTTTAGGTTATTCAAGACCAAGGGAAGTAGACATTAATGCCCTTAAATACACACACTAAACCCATGAATGGCATTATCACAAATAGAAATATCATATAAGGCTCAATAATAATAAGAAAATACTAAGTAATGGATAATTACTCATTGATTCTCAATTTTTATGGAGCATGTGATAAAATAACTCAACAACATACATAACAAGTAAATAAGTTTGTGATTTAATCATTTTTTATGCAGCAAGAAACAACACAAGTCTAAACAACAACACACTTTTAAAACCCACAATAGATAAGATCAGTTCCTCATACCATTGTGCATTTGAGTAATCATAAATATAACATTATACAATAGAGTTTCATCATTAGAAAATGATCTAAGATTATTTCCTTACAACATTCTTTAACAATAATCCCAACCTAGCCTACTTATCAAATTCTTTCACAATCCTAACAAATTTGCAACCTCTATCAAGTATTTAATTGACCCATTAGATCAAAGCATGAAAGAAAATCACTCATCTCACAACAAGACACTAAATGAGAATAACTCTTTATTTTATTCTATTTAAAACTTGACTAATTTTCACAATGGAGAGATCTGAACCAACATTATATTTTGTCAAAAATTAATGCTATCTCTGTCATATGACATAAATACAACTAGAAACTCAAACACCTTAAAAAAAAACACAAATTCATCTATAATGTTGTGAAAAAGGGATTTACAATAGCTGCTCATCCCCAACTAATCTTCCTACTAGAACCATAAAGATTGGAACCCTTACAACAAAGAAGAAAATAGAATATATAGAAAAGGAAAGAACTCTATATTGTATATACTATTGACACCCATTCATCCTTAAATCTAATTTGCAAAAATATCCTCTTTTCTCTGTCCAACTGAAAATATGTGATCTTATTCCTTTTCATTTTGTTGCAAAATGAAATAAAATATTATATTAAAATCCCCTTTCAACATAATAGAAAATTAATTATGTTGTTATTTCTTTGCAACTATACTCCATGAAAAATGCTAAGGAAATATCCCCTTGCTGGAAAAACCTAACTGCACAATAATATTTCCATATGCCACTTGCACTACCTTGCATACATTTTATCTTTGTGCATATTAATCTTTGTAGCATCAAAATATTTATTTCATTTAATCTTGTGTGCAATGTTTCCCATAGTAATAACCTTGGAAAAGGAAATAATATTATTTAATTCAATTGAAAATGCAGAATTCAATTCCTACTCTAAGATGGTCAATTCTTTGACCACCATGTGGCACCACCTTACTGGGCCAACCAACCAACAAAGCTCCACATCAACACAACCTATCCATCTAACCCATGACCTGATGACTCATCATGTGTGCATTCTCATAGTATAATCCTCTAATTGCCATACGAACTCACGAATTCGCGACTGTATATGCTAAATGTGGGCCTCTTCTTTAGCCATACACTTCAACATAGTCATTATTCATCAGATACATACAAGAATGAATGTGGGATCATTCATCCTGCATGCCTAGATGATTTGACCTGTTGCCTCCTATCTAGGTAGGGTTTTGAGTAGCTCTCAAAATTGAGAATCCAACAACCATAGACTAGCTCTAGAATGGAGGATTCAAGCTAACATGCAAATGCAATTATGATAGAATGAAAGTACAAGATTAATCTAGAGTAATGAGAAATAAGTATTAATTAGGAACAATGAAAGAAAACTAAGCTAAGATGAAATGCATTGTTAATCTAAGAATGACATTAATCTAGAAATGATATTAAGATAGAAAATAATGAAAGCTTGAATGCACACAATTTGAGGTAATAGTTCGATAGAGGTTCGATACTCAAAATTTTCCCTCCCCCTGAATGAGAAATGAGAGAGTTCTTTTCTAGAATTTTGGAATCAATTGACAGTCAAGATTGAACGAGATGAATGGTGGAGATTGAAAGGAAGCTCAGTTCGGAATGGTAAGTTTCTTGTAAAGAGACAGTCAACTGTTTGCCTTTTGAGTGAGTGGAGTAGTTAACTGGCTTGTTGCACTTTTGGATTTCCAGTTAACTCAAAGTTCCCTTTTCTGAACTGAGGTGAGGATTTTGGAGAGCATATTTGATTAAATAAATACAATATGACCTCATAAATGAACTTTCTCAATTATTTGAATAATTAAATTCAATTATTGAAATGAGGATATTCATTTAAAAACCAAATATTATTTAATTCTATTTTATGTGATTTAGGTAAAAGGGGTGGATTTAATTTAATTAAAGTGCTAGGACTTTGTAATTAAATTAATCAATCACGGGGTTTTCTTTAGCCAATTATAGTCGATATTTAGGAATTAAATACAACATGTGATTGATGCAAATTTAGGATTTTCTACATTTGACACTAAGTCAAGTAGGGTCAATTAGGAAGACAAAATTGCTTAGGACAATAGGATTTTGATCATTTAGAAAGATTGATAGAATGAGACTAAATGCAAAAAAATTGGTTAGGGTTGCAATATGCTAATTTTGGGGTATTACATTTTGCCCCTCTTTGAATTGATGTGTGAGTAGCAAATTGATTCAAAGAATACTCTAATGTGACAATTGATGAGATTTTTAGGATTATCTTCAGAATGAAGCTTAACCCTTGGAAGTCTAGGTTAGATTGCCAAGACATCAGTTAAGTTATCACCTTTTATAATATTATCCCCAGAACGAGGCTCAATCTTCAGGAATCGGGGTTAGATTTCCCCAATACCCATCTGTTGAATGATAACTAATGCAAATTCTTAGGACTATCTCCATAACAAAGCTTAGTCCTCCAAAATCTAGGTTAGATTGCCCAGATGTCAGTCAAAAAGAGCTTTTGAGAGCCATCTTCAGAACAAAGCTTGACTTTCAAGGATCGAGGTTAGATTGCCCCGATACCTAGTAGTGAGATTTCAAGAACCGTCTCTAGAATGAATCTTGATCTCCAAGGATCTGAGATAGATTTCTCAGATACCTAATAGTAAGATGACAAGATGTAAGAAACAGGGATGCCCCTAGTGATTCAAGGTTGTGGAATATCTAGTTTTGACTTTGAGGTACAAAAACTAGACATGCCCCAAGTGATGAGATGCCCCTGACAATGAGGACTTTTTTTATTTCAGATCAAATTGATTCAAGAATTGATTCGATGAGATTCAATGATGCAATCATCCTACCCCCTCGGGAGAGAAATTGAAAGATGACATATCATAAAGATGATTGACAATAATAGGTTGCAAATATAGAGAGGGTCAGATGTGTGGATGAATTCATAATAGATTACGGAAGATTCAAAAAGATTTGGAAGTGATTGGGAGTGATTTTGAGGTTTAGTTGACCAAGTTTGACCAAGGTTGACCAAAGTTGACTTTTGATGAAAATGTTGAAGATATCAAGAAAATGTTTATGTAAGATGAGTCTGAGAAGAAAGTGATGTTAGAAGATCGACTGCACAAGCATTCGATCACATCAGTCCCATAAATTTTTAAAATGTTATTTTGAACTATATAGAAGTGTCAAATTTTGATTTCGATCCTAGAAATGGATTCAAAGTGGTTGATTTAGCCAAGGGTGAAATTTTTGCACAAAACATAGCACTTTTGAAAATTAGGTCAAAACTTATATAAGGTCAAAAAGGGTCATTTTCAAATCATTTGAAACATTTGACTTTGTGAAAAGAGCTCTGAGCAAAAATGGTGGGAGTCCCCATGAGATCACATTGATTTGAGCATTTGAGGTGTCACAGTTGATCACCGACATATGACCCACCTGTGAGTAGTTGAGAAATTTGCCTACATTTCAAATTTTTACATGCTTTGATAGATTTAGTTTATTTTTAGCGCATTTTAGGAATCAAGCCACGGGTTCTTGCATGAGGAACTAGGTTCTTCACATGGGGTAGTAGAGATCCTCATGAGAGGAAGTGCTGAAAATCACTTTCTCATGTTAGCCTCTCTATAGGATCATGCATGGGTTACCTAGAACTTGCACGAGAAACCCTCGAGAGGAGAGTTTCCTCACGCGACTGAATAAGGAAGTTTACATCATTGTGAAACTTTGCGCAAGACTCATACTTCCTCGCATGAGATTTTGCATGAAAGGAAAATCTTCGTGCAGGAAAAGGGTTCAGACTAAGAACTTTGTGACTTGATCTTGCATCCAATGAGCCAATTAGGTAGTTTGGTAGCCATGGTTAGGATAGCTGCATAATTTCAAATTCTATTTTGCATTGACTGGCATCATGATTTCAGTCAAGTACTGATCATGTGATATCATTTGCATTGCAAGTTGATTTCCCAAATATTGTGTTCTGGTCCCATCATCTAGTGATTAGCGAGCTGGTTAGATAGTTAGATGATGCGGAGTCAACATAGATAGATGTCCTAAGATTATCACATCTCTTTGATGTACCTGACATTTGGGTAAACCATGGGCTATTGGGTGCACTGGTCAAGTTTCCATTCAGAGATGAACACCTTCCATCTTCCATAGAGTGAGATGATAGTGACACCATAGGACATCTACAAGATATTATAGATACCATTACATGGGCCATGTGTGGAGTATGATGTGCAACTGTGAGCAAGGACTGCTGCATTGAGAGAGATCTTTCAGGATGATCTCATGATGTGTTGGGTGATCCCATGGGAGGAGTTGATTTGAGATTATGGTCTGGGATACAAGTTGGTCATTGTATTAGTAGCATTCTTGGGCTATTATCTGATGCCTGATCAGGGGCAACACAGACTGGACTGTGGATGGGGGAGGATGCTGTAGTGGATGCTTGGGCAGCCTATTCATTATGGATGGGGTCTGTGCATACTAGACCACATGTATCATGAGATGCATGAGATCATTTATAGGGAAGTGAGGAGTATGGTAGCAGGGGTGTTTTTACTATAGGTATGGGCTTGGGAGAACCTCCCAATATGTAGGCTAGTTTTTTTTGATACACGGTAGCCCCTCGAGCCATATATTTACAAGTATGGAGGATGGATGACCCAGCCCACGCTGGGTAAGATAGAATAGTGGTGAGCACAACTCAATGATATGGTTGCCATTATATGGAGGCTATGGAGATACATAGAGGACTAGGATGATGCTAGGACTCATCTGGGCTACATGTTTTATGCATGAGTACTGATTAGCCACTCTGTATTAGTGATTAAGTGATTCCCTTTGACACAGGTGTGGTGGCAGTTTGGCTGACCACAAGATATTTCATAGGATTACTGCTCGTATGCCTTCTTTGCTGATGAGGTGAAGAAGGGCTAGTCATCTAGGTTAGATCTGAGGCATCCCATGATCGATGCATAGGTAGCACTGACCTGATGGGACTATTTGGTCGGGGTGGCAGATGGTGGTATGACACCAACATACTGAGAGTACTTGGCTGGCTATTTATTCCCCCATTTTACTGATTCAGTGGGCATGGGCATACCAGCACATGTGGTGTAGCAACAGGTACCCTAGCAGCAAGTGGATCAACAACAGGCACCTAGATAGAGGACTACATAGATATCCATCCATGCATGGTAGATGAGGATAGATCTAGGTGCTAGAGGTAGTGGATTATAGGAGAGATCCTTATGGTAGAGGATAGATGAGCCACCCACATAGCAGCTAGAGATAGAGGCATAGGTTCAGGGCGGTGACGAGGAGATGCAGGACTAGCCTGCGCAGGGTCCCATTCTTGGAGACACAGTATCACAGTTGTAGGAGGTGTTGTAGAGGTCTCGAGAGAGGGTGTGGACTTCTCAAAGGTAGTTAGGGGACCTCCAGATACAATTTTCCATGCATGATGCCCAACTAGTAGATAGAGACCAGGAGGTCAGGCAGCTACGGGAGGAGTTAGCAAGGGCTTAGGCAGAGACCCGATATGAGGCTGTGCATGCATCGTATTATTATGTAGCATATACTGGTGTGGTACCTAATGTAGTAGAGAAGGTGTCAGGATTCACTAAGTATGCAGGAACTCCTGATGCTCCATAGGTGCCTCCTCGACTTGACATTCCACCTCCTCCACCTCCTCCTAGGGGGAAGGTCAGAGCTAGATCATATAACATTGATTTTGATTGTATATCATGATGTATCTAATGCATAGGCATCCTTGTATTATACCATTCTTTTGATAGACTGTGCTCGAGTAGCACCCAGTTTTGTATACTAACACTCTTTTATATATATATATATATATATATATATATATATATATATATATATATATATATATATGAGCTCAATTTTTGGTATCATTTCATGTGTCATTCTTTGTTTTTAATGTTTAAGCTTTATGAGATGTTTCCTAGATGAGTAGATGTAAAATTTATGAAATGTATGGATATGTAGATGAATATGCACATGTTTTCTGTTATGTATGTATGCAATGTAAATGCTTTCCATTATGGATGAATGAGATGTAAATGGTTTTTCTTTATGTATGAATGAAATGCACATGTTTTTCTTTATGTATGAATGAAATACACATATGTATATGTAGATGTAGATGTAGATGTATGTAAATGATTTATTATAATGCACCTTTGTGAGTGAGATATTTAAATGCAATGTATATGGTACTAATCATCTCATGCAGGATATTATAATGCATGAAAGGTACTAACCAAAAGAACTTTCTTGGAGACAGAGTGTAGGATCAAACACTTGTGCAGTCATGATGAAGTCAGGACATGAGATGAGAACCCTCGGCATATAAATCTAGGAGAATGCAATGAAATGATCATTAAACATTGTTGCAATGCAAGTTTAGAATGAAAATGCAAGCCTAAGCTAGATGAATACTTAGGATGTGGTTGTTGGACCCGTTAGATAATTTTCATCATAGAGCTTTTGTTATAGTATGGTCAGAAGATGATACAACCCTCACTGACATAGAGATCATGAGAATATAAATACGGCATTATTCTTAGGTTTTTTAGAATGAGGTGTAAGCATTAAGGCACAAGAAGCCAGAATGACTAGAACACCTATTCCTTTTGATATAGCAAGTGAACATAATCGTCAAAGAATAGTTTCTAGGATGACCAAAATGTTTCTTGCATGAAAACACATCAGACACATGAGAGTTCCTCCTTTTTCTAAGTGACTGATAAGTATAGTTAGGATGCTCATAGTGACCCTTATGTTCACTTCACAGGAAGAGCATAGAGATTTCACTTGTAGCAGAAAGAAGTGACTCAAACAGACAAGGAGAAGAACCAACCTCACAAAATTTTCCATATAAAATGATTCAAGGTACACATGGCCATCTAACATGAGATAGAGTCTCTCATAGTGCACACCCCTCTTATATAGATCCTTTGGATCATTGGAACTAAACCAACAGACAAAAAGAAAAGAAAATGATCATGCCCCCAGTCTTCGCATCTCTTGGTCAAGATAGACATCCTGGAGTTGCTTGAGAAGGAATGATAAAGAAAAAAAAAAAGCACACAAAAGAAAATCTCAGCATGTCTCAAAGAGTTTCAAATTTAGTTTCAGTTTCAGTTTAAATGGATTGATGTGAGATCGGACATAAGTCATTCATGAGAAGTCTTAGTAGTACAGTGATAGTAGACAGACGTAGTGAGAACCACTGGTGACTGACTTGAAGAAGATCCTCAAGGAGAGAGATCTCAGTTATAGGCAGGCATCAGTAGGTAGACGTAGTGAGAACCACTAGTGACTGATGTGAGAGAGATCTCTAAAAGTGATAGGACATTGCCCCCTAGACTAGGGAGGTTGACCCTAGAGTATGACTAGTTTCAATCCATGTATATTCAAGAAGAGTCTCGAAGGTAACTGAGAGCAAGTGCATGAGCGAGAAAACTTAAAGCAGGAAAGTGGGAAAGCAAAGAGAAACTGTACATAGCCAAGCGGAGTTGCAATAGGTATAGCATTGTGGAACAAGAGGCACTTGTTTACCAGGTTTTTACCATCTTGGCAGAAATTTATTTCTTTTTCTACCATGGCGGCTGTTTGCCAAGTTTTCATCAATGGCACTTTTTTTTTCTTTTTCAATTTTTTTGTATTTTTGTATTTTTGTATTTTTTTTATTTTTTTGTATTATCAAGGTGCCTGTTTACCAAGTTTTCACCAAGATAATAGATTTTTTTAGGACATTTTTCAATTTTTAGGATTTTTTCAGAGCTTGAGTATGTACATGGAGCATTCTAAAGATGCCTCAGCTATAGAATAATTTCAGGTGCAGAGTGTTGATTGGCTCCTTAAGTTGTTCTCTTTTAGTGGTGGAGAGTTGATAGGTGCCGAACCCAAACACTGTAGTAAAAATATATGGACCAAGCCAATTCGGCTCAAATTTTCCCTTCTGGATCTGTTACTCTTGATTCTTAGGGTTTTCTCTAGGGATGAGATCACCCAATTGGAAGTCCCTTGGTCTAACTTTCTTGTTATAGCTCTTGGACATCTTCTTCTTATATGCTCAAAGGTGATCAAACGCCACTTGCCAAAGTTCATCTAGTAGTTCCAGCTCTTGTAGCTGAGATATTTTGTTATCATCGTCAGTGATAAGGCCCTTCAGAGAGACACGCAGAGTAGGAATCTTGACCTCAATCAGTAGCACAGCATCCGCTCCATAAACCAAAGCAAAGGGTGTGGCCCCTATCAGTGTCCGTTTACTTTTGCGGTAATCCCATAGAGCCAAATTGATCTAGAGATGCCAATCTCATCCAGATTTGTGAACTATGTGATGCAGGATCTTAAGGATTGTTGTGTTTGATGCTTTGGCTTGTCCATTACCCTAGGGATAATAGATGGAAGACCAATGATGTGTGATTTTGAACTTAGAGTATTGCTCTTTCAAATAGTTATTCTTAAGCTACCCCCATTATTAGTGATTATTGAGGAGGGTACACCATACCTGCAGATGATGTAATTCAGTATGAACATGGCTACAGATTTTCCATTAGCTATGGTTAGAGGTACTGACTCGACCCACTTGGTGAAATAGTATGTAGTAGTGATGATGAACTTATGTCCATTCAAGGAAGAAGGATGAATCTGACCCACCAAATCAAAGGCCCATTACTGGAATGGCCAGAAAGTGATGAAGGGGATAAGCTCCTTGGCTAGTAGACTGTAGATTAGATTTTCATGTAGTTGACACTATTTACAAGACTTGGCATACTACCTAGCTTCCTTTTTCCATATCTGGCCAATAGTAACCAGCTCTAATAAGCTTACAAGCCAGTGTCAAGTTGCTCAAGTGAGATCCACAAATGCCTTCATGCACCTCAACTAACGCACACTTAGACTCATCGGGTTCTAAACACCTAAGGAGGGTACCATCTAGACCTCGCCTATACAAGTCATTATCTATGATGGCATACCTTGAAGCACTATAGATTAGGTGACATTTCTCATTTCAAGTGTAAGTATTCAGAACAATCTGGTCTAGAGGTAGGAGTACATGTGATGGTAGCAGGATGAATCGTGTCTAATGAATGAACAAATCATCCAAGATTCAGGGGCATCATAGGCTGGGTAGAGTAACATTTCCACCAGGAATTCATTTTGAAAGTCATTCTCTGGTAACTATAGCATAGAAGCAAGAGTATCCATTACATCAGCTACTTTGTTGCCTACCCTTAGAATCAGCTAGAAGGTGATATGTGCAAAGTACTTTCAGAGATCATCGAACATCCATTTCTAAGGCACTAGTTTTTCATCCTTTGTCTGATAGATTTCATTGACCTAATTGATGACTAGTTGTAAGTCTCTGAAGATTTTGTGTTCATCCACTTGTCATTCAATGGCTATCTTCATGTCATTGATCAAAGCTTCGTACTCAACGATGTTGTTTGTATAAGGAAAAAACATCTTGTATGCTTTGGGTAAAGTGTACCTTTATGGCATGATGAATAGTATCCAAAAACCTGACCCCTATTGGGTGTGTTGGAGCCCAAAAAATTTGAGTATATTTTGATTCCATATTTCTAAATTTTCTCTAAGTATGATAATTGTGCCTTTGAAATTCATTGTAAGGTGCTTAGTTCGGGTGCACAAATAAAAGAGCCTATTAATTTTCATGATGCGTCACTTGGATAGGGTGTCTATCACATATCATTTGACATATGTAATAGGTTTTAGGTCCCTGTTTCTAGTTCTACCATATTCTTGAAGTGGTCATTTAAGGGTGTTTCCAAAAATCTGCATAAAGCCTATTTCCTGATTTTCACTGAGTAGCCCACTTTGAGGAAGCACATTTATTGCCCTGTGATTGGTCATTGCATGTTGGTTGTTGCATAATGATGTAGGCATGAGAAAGAGTGTTTATGAAAACTTATAGCCCCCCATTTGTCTGTTTAATCACTTTTCCAGTGTCATTGTGTTTGCAAATTGTTAAGTTTCTCTAAGTATCCGTGTCCGATTTCTGAATGGCCTACTTTGAGGTTTTGTGGTTTGCACCTGGTTCATGGTCAAGCATAATTGAATTTTGTTCCATGTTGTAGACTTGGAAATGTTTCCCCCTAATAAGTTTTAGACTTTGACCAATCTGACTAATCACTTTTCTCGGTTAGTTCCAGATGCAATTTCTACAATTTCACTATCTTTCATTTCAGGATGTTCTGGTGGCACTACTTTGTGGATTATTTTTGGATTGTTAGTTGATCATTCGATGAAACTAATTATAGCCTTGTTTTCTATAAGTGAAAGAGAATTTAAACCCAGGGTTTCAAACCATAAGGGTCTCATTTGATGAGTTTATGGTATCAAATCAAAAGATAATCTTTTGAGATTAATAAAGTGTGCTGGATCATTGTTATCAAGAGATCAAACTTTGGAGGCAAATGAAAATTGATTGATAAATCATCAAGGGATATCCTTCTGCAATATTGTGATAGTATGTAGCCATGTATTTGTCCAAATGATCTTAATGTTTTTTTTTAAAGTCAAGTGGAAGTTGGGGACACAAAAAGAAAAAATCTACAATCAGTCACATTTTTAATCGTATCTCAAAAAATATGAACTGGGTCAAGCTGATTTTTTATATGTTTGAGATGACCATGTGTGTACTCTACAAAAAATATTTCAAAAAAAACCCAATTTGAAAATACAAAGTTATGGTCCTCTAAGTACTAGCGGAAATAAAAAAATCAGTCTCACATTGCTCAGGAAATGGAGATTTCAAATGTTTAAATGGAAAAGCTCTCACATAATGAAATGAAGAAAGAGAAAGAGGCTCTCAAGTGTGTGCATGACTAGTGCATTGCGATGTGTGCCAATGACCAGAAAGCACTAAATTTTGCTGAAAAGTGGACAGTTGACATTCAGAGATCTAGAGACTAAGTAGTCTCCAAGTCTCTAGATGCTAGTGGTTAAGTCACTAACATCTAGAGATCTACAGACTAAGTAGTCTCCAAGTCTCTAGATGCTAGTGGTTAAGTCACTAACATCTAGAGATCTAGAGACTAAGTAGTCTCCAAGTCTCTAGATTCAAATGGTTAAGTCACTAACATCTAGAGATTTAGAGACTAAGTAGTCTCCAAGTCTCTAGATTCAAATGGTTAAGTGACTAACATCTAGAGATCTAGAGACTAAGTAGTCTCCAAGTCTCTAGATTCAAATGGTTAAGTGACTAACATCTAGAGATCATGAGAATGCTTAGTCTCCAAGTCTACAGATTCCAGTGGTTAAGAAAAGGTTAAATTGGAGCATCCAATTAGTTGATGCCACATGGCATATGTGGGTCCACCTAGATTTAAAAGTTGCAGAAAGATTTAAAAGACCTGCATAGTCCAGACTATAGGAGAATTTTGAAATTTTCAAGAGATTGTAGTTGCTCATAGAAAATAATGTCTGAAACTTAATTTTTTTCAGAACATAGGCATATAATATGTTTTCGAAAATGGGAGAAGAGGAGGAATCCAGTGGCAATGTTTATTTTTCAGTTTCAAAGCAATGGGAAAGAGCAATATGGACTGGTATTTTCATAATCAAATCACTTGGAGGGAGAAACGGTTGCAAAGGTAGTTGCAGATGACCAAGTGAAAGAGGATCAGAATTGGAGGGAAGAGAATATTTTTTGGAAAATTGGCAGCTGTCAGTGAGGACTTGCTTTGATGTTTTCCTTTATCTTTCCTTTCTCTCCATTGTTAGAGAGAGGATGGAATACTCACTACAGAGGCAGTATTTTGGCTTAGGGGATTTTATTTTTTGAGGTTTTCATAGTTATCTTGATTATAATGAACCAGGGATTTTTTAATGAAAAACAATGGAATTCCAATCCTGTAGTGTGTTCACGGTATAATCATCGAAAGCATGGACAAGCAAGTCGACACCTAAAGTGATCACATCCAGAGATGCATTTGAATTCCTTTGAATCCACACATCTGTAGTAGAAGGTATGTTAATGTCAGTGGAATCACACTCAATTATCCTAACACTAGACCCTTCACCTACTTTGAGAAGGTTTTCATACATATGCACAGTATCTACATCCTTATCAAAGGTCCCATCAAATAGAGAATCAAACTCATACTCATGTGAGTTAGTAATGCTTGTGATAGGTACTCTATCACAACTTGTAGTACTATCTGATTCTTGTTCATCCCTCATAGCATGCATTGTCTGTCGGATCTGTTCTTCTTTGAACCACTCTTGGAAAGGTGATGACATGTACAATTCACCTTGATAGTTAGGTTTGGAATTTTGCATCTTCCTCAACTGCTCATGTCAACAGAGTAACTGAGGTGGTGTCATCAGAGTCACTATCAATTTCTACCTTACTGACACATGGTATAAGATCATCTAGCTCTGCAAAGAGCATGACAAGATTTGGAGAAATAGGATAAGGAAAGGTATCCTCATCAGAGATGTCCTCTGATTTTTTAGATGTAGCAATGTCTTTATGTTCTGGCTGGTATTCCGGTTCCGGTACAAATTTTTTAATCCCTAAATGAAATGGGATCTTCTTGAAGCCTAAACCATTAGTGTCCCTTATTTTTCATCCTGTAGCTTCAAGTGGTTTGATCAATCCTTTGTTGTTTACCCCTATAGGGCCATTCCTTTTTTAACCGAAGCATTTCATGAGCTCGAAGCCTATGCCATACCATTCAGGGTCTTTTTCATGAGTGGGAGTGACATGCATAGATGTGCCCTCCTCTTTGTAAATCCAAGTTGTAATAGCTCTATTTTCATCCTTGTCCTCTAGTGGCATCGTGGCCTGTACAAAGGTGCCATCATAGATTGTTTGAGGGGAGACAGTAGAATGTTTCTTGCTCTTAGAGGGTCTCCAATAGGAACGCAGAGATGGAGGTAGAGCTTTCAATGACAATACAGGCTCAATCTAATACTCCCCCATGCTAGTATCCTTGAGCTTTAGAGTATGTTCCATTTCCTTGAGTTTGGCATCGAAGAATTCAGTAGACTCTCTATTGGTTAGGACAAAGTTGTCAGCAGATTATGTGAGCATATTGAAAGTATAGCTCATATTAGTAGGTACTGTTACTTCTACTCTATGGAATGGGAACTTTATACACTGATTATAGGTGGAAGGAACTACCTACATTTCAAGGATCCATGGTCTTCCCAACAAGTATATTGTATGATAGGGGAATGTCTAGAACCTAACAGATGACATCCCTCTCAATAGGTTCGATCTGGATTGGTAACACAACTAGCCCTTTAGATTTTCATTCCTCTTCATCATATGCCTTCATGGTGATATTTTTATGAGCATTTATGTAGTCTTCACTATAGCCTAATTGGGTGAGCAAGCTAGAAGATCATATGTTAAGGCTAGCAACATTATCAATAAGGACACGATGAATGTGCTTTGGTCAAATCATGACTTCAATATGTAGAGGGTTATTGTGTAGATGGCTCAAAGAATGATCATCTTCCTCAAAGAAAGAAATGTAATGGGGTAAGGTTAGGTAACCTACCATGGATTGAAATTGGTCCAGATCAAGATCCTTGGGGACATTTGCCTCACTGAGGGATTTATCAACAATCTGCCTATGAGCAGGTGAGATTTTCAACAACTCAAAGATAGTAATCTAAGCATTGGTTCGTTGCAGTTGGTGTAGGATTCTTTAATTAGCATTGTTAGGTGTGGTGACCAATTTTGAATTCTTGTTGGCAGGACCAACAACAGCTTTATCTATAGGTTTTTTCAGTGCAGATGTAGAAGGCTTGGTGCCTTTGAGAATGATCTTTGCATGAGATTGAGTAATAACATTTGCAAAAACCTGAGACTATTCTAATTCAAGGGAATGACACACAGGGCCTCATAGGATGAACAAAATCTTGGACCTAGGGGTATCCTCACTCCCCTTGATGGTGATCACATCAAATTATTTGACATCAACAGGTTCAACCATATTAATGACATTATCATTGGTACTATACATATAGTTGACCTTTGCATTGGAGTTTTTGGCTTTGGAAGATTCACCCTTCTCATCACGAGGAAAGGGGTCTTTGAATGCCTGGTGATCTGAGTTCTTATTATGGTTTCCCACAACAACATCACCATTGTCGATAAGATCCTGGATCTTATGCCATATTTGGATGCAAGTAGCTTTTTTGTGACCTTTGTTCTGATGGTAATCATAGTATGTAGATTCGTTCCACCAAGAGGGTCACAGTTGTGGATCATAAGGACATGAATTATCCAGAGGAGTGAGTATTTTTTTTTGCAAGAGAGTCTTGTAAACCATGTCAAGAGGTTCCCCTAGGGGAGTGTACTCATGCTTGGGTTGAGGGGCCCAAGGTTTGCTTCTGGAATACTTTAAAGTCGGATGAGTTTCTTTCGTAGCCTTTTCAGTGTCTTTGGTTGCCTGCATGCTGGAGGTAAAAAAAAACACAGCCTTTAGAGGCTTTGGAGTCACATTGTCAACAACTCCATCATTCACAACATCCCAATTTTTATTGACAAATTTAGGTTTGTGTTTGCTTGAGGAGGACCCTTGTTTGTTATCCTTGTATAGGGTCAGTTCTCCTTTCTTAACCATGAATGTTTATATTCTCACAACTTGTTTAATCATGTCATCGAAGGTCAATAGACCTTGCAGCTATACCTAGTACCCAAAATTGGGAAGAAGATTGTCTAAAAAGATGTCGAGCTTTTTAGACTCAGGTATCTTGCAAGAATATTTCATATAAAGTTGTCTCCATCTCTAGAGAAATGTCAAGAAAGGTTCCCCGTGTCATTGTTTCAAGTTGCAAAGATCACGGATGTTAACCAGGTGTTGGATGTTGTGCAAATAGTATTGGAGGAACAAATTGGCAATCTCATCGAAAGACTTGATGCCAGTAGGTAACTGAGAGAACCACTCCATAGTAGAGCCTCTCAAGCTATGCAAAAAGAGATGCATAAGGTAAGTTTGGTCATGTATAAACTCCATAGATAGAGCACAAAACTCTCTCAAGTGATCTTGAGGATCAGAGGTACCCATATATTTCTCATATTTTGGAAGTTCTACTCCTTTAGAAAAAGGAGGCATGTAGAGACTTTTATCAAATAGGAATGGACAAATGATTTCTAGTGTGAAGTATTTCACTATTTTATCCTTGTCCTTCATGAGCTGACTGATTTGGTCTTACATGTCTTGAACCAAATTTTCTAGCTTAGAGTTATTGGTTTCCTCTTTGACCACAAGAGTCTCAATGTTGTAGTTTGGAGGTAACTTGGCCCCTTGGTCGGCCAGTTCAAGAAAGTATTTCTCCTTCTCTTCTTTCATGAGGATCTCCATCATCTTGAGGAGGCCTCTGTTAGCTCAAGCAGCGTCTATGTCATGTTGGGTTATCTCCTCATTGTCATTACCAAGAATGTCAAAAATGCTTTGAGAATGATATCTATCTTGGTCATTTTGAGATTGATCATGACCTCTTTTGTGTTCACCCTCTTGATTTTGATCTTCCATCTTGCTAGTGTGCAAGTGTCTAGCGTGTAAAGACTTAGTGCGAGGTTTTGTAGTATGTCAAGAAGTCATGGCTAAGGAAACCTTTATTGCATCAATAGGGTTAGATTTAGATGATGACCCTTCAGAGTTTTGATGTTCTTGAAATAATAGGTTCTGAACTCAACTAAAGTCCATAGGGAATTTATGTTGAACGTAAGGTTGAATGATAGGAGAGGGAGACCGAGATGACCCCTCTCTAGATGTAGTTGGCGAGGAGGAATGTGAATATCCCCTACAACAGTTAGATTGTGTGACAAGTTTGGAATGACCTCTTCCTCGATTGTGAGGTCTACCTCTACCTTGTCTAGTAAGGTGTAAAGGGAATACGTTGCTACTTTGAGTTGCAACAGTCATAGACAAAGATTGTGTAACGAGAGAGAACTAGGACTACACTTGGAACTATGTATCAAGATAAGTGCAAAGAGTGACAAAGGTGAAATATACTCAACATGAGTCATCAAGAGTAAGGCTAGAATAGTCGAGAGATGACTATCATGTCATGAGGTATGATAACACAGTAGAATGAGTAGACAAAAAAGAGACAAGGTAAGTTCAAGCGATCATCATGTAGTTCTCAGCCTAAGACATCTAGTCTCAGACTGTATACAGGTAGGAAGACATGCAGATAGACCCCAAATAGAGACCAGACCAGGCAGAAAGACAACTAGAAGATAGGAAATAACTCATTGTTCTTAACAAAATGGTACAGTGTCATGTGAGGAAATACAGTCCTATGTGAAGATACACCAGACTTGCATGAAGAAGCAATAGCAGTGGCATGAAGATGTAAGTCTCGTGCAAAAAATCTGACACAAATCTAACAAAAAATATGATAGAGATAGGGTACAACCTCGCGCGAGGATCTAGAATCTCATGCAAAAAAGTGTAGAACAATGCAAAATCTCATGCGAAACTGTATAGAAAACCAGGTGAGGAAGCACAAAAACTAACAGTCCAAATCATTTTTTGAGATAGAGACAGGTTACGAGACACAGCTTGGACTATTCTCTGACAGAGTGTTCAATCTAAATATTGGTTTTGGACAGTTTCAGATGAACAAGTCTCATTTTGAATGTATGGGAATTAGTTTTTAACAAGCACATAAGTTGGACTTTCAAGCAGTTGTGATACAATCAGTCATCAAAAATAGTTCCACCGAGGACAAAGAAACTTGGAAGAATCATGGGGTTCTTGACAAGTTTGAACATGTTGGACACTTTAAGACTCAAAAAAAACACTCATATATCCCTACAAAGAAAATGGTAGAGAAGACAAAATTCATGCCTCTCAACTTATGTGCATGCATTCACCTCACACAGTCATGTCACCCCCTAGAGGGTGCCCATATTTTTGGTGTTTCCAAGGACTCAATAATATATGTTCAAAGGTTACCCTTGAAGCAGTGACTGGTTTTATATACCACCTTCAAACATCCAGGTGCATGCCTATGGTGAGAATCTATGGGGGAGATTCTTACCTCTCCCTGTGCAAAGATTATGCCCCCTTTCGGAGGTGAACTGGGTAGGAAACTAGCTAAAAGAGTGTTTAATAGGATTTCATTCACATTAACCTTTGATTCCCTCACAAGAAAGGTTTAGGACTCTCAGCCACACCGACACCTACAAGTGTACACCCCTGGTAAGCAGGGCTGGAAGCGGCACCGCGTAGTACACACTAGGACATTTGAGGTGTAATTCCAATGTCCATTTTTTGGATTTGCAACACCTATTTGTCGATATTTTGAAATATGTGTATGTCACCATTTTTGCGTTGCAAATTGTGACAGAAGAGGTCACTATCAGTTTTTCGACACCGCATTCCGTCAGAAACTTGCACATGAATACCAGCTTTGTTATGACATTTCCTATGGTCCATCTATTATAACTCTGACACTAAGACCTATCGAAAATATAGCATGGCTGTCAGAATTACCTGTCGAAAATAATTACTTTTCGACATTATAATTGTTGGAATAGCAAAAAATCAACTGCCAACATCCGACAGATAAAATTGTCAGTGCAATAGCATTACTATCGCTATTTTTTGTCAAAAACTACATATCTCTGACATTGCCACGGTCAGAAGAGTGACAGTGTGGCAATATATTTTTGACAAGTAGGCCTGTTGAAGATATAACATTCTTGTCACAGTAATTGTCGAAAAGGAACTGTTCCAACATTTGATCTGTCGGAGAGGAGATAGGTGCTATAGCACTACCATCGAAATACACACTAAAGTGTCGAAAAAGAGATGGATATGCACGTTAAAAATAAGAAAGCTCAAGAGACCATCATAGGTTGTCTCTTTCTTCAGTCTATATTATTGACAGAATGTTTTACCTTTCATTAGCTCATCAAATCTGAGGATTTGAAAGAATTTAATAGAATATTTTCATGACAATGTATATTATTTAAGTTGATGTTGCATGAATTTATCTACTTCACACACTTGTAGACTATGAGGAAGGCAATAAAGAAGAATGTCCTCCAATGGCCTACATTACTCAAGCCATGGGAGGGGATGCTTCTTTATGGCCATCCTTGTAGTATACAAGTGCGTGAAGTATATGAATTCGTTCAATGTCAAACTTAAATAATGTATGTTATAAATGAAAATATTCTATTAAACTCTTTCAAATCCCCAAATTTGATGAGCTAATGAAAGGTAAAACATTTTTTCAATAATATAGATCGAAGAAAGAGACCGACTATGATGGTCTCTTCAACTGTGTTATCTTTAGTCCTAGCTACTGAGTAAGGCCTGGAAGACTTATACCTATCGACCGTCCAGAATAATCATCGCCTTGCATTTATGTACACTACACAATATCCAATATAATTGATCCCAGTCTCACAAAAACATTTTACACTTGTGTAGCTCATCAATACTGGAGGCCTAAAGTAATTTTATATGATCACTAGCACATTTCGTGCATGGATGAGAAACAGTATCCAAAGTTTCTAGATAACCATTTTTGAGAAGAGGAATGAGTGGAGGCCAAAGAAGGGATAATTGTGAAGGTTTTATAGACGTAGGTTACCAAATCATCATCTCTGCACTGGTACTCAATCTGGTCTCCACTCCATATACATCTTCTCAGAATCTAAAAACTCTCCATCATTGATTCCCATCATTTTTTCAGCATCTCCGTGGACTGAGACCTTAAATTATTGAGCTTCTCTTTGTTTTGAGAATAGTTTAACATTCTCTACTTAACAGGGCCAACCACGTGAAGGTGGAAGCTCATATGGCCCCTCCTAGGAGCCTCTTATGACACTTTACAATATTTTAAGACCTCTAAGATGTATTCTTAGGGATCGTAAAGGGTCGTAAAGGGTCATAAGGGGTCCTGGGACACAACAGCTGAGAAACATAAATGTAGGCACCATGGTCACAATTTTTGGGGGACACAACATAATTGAGTGGTATTCCTAGATGATGCAAAGTAATGGTTTCTTTGCATCATATGGGAATACCACTCAATTATGTTGTGTCTCCAAAAAATTGTGACCATGATGTCTACATTTATGTTTCTCAGCTATTGTGATATCTACATCATAGTCTATAGTTGTTGCAACAGTAGAGCCTATATTCCACAACAAAAAGGAAGACATCTTTTTAGCCTGGGTCTGGATCCTACCCCAATTGTCGAAGGATCCAGGGCCAAGCTAGAAAGATGTCTTCCCATTCTATCTGCAACATTGTGTCCATCCACGATCTCAGGAATATCATCATATTTCCACTCTTCATTTGCCAAAATATACCCCTTCTTCAAGCTTGCAGACTAATCTTATTAATAAAAGAACTCTTGCCAACATTAGGGTACCCACAGATCAAAATAGTTGATGTTATTGGTGCTTGTGCTCAAGGATATCGATTCACTATTTTGAAAGGGCCAAATCATTTTTATTTCGATTGTAGAGAAAAGGAGTGGGAGAAAACAAGTGGGTGAAAGTTGATCGAGCGCGACAGAAGTCATTGAATTTTATTTGATCATGAATGCTCTTTGAAATGACCAATCATGTTTTCTATTCAATTGTTTTTTATGTTTTTTTTCCCATATTCAGTAGATAAAAATCATGGCGGCAGCCACTTAGCCATCTTTTCAATGTTCCAAGTATTTTACAAAGATACAAGTATGTGGATTTATCATTTAGTTGCTTGCAGTTATTGGTCAAATGCAAATATTTTGTCAAGTTGAAAGGGCAAGATATCAGTTTAGTGTTTTTAGTTTATGTTAAAAGTTGATTTGGTAAAATCCTCAAAAAATACACTACATGTTGTAAAATGTAAAGAAGTTGAATGTTAAATGTAAGATATATATCTCATCCATAGTAATCAAAAGAAAGGACATGAAACTTATAAGGAGATTTACCAATCCAAAAATATAAGTGAATAGGAACATGATTGGTACCTTATGAATTGGTTTTTGAGGTGCACAATCTTCATCAATCTCCTCAGAAGGAGACCCCTCCTCATGAAAAATGCATTTAACACAAAAAACAAATCTACAAAACTGAACCAATGGCATGTTTAGAACAAAGAAATAGAATGGTAATAATATGCTAAAAATTCTATTACGTTTAATACATGCAAAAGGACCAGTCCCAACAATTCTTAAACATACTTTATCTGATATGATAATAACATGCTAATTAAATTGATAAAGGTGTTATCTACATTTAATCTACCAATTACTAATTACACAAAACATAAATGTACAAAATTGAACCAATGGCATGTTCTTCGTGTGGTACAAGGAAGATTTGGCTATGAAAAAAAAAAGTGAAACGGCCTCATCATTTTTATTTCGATTGGATAGAGGAGTGAAAGCTGACCGTAAGAGAAGGTATATGATTTCTTCATCTTTCAAGCATCTGGCATCATATTCGACCACAAATTTCAAATGCATTGCATTTTATTTGATCATGAATGCTCTCTGAAATGACCACATTCTACTGGTGTCATGCCCTAGCCCGTGCTTTATCTCCATTATTTGATGTTATTGGTTCTTGTGCTCAAGGATATTGATTCACTATTTTCAAATGTTTGGATCATTTTGGTCATGGTTGTTCCCCTAGTACACAATCAGGAAATGTAACTATCTAATGATTATATGCAATGTTGAATGAATTATATGCTTTATTCTTGGTAGAAGTGAATGGAAGGAATAGTTTTGGTGTTAGGTTTCATTTATTATTGAATTCAATGGTTTCCAAGATGTGTTGAGGAGTTTTCTCCTTGTTTAATGTTAACTATTCCTGCACAATCCACTCATACAACAGTGAAATGTTATGTGATTGACAATTTCATACAACTGGTCCTTTGGTGTGTATTAAATACAATCTAGTCACTTATTGAATGCTTTGGAGACTACTGGTTTGACTATCCATGCGTTACCAGTGACTAAGATTCATTAAAGGATACAAAACCCTTCATTTTGGGGTTATTGTGTGTGGATTCAAATGTAGGTTTGAGTTGGTTAATGTTTAGAAGAGATCAATAAAGTATTTAAAGACAATCTTACATGTTTGGAGAGGTTTGAGAGGCACTTATCATGACTGTACCCTCACAAACAGCAGCATAGACTGGTTTTACTAAGTTTTCTTTCTCTATTTTGAGGTTTCCTTTCTCTGCCGCAGGGGTATAGTCAGAGGGTTCATTGACAAAATGATCCTTTGAATGGTTACTATGAATATGAATGATTTGATATAGAATATTGCTCATTTTAGTTGAAGTTTGGAATAGCTTGTGCAAGGGTGAAAGTATTTTTTATCATTTTGTTCATGATTGTTCCTCTACACAGTCAAGAAATGTAACTGTCTAATGATTATATGTAATGTTGAATGGATTAAATGTTTTATTCTTGGTAGAAGTGAATGGAAGGAATAGTGTTGCTATTAGATTTCATTTATTATTGAATTCAATGGTTTCCAAGATGTGTTGAGGAGTTTTCTCCTTTTTTAATGTTAACTGTTCCTGCACAATCCACTCATACAAAAGTGAAGTTACAAAATTGAACCGATGGCATGTTTACAACAAACAAATAGAATGATAATAATATGCTGAAAATTATATTTTGTTTAATACACACCAAAGGACCAATCCCAATAATTCTTAAACATACTAGTTATCTGATATAATCAATTGTTAATAAAGTTTTAATTCTATAAATTGCTAGCACGAAGGAACACTTGACCTAGCCAAATCTTCCTTGTACCACACAAAAAAATGTGTGATAACTATGTCTACTCCAACCTTAATTGTTTAAGAATTCATCATATCAGATAAAGTATGGTTAAGAATTGTTGTGAGTTCTATTAGACCTTTTTTGTAAACATGTCATTGGTTTTCAAATGTTTGGATATCCATTTTTTTGAAATGTTGACTGTGGTTATCAAATGGACAGCCCGTGAGCTTCTAGCTAGGCGTCATTTATATTGATATCTTAGGGCATCAAATATATTGTATCATTGATAGTTGAGACTTTGTTAAAAGGAAATAGGACAAAGAGAAATTTTGATTTAGTTTCTCTATTTTGATCTCTAAGTGGCTTACAACCCTAGAGAAGTATATGCAAATTTACGGATGCAGTTGCAGGATACATAGCAGTTGATAATTCACAAGAAATCCATGCTTCCAATTTAAATAGAAATTAATACAAAGAAATAGGGTCCTCCAATGGCCCCATCATCTGAACCTTGACTGTCCCCTCAACCAATGACCCTTCAAAATTGGGTTATCATGCAATCAATGAGTGATACTTCATTCTTTTGGTCTTCCCTGCAACCAAACATATTGGAAATACACAATACAATGATAACAAGTCTTTCACAATCCCCTTTCCCTCAAGGAACACTATCAACCATCCCTTCCACATAGCATTTCACTGTTGTATGAGTGGATTGTGCAAGAACAGTTAACATTAAACAAGGAGCAAACTCCTCAACACATCTTTGTTGTAAACATGCCATTGGTTCAGTTTTGCAAATTTGTTTTTTGTGTTAAATGCATTTAAATAGAACATTAAGCATAGTAATAATATGCTTAGTCTATTAGTAATTGCAAATTAAATTCTCATAACACCTTTATTAGTTTAGCATGTTATTATAAGATACTAAAGAAGACCTGCTATTTGTCAGAGAAATCTTCATTGTCCCCCACAATGAAGACAATGAAGATTGACCTCCTGCCCCACAACAAAGAACATTGTAATAAGAATAAGATATAATATAGCGTTAGAATAAACTTTGAACAAAGACATGTAATGCTTAAGTTAATGATCTAAAAAGTTGCAAATATAGGAATTGAAAAAGAAGATAGTTCCAAGAAACATTTTCACAAATATGAAACGTGAGGAAAAGTAATAACATTAACAATACCAAGATTCACAGCATTAAATTTCACCTGCGGATGACTTTCTGCAGTGGGTTTCCCAGCATCAAAAATATGTTTAGTTGTATTTGAGTTGTAACTAAGAGTATCATGTAGAACAAACCCTAAACTTTGAAAGCATTCTCCAGCCTGGCAATTCAAAATTCAATCTAGGCAAGCATCAGTAAGTGAAATAAATTATAGACATTAACATCAACATCATCATAATCATTAGACATAAATTATAGACATCAACATCAACATAATCATAATCATTTGGAGGGTATTCATTTTGGATAGTACTATGTTTCTTGAAAGTTTTTGTGATGCTTCTAAACTGTAAAGACATATTTTATGGCTTAATGATAATATAGATTAGTGTTTTGTTTTCTAATGGAATGTTGTTGATCATTCATGGTCTTGAAGAAACTTCTAATTATTTTGATTCTCGAGTCTTGACATTGTTTCTCAATGTGATATAGACTGACCACAAGATGGTTTAGTTGGTCCTCTCTTTCTATATAATCATTTGTCTTCTTCATGGTGTAAGTGTCAATATTTTATAATCCAACCAGCATTTCATACCCCCACTTCTGAAAAACCTCATAGCATGCAAATCACAGCCAAAGACTTGGGTGATTAGCACACACAAACAACAATTACCCTTAGGAAACAATAATCATTAATATTCATTAATGGTAGGGGGTGATTCCTTGGTAATAAAGGCATTGATAGCATTCATCATCTTAACCAAGTCATGGGTGGTGATCCTTGAAATAGCACAATTAGTAAAAGGAAATAACAACATAACATAATTTGGAGTGAGGAAGAAGAAAAATTGGAAAAAAAAATATGGAATAATCAGGTTGGAATTGGATAATCAGGTCAATTCTACTTTTGTTCTCCTTTGGGTTTGACTTGGGTTCCTTTGGTAGGAGCTTGGGTGCCTGGGCCAATCTTGGGTGCACCTACAGTATTATAAATATGATACATGAGGTATTTTATTCATAATTTTATAGGCTAACTCATTATTATGGTAACATGGGTATGACCACACTCCATGCCTTATAATGGTACCCAACATGGAGTGTGGTTCAAATGAAGTTGAACCAAATGCTGACCATGACAGCTATGATCATGATGAAGATGAATATGAATATTAAATCTAAAATATAGCTTGTAATTTGAATTTTCATTGTTAATGAAGAAACTATAGATTCAAGTTTACTCATTCTATGTTGTAGTATATTTGTTCCCTGGATCTACCATATTATATTTGTGTAGCCTATAAGGGACATTTTCTTCTCATCCATGTATCAAAGCTCGGTGAGAGTTCTTAGGAGAAAGACAAGATGTCAGTGGGAGATGGAGAAACCAATCTCAGAACACCACTTGAAGCCTTGCATTGTTGAGAGTGGGATAAAAGCTACACTTGAGACCCTATATAAGGAACAAACTTATTGAGCTTCACTTTGTTTCGAGAATAGTTTTATATTATGTACTAATAGGGCCAACCACGTGAAGGTGGAAGCTCATTTGGCCCCACCCCCCACCCCCCCTAACATCACTCTAAATTCCCCATTAACATCTAACATTCATTCATTATTTCATCCATTAATAAAATGTAACATTCATTAATTATCACACGATAACATTCATTAACTTTCATTCACACATTAATAAAATGTGACATTCATTAATTATCACATGATAACATTCATTAACACATTATAAAATTTATGAACATTCAATACCACATAATTAAATTCATTGGCATATAAAAATCAGTCATTATCAATTAAGGTGCATAGATGACAATCATTTCTTTTTTCTTTTGATTTCTAGTTTTTAAGAAGTGATCGTTAAGAGGAGTATCGATTTCATCATGATGATCATCTACCCTCTCATTAGATCTTAATGCACACCTAGTTCTTTGTTGATGCAAAGGGGGGTCATCTGCAATAACATATAAAAGGGTTAAATTAAAAACATTTTATTATAATTAAAAACATTAAAAACATTTTAAAGTATTTCAGTACTTTACAGGCCATAATCATATAGCTCTTTACCTGATCTAGTCACATCATCAACACTGAGGTCTTTTTGTCTGGCCTTAGCCTCAAGCTCAACATGCTCATTAACAGTGGCCTCTACACTCTCTACAGCTGCAATACAAATTGTTACATTAATCCAAACACCAATTGCAATTAAATTTGTATTACTACACCAATCAATTTAAGATGTTTACTTGTATTACTATGATGCACATCCTCATTGTCATCAACACACATAGGTTGTGTACGGCAAGAATCGACAAGCTGCATTTCAATTTCATACACATTCATGTTATCATTATTTTCTTACTTAAAACAAATTTACTCACTTTATGTTGGAACTTAACATCAAATAAACTAATTGGTAAATAATTAAATTTGAAAATATCATCTATTTAGCTTACTTACAGTGACAGATCCATCAGTAGAACCTTGTGCACTTCTTATTCTTTCTACCATGGCTTTATAGCCTTGTTGGAAGCCAATTCTCTTGTCCTCTTCTGTGAGACATACATTGAACTCTGCGCCCTGCATTTTTGCTTGGTATTGTCAAATTTTATTTTATTGTTTCATCAAAACAAAAAAATATTTCAAATTATAAATAAATATTATAAAGATTAAAGAATTATTTTCAGTGTTAAAAGCCATCTACAGATTGTATTTTTCCTCATTCAATTCTGACAATATTAACACTTACAACTCGTGCAGCAAGTTTTGAATAACCGCCAGAGCCTAGCTTGTGTTGCCTGTTCTTTTGTAGTCTTTCCTTTGTTTCCTTTGATATGTTAGGCAATCTATGAAGAGATTAAAATATGTTAGTTCATATAAATATGAAGATTATTTAGTACATAATTACATTCTTAATAGTATCACATACCTTCTTCTCTTCTCTGGTGGTGTATTTCCTTTTTTAATTTCAATTTTCTCATTTGCATCCAAAATAAGAGATTTCCACTCTTTATCAAGAATGCAAGGAGGGCAGTGGTAATTCAGATTTTTGGTCAATGTACACCTGTACTGGTCCCTAATATACCTCAAACATAACCAGGCTCTTTGAAGGAGCTTACCCTTCTCAAATGCACGAGGTCCAAAAAAAATTTTCATACTCTCTACGAGATCATCCTTTAACTTTTGATTTTGGGTTGTCCACCTTTTAAGAAAGATAATAGTGTTAGATTCAAAAATAGATGTAATGATAACTATCCTAGCAATGATATGAAATCAAAATAGTGGATTGGGGTTTTAGTTTGAATATGATGTTCCACCATGTACAGATGGTGGGCCCGAATATCCACAAACACTCGTCATTAAGTTTACTATAAAAAACATCATTCCCTACAAAGTAATCATGGGATCATTAGTCAAAGGATATAATAGTATAAAATACGAATACAATAGATGTAAGCTTCTCATATTGAATTCAAGGTGTGATTAACATATGATTGTATAGTAAAAGAAAGGTCCAATCTTTAAAGTACCTGGAAGTTTTGCTATTTTCAAGGGAACTCCTTCTTCTTCACTCACAAGCATTATGCAATCCTTCACCGTTCCCATACTAGGAATACTAGTACATCCAGGAAAATCACCATCAAGTGTTGCATCCTCTGTTGCATAAATTGAATCCATTACGAAATGGCCCTAAGAAAGAACACTTCAAGGGAAAAAAACATATATATAATGATAGAGAAAATAAAATATGTGTACGAGTAGGTGGTGCCATGGGATATGAGGCGGTGATAGTAAATGATCATTGACATGTGTTGAAGAATAAGATTGTTAGAGCATAATAAAACCAGTGATTAGCATGGACAATATTGTTAGAGAGGAAAAAAAAAATATAGTCCAACATGTGATCTACCTAAACCAGCTATAGTACCCTCATCATGGTCGTGAGGATCAAAATTACACAAAAAAAGTTTTAAAAGCAACACATTCGCTTATTGTTTAATGACATAAAAGACTACTATAACATAAAAAGTATTATTGAACTTTTGTTATAATTAAAAATTACATTAATACTTACTCTATAATTTTGAGATAGGTGCATCAGTTTAGTTGCCCTCTTTTGTGACTCAAGAGTGGGAGGGAATATAGATGCCAATTCAAGTAATCTTTTTCCAATTTTGTGGAGGCATATTTTAAATGCAAAGGCCGGCTCATCACAACTAGCCAAATCAACAACTAGGTCCTCATCAAAGGACTCCTCTTCAAGGATTGAGGGTTCCTTTCCCTTTCTCTGCTAACCACCTGTCTATGACAACAATATTACTAACACTATTAGAATTAATCTAAAATAGTGATGAAAAGAATATAATAAAAAACTTTATTTAACATTTTGCTTCTATCTAATTTGTAGTACAATAACAAAGAGGTTTACCTACTGGGAAGAAGTACATGCATGATCATCATTGTCCCCTCTACGTGGTTGCTCCATATTTTGTGGTCCTATGTTATTATTTAAAGTTAACCAATAATTAGAAAGGACTACATTAATAAATTTCATTAGAAGATGATGATGGAGATGAGGTGGATGGTGAGGAGACTCTCTAAATGTGGTTGGCCAAAAAACTCAATTATTTAATGGTACATAGTATGTACCTGCACCCTAATGATAGTGACATTATTTGTATCTATGTGATTCAAATTTTAATCAATAAGCAGCTCTTCCCCTACACTTATTGATTTTATCGCACATACAAATACATGATTTCCCTCGCACACCTCAAATATGATATTGGGTTGCTTAATAGTTGATAGAGGTCGTGTTCTATTTATAAAACCTACAATATTCCCTGATGTTTTTTGCCTTCTATTAATGTATATAGCCACTCTTTTACTTTTCTCATTATCTTTTTGTTGAATATAATTTTTTGAGAGTGCATACCTATGCATAATTTTTTTTTATTGAACAATTCACATCCAACTTTTGTAATCGTAACAAGGTCCAACATACTCCATCAATTCAACAACTTTTTTGTAAGAGACCTTTATGCCATCCATGGAAAATAGGCCCAAACCATGTATTGACGATGGTGCAATATGATATATCTTGCCTTTAACACTAAAATCAATGTTTATTGGAGGAAGTTCCTTGGGGGCCCATTGTTTCTATAGATTTTGGTACCTAGAGGGCACCTTGATGTTGCCTTTTCTCTCATCATCATAAGAACATGACCCCCCTTGAGCAAGGAAAAATTTCATGCATTTATTGAGTTTCCTTCTAGTCTTTTGACCTCTAGTTGATCTTCCTAATTTAGACATACTAAATGACTCACTTTCTTTGCTCGAGGAAGACACATCTAAAAAATACCTATTTGCTACTACTTGCACTCCATCAAATGAGAGAGATAGAAAGTAATGTGAGATATTTTACAAATTGTGAAATACATTAATCTCTATACGGGTGTATTGACTTATACCTATCAATCCATGAGACTGTGTGGGATGCTCATGAAGGAGTCTGGGTACCTACATATGTAATTCACTTATCTAATGTTAGCTAAAAAATTCATTATACATATACTCAAAACCACATAGTAAGTACATTAAAAACCATAATGGTGCAGGAACACCCTTCCAAGGGCTCCCACCCACTATTTTTTGGTTGTGATGAAACTTATTAAGTCAAGTATGTAAGTAAATAAGAGCTTAGCTCATGCTTGTGTGTGAAGACCTAAGTAGAGGTCTTGGTTGTGTTGTGTAACTTCTTACTTGGCTGTACAGTGACTCAGGGCAGATTAGCATCCTGAGGTCACTTCTTTTCTAGAGTTGTCTAAGTCTTAACATAGGGGTTAGGAGAGTTTCCACACTATCTAGGCATGTAAAAGACCTTAGAATGGTCTTAGGAGTGGAGTGAGCAAAAAGTTGCTCAAGCAAGGAAAATTGCTCTAAAAGTTGCTAGCAACTTTTCAAAAGTTGCTTAGTAACTTTTCTTATGTGAAGGCTAAACCTTACCAAGGAGGCTTCTAACCCTAAATAGGCTCTAATCCCAAGGAGGAGCCTATATTAGACATGAAAAACCCTAATAAAAGGGTTGGAAAGCATTGTGTATAGAAGATGTACAGAGGAATCAGACTGTATATGAAAGAACAGTGTGTAACAGTCATTTTTATGGCTTGAAGTGTTGAATCAAAGCATTGCTAGTGATATACTATGATTGTGTGATAGTATTTTGTTTCATTTTACTTCATTTATCATCATTTAGACTAGGTTTGGTTGTTTTAACTTGTATATTCTTAGTTTTGTAAGTCTGCCAGTCCATTGTTCAGTTTGAAAGGACTGATGAAGTAGGGCCTGTAGCTCCTATCCCCACCATGGAAACACCATGGAACTTTGGGATAAGGTAGTGTAGACCCTACCCTATATATATATGCAAGTAGGGCCCCAGCATGCAAGTGGAAGCAATTTTTTAACTATGCCCTAGGCGAGCTTGGCAGTCCCTGGCTAGGAACAATTAGCAGTGAAGAAGCTCTCATGAACAGACGAGTGAGTTTCAAGGCATGCCCTTTGGAGGGATGCAAGAAAAATTTATGAAGGCTTGGTTTTGAAGAGGAGAGATCCTGAACAAGCCAAGAGTGGTGCTAGTGAAGACTTCAAACACTGTGACCCTAAAAGCCCCAAATAGCCCTTAAAACCCTCAATTTTGGTTCAGGCATTGTACGGCCTGTTGGTGGCTTGAGACCCCAAAAATCATTAAGGTCTAGTCATTTGAAGTGGATGTTCTTTAGAACAGAAGTTTTGAATCTTTGAGGGGAAGGAGGCAAAAGCCCTACAAAACCGGAAGGAGGCCTAATTGGGCACTTCCTTGTAGCCCTGATTTGCAAAGGAACTCTAAAATTGGGTGATGACCCAACCTTGCTAATGCATGGAAGATGTGTCAAATGTCCCAAAAACACCTTGGAACTCATCAAATCCTCTATTAGAGCTTGGGAACGGAACTGAACCCTAAAAGACCCTTATGAGCCTATGTAAGGGATGAAGCTAGAAACCAAAGCTTGGAATGTTGCAAGAAGAAGTAGATAAACTTGGTGGTTAGGTTAGGTAGGTCAAGGGGTCCTTGGATGAGTAAGGTATCCTATAGACCATTCATAGGTGTCATTAGTACACTTGGGTCCTTGGGTAAGGATCAAGGCATAGACTAGCTAGTCTATCCTAACCTCCCCATCACATAAGCATCCCATAGTAAGTACATCACAAATTAATTAGATTAAGCATTGATTGCATAATTGCACATTTCTATCAAGAAATTAATATTAAATATATTAAGTAGTGATCATGTAATTGTACATTTCATTCATGTCATTCATCTTCTTCTTCATCCAACTAATCACCATGATCATCATTGACGTCGACATCATGACCACCACCATCATTGTCATCATCTTCATCATCATTGTCATCATCGGCATCAACATCATCATCAATAGCAGTAGTAGAAACATCATCATCATCATCATCATCATCATCATCATCATCAGTAGCATCATCATCATCATCATCTTCTTCTTCTTTAAGAAAAGTTATGTCAGGAACATCATCGACTAACTGTTGTTTGTGATCATCATCTACATCATCTTCCAGTTGCTCGCAATCTTCTACTTCCATCGCATTATACCTCATCAACATTCCTCTTGGATCATGTCTAACAATGAATGACCAACCCAATTTATGTGGAACCTCTAAGTAAAATACCTACTCACATTGGCTTGGAAGAACATAGGGTTCATCCCCAACTGGCTCAAACCACCTTGTATTAATCATTGGAAATCCATTGTCATGTTCAATATAAGTTTTATCAGGATCATTTTGATTAAGTTGTAGCCTACACCATCTGATGATGAAGAGAACTAATCTAAAGAAATTAAAGTCACACTCAAGTATATCATCCAAAATGCCATAGTATCAATTTTCAGACTCTTGAGGTTGTAAGTCATTTGTAGATGAAATATTAGTCACCTGAAAGACTGCACTTATCCCAGAATCACAAGTTTTCTTTATGTCATCCAATTTTTGATGCAAAATTTATGACCATTGCAAAACATAGCCTTGTGGTGTTTGACCTGCAAAAATATGTAAAAAAATTATAAATTAATGCATCGAGAGTTCATAAACATACGAGTGATTAACAAATTTATAAGTACCTGGAAATCTCTTAAACCATGTGCTAAATCTATTTCCCTTTGCATAACATTTGGATCTCTGTTACGATGAGCTTCATTAACCAATGAAGACACATCTTTCCATGTTAATGTGCGACCTAAATGATGACATTGTTCAATCCATTTCATCATCCAATCTTGATTGTTTGCAATATACAAATGTATTGCATCCCACTCTCGAGCATCTATACAAAAAATAAATAGATAACTTACAACTGATTAATTTTGAAGATTAAGAATTAATTAATAGCTACAATAACATTTTATAATTTATTACCTCTCACTTTCCTCATTCTACCTTTCCCCACCAAGTACTCCCCTTCGAATTTTCTAATGGTGTCGAGATCCCAAATGTAATCTATATGGATCTATGTGGATCTATATCCCTCCACCATAGAACCCTCAAGACGTGCTGTTTGTTGAACCAAAGCCTTCAAAAAATTTAGGTGCCTCTTAACCATCCACATTGACTGAGTGTGTACGGGTCCACACATTTCAATCTCCTCAACTTGGTGTATGAGGTAGTGTTCTTGTGCATTGAAAAAGGTTGAAGGTAGACACTTTTGCATTTCGCACATTAGATGAGGAATTCTTCTCTTCCATTATTTTATATCTACTCTATGGATTTCTTCAGATGACAACCACCTACAAGACATTCAAGACACAAAAATATATAAACATGAGACTTTACAATATATATATATACAAAAAATTGAATAGATATCATTGCTTACCTCGTGTATTTTCCAAGATCATATATCACTTGTTTGATGTTATTGTCAAAGTTCTCTGGGAGAGATAGGGGTAGCACATATTGTTGGAAACAATTGTCTGAAGGAAATTTCTACTCAATTATGTATTATCTTTGATGTCACACTATGTCATAGTTCGCAGCAATCTGCTTCTACCGAGCGCAGTCGGTCTGCCAGATAGGGATATTAGTGCTTACCGAGTCCACTCGGTTGCTGAAGAAAGTCTAGTGTTTACCGAGTTCACTCGATTGCCGAAGAAAGTCTAGTGTTTACCGAGTTCACTCGGTTTCCGAAGAAAGTCTAGTGTTTACCGAGTTCACTCGGTTGCCAAAGAAAGTCTAGTATTTACCGAGTTCACTCGGTTGGCAAAAAAAGTTAGTATTTACCGAGTTCAGTCAGTTATCAAAGGTGAAGGATTGTTGGTGTTTACCGAGTTCCCTCGGTCTCTGAAAAATTATAAAAAGATATGGTTACCGAGCACTGTCGGCCCTTGAAGGATTTTTGCAAATAGAGTTTACTTAATTCAGCCGACTGTTATACTAAATAATGTCGATTTGACTAATCCAAAATCATATAAATAAAAGGTCAAATGTGAAAAATGAAGAGAACACAGCAGAAGATTTACAGAAGAAAAGAAGGAAAGGTATATGCAAATTTGTGAAGGATGTTCAGATATCCTTGAGGAGTAGCAGAGATTTATTCGATCAGAGAGGATCAGACTTATGCAGAACAGAGATTTGTAATCAGCAAGACAGTTGCATTATTATACAGGTCACTTTTTCATTGTTACCTTCTTATCATTGTAACAGTGAATTCTAAATCTCTTAACCGAGTTGGTTTAACAGCCATAATATAAATCCTCTAACAAGGTGACAATTCCATTGAATTGTTTTCAAGACCTCTTACCAGGCCACTCCTAGTAGGGTGTTTTAAATCCTCTAACAAGGTCACACCTAACAGTGTGTTTTGTAACATTTTACTGGGTTGGCTTCTAACCGGGCATCACTTCAGAAAAGTGAAAATCAGTATCTAGATACATTGGTGGTTTTTCCCATATTGGGTTTCCACGTTAAATCTTGTGTCTCTTGTGTTCTTAATTGCTTCCTCAATCATTTACATGCACTGATGAATATCTAAAGATAATATTGCTAATACTTTCTGCATCTTCAAAGTTACTGCAATCTATTTACCGAGTGCTAAAACAGACAACATTGTTAAGATATCTTAAAGGATCTGCAAAGAATTAATTGTGAAGTGTTTTTATGATTGACTGATTCACCCCCCCCCCCTCTCAGTCACTTCATCCATATTCTCTCAATTGGTATCAGAGCTTTTGGTGCTTGCAGGAAGGGTTTCAAAGACCTAAGCTAAAGATCAGGATGTCTTACAAGAGGGAAATTCCAAAGCTTAACAGAGATAACTTTTCAGCATGGCAAGGTCTCATGCGACTTCTTCTGGCTTCCATTGGTGATTCAGGATGCAAATACATTGATGAAGAATACACAATTCCTAATGGCGCATTAACTGTTGAAGACATTGCAGATAAAAAGACTCACAACACCATGATGATAGACATTGCATCTGCTCTCAGCTATGAAGAATTTGATGATATTAAAGACTGCACTACTGCATATGAAATGTGGGTGGCACTAAAGAAAATATATGGTGGTGATGCAAATGTGAAGAGAGCCAAAGCAGAAAGCCTAAGAGGACAGTTTGACAACATGAATATGAAGGAAGATGAAAACATTGCAAAATATGTTGAAAGAATCAAAGCAAGTGTAAGTGCAATCAGAGCTTCTGGAGGAACAATCTCAGATGAGACTGTTATAAGTAAGGTACTCAGAACACTACTCCCTATCTATGCAATAAGAGTATCAGCTATTCAAGAAAGAAGATGTGAAGCAAACCACAGTATAACTTTGGATGCTTTAGTTGGAAGATTGACAGCTTTTGAATTAGACAACTATGATAACTATGTTCCTAGTTCCAAAAATATTGAATCAGCATTTGAGGCCAAGGTTTCACTAAAGAAAAACAAGAAAATTAAAGAAGTTCAGACAGACAGTGAAGAGGAATCAGAAGAAAGTTCTGATAGTGATCTTGAAATTGTAGAAGCATTACTTGCAAAGTACTCTAGAGGAAAAGGTAAGTATAAAGGTAAAACTCCTTTAATCTATTTTTCATGCGAAGAAATTGGACATATTGCAGCTAGGTGCCCAAACAAGCAAGTCAAGGAAGAAAAGAGAAGTCACAAGTACTATGGCAAAAATAATTTCAAATCATACAAGGATAAAGGTAAGAAATCATGTTTTATGGCTAAAGATTCTGATGATAGTGAAGAAGAAATTGTCTTTATTTCTATAAAAGATGAATCTGATGATGATGAAGATAAGATAGCACTTATTTCTCATATAAGAAAAGATGATATATGGATAATAGACAGCGGATGTTCACACCACATGACTGGTGACAAGACAAAATTTGAATATCTAGAAGACTGTGACAATGGTAATGTAAGATTTGGAAACAATGAACCTTGTTGTATAAAAGGAAAAGGAAGAATCTCATTAACCAAAGAACTCATATGTGATAATGCTTACTGGGTTGAAGGACTAAAACATAATCTTCTAAGTGTAGCACAGCTAATCAACACTGGTTTCAAGGTTGAATTCATGAATGGTCAAGCAAGACTGCTGGATGGAAAAGGAAAACTCATTGGATCAGGCAAACAAACAAAAGGTAACTTATTTTATCTTGATCTCAATGAATATTCATGCCTTATTGCTCAAATAGAAGAAAGTTGGCTATGGCACAAAAGGTTATGTCATGTGAATTTTGATAACATGATAAAAATAAGCAAATTCAAGAAGGTTAGAGGCATTCCTACTTTGAAGAAACCTGACACTGGTCTGTGTAAGAATTGTCAGATTGGCAAAATGAGTAAAACTAGTTTCAAGAGTAAGAACTATTAGTCTAAAGAAATTTTGGAAATTGTGCATACTGATTTATGTGGACCTATTGGAATACAAAGCTATACTGGAGATAAATTCTTTATTCTTTTCGTTGATGATTATTCTAGAATGATGACTGTTATATATTTAAGAGAAAAATCAGAGGCATTTGAAAAGTTCAAATGGTATTTAGCAAGAGTAGAAAAAGAAACGGGGAAAAGATTGAAATGCTTAAGATCAGACAGAGGTGGTGAATTCATCTCCCATGATTTTAACAACTTCTGCATTGAAAGAGGAATCAAAAGGCAGGTATCAGCTCCTAGAACTCCTGAGCAGAATGGAATAGCAGAAAGAAGAAACAGATCTATTATGGATTGTGCAAGGACTCTAATGATAGAAAAGAACATTGCTATAAAGTACTGGAAGGAAGCTATCAGCACTGCAGTTCATACCTTGAACCGAGTACAATTGAAGAAAGACACATTCAAAACTCCCTATGAATTATGGTATGGCTATAAACCTAATGTAAGTTATATGAAAATATTTGGTAGCAAGTGTTATATCTTAAAAGAATCCAGAAGAAATAAATTTGATGTGAAAAGTGATGAAGGAATATTCCTAGGATATTCTAGCAAAAGCAAGGCATACAAATGTCTGAACTTATCTACTCACAAAGTCATAGAAAGTATACATGTAAAATTTGATGAGTTTGCAGAAAAGACTGAGGAAGAAAGCAAAAGGGAACCTGAGAACTATAGAAGATTCGTTTACATTGAACCTGAAACATTGACAGACACAACTATCAACAAGGAAGCTATATCTATCGAGCCGAGCACAGTTACCGAGTCACAGGAAGAAGTTCAAACCGAGTCACAGGAAGAAGTTCAAACCGAGTCACAGGAAGAAATTCAGACCGAGTCTCAGCCTGAAGTTACCGAGCAAATATCTACCGAGTCCAAGCAACCTGAAGAAGAGATCCTAGAAGACAACAGCATGAATCATTCAAAAGGCAAGGAACCTATACTAGCCAAATATGTCAGAAGACATCATACACCAGATCAAATCATTGGAAACAAATCAGATGGTACTATGACAAGAAGCAAGCTAAAAGGTACATGTCTACTTACTGATTTTGAACCTAGAAATATCAAAGATGCATTAGAGAATGAAAGTTGGATTGAAGCAATGAATGAAGAATTAGAACAAATACAAAAGAACAAAACTTGGACTCTTGTACCTAGACCTAAAGATAAGAATGTAATTGGAACAAAATGGGTATTCAGAAATAAACTGAATGAAGATGGTCAAGTATCTAGAAACAAAGCTAGACTGGTATGTAAAGGTTATTCTCAAGAAGAAGGTATAGATTATGGAGAAACTTTTGCTCCTGTTGCAAGATTAGAAGGTGTAAGAACTCTACTTGCTTATGCAGCACACAAAGGATTTGAGGTATATCAGATGGATATAAAATTTGCATTCCTCAATGGAATTCTTGATGAAGAAGTCTACATTGAACAACCTGAAGGTTTTGTTGATCCAGACAAAAGGGACATGGTCTGCAGGTTACACAAAGCATTGTATGGTTTAAAACAAGCTCCTAGAGCATGGTATGAAAGACTCCATAACTATTTGATCCAGATTAATTTCAAAAGAGCTAATGATAACAGCAATCTGTATATTAAAGAAGGATCGGATGACAAAATTGTACTGGCAGAAATATTTGTGGATGATACTATATTTACAGGGAATGAGGATCAGTGCAAAGAATTTTCAGAACAAATGAACAGAGAATTTGAAATGTCTATGATTGGTTTAATAAAATTCTTTGTTGGTCTTCAAATTCAGCAAAGCAAGAATGGCATATACATTACTCAATCCAAATACATTAAGGAGATACTTAAGAAGTTTGGAATGGAAGATTCAAAACTAGTTGGTACACCCATGTGTACTGGACTGAAACTTACCAAAAATGATGATTCAAAAGAAGTTGATCAGACCCTATATCGATCTATGATTGGAAAATTGTAGTATGTAGTACATACAAGACCTGATATTGCCTTAGCAGTCGGTATAGTAGCTAGATTCTCAGCAAAACCTAAGGAAAATCACATGATGGCAATCAAAAGAATCTTAAGATACTTAAAAGGAACTGAAGAGTATGGTTTGTGGTATAAATTTGGAGGCAATCTTGACTTGAAAGTGTTTACTGATGCTGATTGGGCAGGAAACATTGATGACAGAAAAAGCACAAGTGGTGGAGCATTTTTTCTTGGAAAAAGACTGGTATCCTAGACTAGTAAAAAGCAGAATTGCACATCTCAATCCACAGCTGAAGCAGAATATGTTGCTGCTGCAGTAAACTGTTCAAATATTGTTTGGTTTAAACAGCTATTAGAAGGTATGAAGGTTGAAATCAAAGAACCAGTTGTTATATTTTGTGACAATACCAGTGCAATAAACATTTCTAAAAATCCAGTGATGCATTCCAAAACCAAGCACATTGCTATTAAATATCACTTTGTCAGAGAATTGGTACAGGACAAGGAAATCAGATTAGAATATATTCATACAAAAGAACAGATTGCAGACATTTTTACCAAACCATTACCTAAGGATGCATTTATGTATCTAAGAGGTAAGTTAGGGCTCATTCCCCTATCCGAGGCTCACTAAATACATTTTTAGTGATGCATCAACCAGAACATGATTGAAAATCAACCTGTTGATGCAGCATATTAAAGGACTCATTGCATATGAATCAGTACTTGAGGTACATTAATTTTCACCGGTAATATGTGAATTATCTTTGGCATGTGTTGTCAAAGAGGGAGTGTTTGCTATGTCTTTGCTATTACTTCAAGAAATTTTAAAATAGTCAGATGGAAGAATTTTCAAGATACAGGAAGTTTGCTGACAGAGGGAGATTTGAATCCAAACCGAGCTAACTCTTTCAAATTTCTTATGCTATGACATATTGTGTTGCCATCAATGCCAAAGAGGGAGATTGTTGGAAACAATTGTCTGAAGGAAATTTCTACTCAATTATGTATTGTCTTTGATGTCACACTATGTCATAGTTCGCAGCAATCTACTTCTACCGAGCTCAGTCGGTCTGCCAGACAGGGATATTAGTGCTTACCGAGTCCACTCGGTTGCCGAAGAAAGTCTAGTGTTTACCGAGTTCACTCGGTTGCCGAAGAAAGTCTAGTGTTTACCGAGTTCACTCGGTTGCCGAAGAAAGTCTAGTGTTTACCGAGTTCACTCGGTTGCCAAAGAAAGTCTAGTGTTTACCGAGTTCACTCGGTTGCCAAAAAAAGTTAGTATTTACCGAGTTCAGTCGGTTATCAAAGGTGAAGGATTGTTGGTGTTTACCGAGTTCCCTCGGTCTCCGAAAAATTATAAAAAGATATGGTTACCGAGCACTATCGGCCCTTGAAGGATTTTTGCAAATAGAGTTTACTTAATTCAGCCGACTGTTATACTAAATAATGTCAATTTGACTAATCCAAAATCATATAAATAAAAGGTCAAATGTGAAAAATGAAGAGAGCACAGCAGAAGATTTACAGAAGAAAAGAAGGAAAGGTATATGCGAATTTGTGAAGGATGTTCAGATATCCTTGAGGAGCAGCAGAGATTTATTCGATCAGAGAGGATCAGACTTATGCAGAACAGAGATTTGTAATCAGCAAGACAGTTGCATTATTATACAGGTCACTTTTTCATTGTTACCTTCTTATCATTGTAACAGTGAATTCTAAATCTCTTAACCGAGTTGGTTTAACAGCCATAATATAAATCCTCTAACAAGGTGACAATTCCATTGAATTGTTTTCAAGACCTCTTACCAGGCCACTCCTAGCAGGGTGTTTTAAATCCTCTAACAAGGTCACACCTAACAGTGTGTTTTGTAACCTTTTACCGGGTTGGCTTCTAACCGGGCATCACTTCAGAAAAGTGAAAATCAGTATCTAGATACATTGGTGGTTTTTCCCATATTGGGTTTCCACGTTAAATCTTGTGTCTCTTGTGTTTTTAATTGCTTCCTCAATCATTTACATGCACTGATGAATATCTAAAGATAATATTGCTAATACTTTCTGCATCTTCAAAGTTACTGCAATCTATTTACCGAGTGCTAAAACAGACAACATTGTTAAGATATCTTAAAGGATCTGCAAAGAATTAATTGTGAAGTGTTTTTATGGTTGACTGATTCACCCCCCCCCCCCCCCCCCTCTCAGTCACTTCATCCATATTCCATCACGTATTGCAATAATTATAAAAATAATCATGTCATTCTTTTTTCATATAATACAATGAGAAGTACATGTAGTTTACAAATATATTGTAAATACAAAAGAATGTGACTTACCTTGATGAAGGTATGTCAATCATGCATTTTCAACCCTGGCCCAAATTCACTTTTCTTTGATATGGTATTGCTTATGTTTGCAGCAAATCTTGTGAGAAATCAATTTTTTCCTATGACTTCTTTTATGGCATCACTTTGTTGTTCTATTAATAACCAAGGAAGGGCACTTGTATTAATTTTTTCTCCATTTCTATTTCATTTAATGAAATTTTTCATTGCATGATTGGATTCATGAATGTTGCTACAAATTTTGATAATTTTTTCTTTGTCACGCCTTCCATCCAATATCTTCCATAATGTCTCCGTTACATTATTTCCAATATGCATAGTATCAAACAAATGCATAATTTTTAGCTACCTGTAGTAGGGAAACCCACTAAATTGTCTAGGATAACACTTTAGTCCCTTTGGAAGGTGCTCAGTAGTGTTTCCTTGACAACATTCACATTCACGATCATCAATCACATAATCAGCAAATAAAATACAATAAAAATATACAAATTCCAATCATAAACCGTTAGGTAGAATGGTAGTACCTTGATGATTAATTCTATTATATTCCAACTTCCATAGGCGAGGTGTCATTCTCCGTGGCTTTGATGTAGTCTCTTCTTTCCCATTGAAAAGATGTTTTTCGGTAATTCGATAGTTATGATTTTTGTGGAGAAAGTGTCTATGCTCATCAAACACCTGCTTTCCTAAACTTTTTGAATGAGGAGATTTCATCTTTGGACCACAAACTAGACATGAAAATTTTCCCTTTGTTTAAAGACCTACAAGGTAATGATACAATTGGATTAAATATGTTAATTTATTTTTTAGAATTATCATGTGCAACTTGAATTCACCATAGCATACCAGAAAAATGTGTTAGCCCTGGGGCATCATGTATTGTCCATACAAGCATTGCATGGAATTGAAATTATTTGTCTCCTATTGGTCTAGAGATGTCATACATAGTGACACCTTTCTATAACTCCACCAACTCGTCGATAATAGGTTCAATATATACATTCATATATTTAACTTGGTATTTACCTAGTTGAATGAATAACAACATTACATAATTATTGTGACCATTTTAATACAAAATTTATAATTGCATGTAGATAACTATTAAATGATCAAATACCTAGAACAATCATTGCCAACATAATGTGCTCCATATTTATTGACATCCATGGAGGAATGTTATTATCGATGACAAAAATAGGCCAAACAGAGTAAACAAGTCTTAGCTCTCTAAATGGATTGACACCGTCCGCTGCCATTGAAACTTTAAGATTTCAAGGTTCTTCGATAAAGTGCAGCCACTTTTCCTCTATGTCCTTAAATATAGAACCATCCATAGATATTCAAATAATGTCATCTCAACTCCTATTGCATGCATGGTAATCCATAAATTGTGCCAAGCTACTACACCTGAATAATCTTTGCAAACGTGGTATAATGGGGATGTAACGAAGAACCTTGTGAGCCACCTTTTTTGTTATTTGATCTGTTTGATATCTACTCATATGACATTCAGGGCATTCTCTTGCAAATTCATGTTCTTTATGATAAATAATATGATCATTGGGACAAGCATCTATTGCTTGATACTCTAATCCAATATCTTTCATAATGGCACATAATTCTCAGTATAAGTGAGGGAGAATATTCAATGGTGGTAACAACAACTCACCTATCAATCTATAGACAAAAATATAAGTTGTTAATATTAACAATATTTATGGTACATGTTTCACCATTTAATTACTATAATGACATATATGACATACCCTAGCATACATGATATTGTTGTGTTGGATAAACCATTCATAACCTTCAAGTTCAACAACAACAATACAGCAGAGAGAAGAGTTGTTTGGGAGCCTTCGTAAAGGGGCGTGGCTGCCTTCTCAAGTAGAGGTATATCATGGATGACATCAACATCATCTTGATCATCATCATTAGTTACACCAATACCAAATGTGTCATGGATCAATGTATTAGTGCCATCATCTGGCGCATCATCGTCATCTTCCATGGGATCATAATCTTTAGCTTCAATATTCACACCTTCATGATCCTCCACTTCCAAAGCCATATTCTCAATATTTGCACCTCCATGGTCCATATCACGTACTCCCCTAAGGAGGTCAACCTATATAAAAATGATGAACACAAATAAACCATGATAATGATCTCATCATCAAGTGTATTTCATATATATATTAAATGTTAAATAAATATAATGAAAAACTTACCAATTCATGATAATCAAACCCTCCTTCAATGTGACCATTATCCCTACAATGTCTCTTAGTTGTTTTGATTAGCAATCTTCTAGTGTTTAAGCCCTTACAAATATTGTAGGGACAATAACATTTTCCATTGCCTTTTCTTTTAAAGTTCAACCACAATCTATTGATTGCATCCCCATTACCTTCTTCACTTGGATTGTCTGACATGATCCTTATTCACTTAGATTATCTATAACCTAATTATATATAGAAATTGAAAACTTAGTTATGAAATGATGTTGTAGTATAGTATACCAAATTGAAACACTTCTATTATTGTAGTCTTCCACCTCAAACTCTTTCCTATTGTGGCAAGAAAGAAAGATATTCAAATAATATAGTAGTTTGTAAATCAAAATAAAATGGAGGCAAGTTGTTGATTGAGGGTGCAGGGAACAACACCCGTTAGTAATTTTATCGAATTGTAAATTTCAATTTTGAACCATTCTATGAATATAGAACATGGATGTAATCTTAGAAAATAACAAAATGTAGACACGACAGATTACTTATTTTGTTATTCTACATTACTTACTATTTGAGTGCACGTTCCACCTGCAACTTGATCAAGTATTGTTTGATGCTTCAATTTTGTGTTCACTATCCTGTAGAAGTACACAGTTTTGTATTTGCCCAATATGTTATTCAAAAAACAACAATAGAATAAAATACTTGTTGAGAAAGATCATCATAAGAATATCAAAAACTCGAGATCCAAAAGTAACACAACATTATAAAACTCTTACATTCAACCTTCAACTCATGCACCTAATAAATAGAAGAAAAAATACATGAAATTGAAAAATTTAACTAATGAATTGTGTTTTTCTTCTCATCTTAATCAGCCAAATTTACATGAGATTTTAAAGAAGGCCTCACTCTTAATCATCCAAATCTTCCTTGTACCACACAAAAAAACTGTGTGATAACTATGTCTACTCCAACCTTAATTGTTTAAAAATTCATCATATCAGATAAAGTATGTTTAAGAATTGTTAAGACTGGTCCTTTGGCTTGTATTAAACAGAATACAATTTTCATCATATTATTATCACTCTATTTCTTTGTTGTAAACATGTCATTGGTTCAGTTTTGTAAAAAAAAATTATGTTAGATGCATTTAAAATTATCTTCATTGTCTTCTGATTGTGTAAATTCTTCTTTATTTGTCAGCCAATTAATACATGCTACTATATAAAGAAGACAATCAGAAGACAATGAATATTTGTTTGACAAAAATGAATACACTAAACTGAACCAATGGCATGTTTACAAAAATTATCATAACTCGCAAGGAAAATTGAAACAATGGCATGTTTATAACTCATTAAGAGTGAGGCCTTCTTTAGAATCTCATGAGTTTTGTACTACGTATGCAACGTATTGTGAGTTTGAAGAGAGTTCATGCCATGTGTGATAGAACCTACTTTATCTAATATGGTGCATTGTTAAACAAATTAAGGGTAGAGTAGTTCTTACTTAGTTTTTTGTGGGGGACAACGAAGATTTGTCTAACAAATAGAAGGTCTTCTTTAGTATTTCATGACTTTTTACCACATATATTGTTTTAAGCCTTTGAGTCCTGGAGAAGAAGAATGGTGTAAGTTGAATAGATCAGAGTGAATGGGGTGTTGAAACATGATGAATAGACCATGATGAGATGATACTTGATGTCGTGACTAAGTTTCCCTCACAAACAATGGCATAGACTAGTTTTACTAAGTTTCCTTTCTCTATTTTGAGGTTTCCTTTCTCTGTCGTAGGGGTACAATCAGAGGGTTCATTGACAAAATGATCCTTCAAATGGTTACTATGAATATGAAAGATTTGATATAGCATATTTCTCATTTTACTTGAAGTTTGGAATAGCTTGTGCAAGGGTGAAAGTAGTTTTGATCCTTTTGGTCATGACTGTTCCTCTACACAGTCAAGAAATGTAACTGTCTAATGATTATATGTAATGTTGAATGGATTAAATTCTTTATTCTTGGTAGAAGTGAATGGAAGGAATAGTGTTGGTGTTAGGTTTCATTTATTATTGAATTCAATGGTTTCCAAGATGTGTTGAGGAGTTTGCTCCTTGTTTAATGTTAACTGTTCCTGCACAATCCACTCATACAACAATGAAATGCTATGTGGAAGGGATAGTTCATAGTGTTCCTTGAGGAAAGGGGGATTTTGAAAGAATTGTTATCATTGTATTGTGTATTTCCAATATGTTTTGGATGCAAGGAAGACCAGGAGAATGAAGGATCACTCACTGATTTCATGATAACCCCACCAAGCATTCATTCCTTTAAGTTTCCATAATATCTCAAAGTATGATAATTATTCTTTACTTTCTTCTATATGCTATTCTTTCTATGGTTTTGTTATCTCATAAATATACCAAAAACATTGTAGATGTGCATATAAAAGTAAAATATTGTCCTTCAATTGTTCCACATTGAAGCATTCCCTCTTCGGAGTATTCTCTTCGTTTGTATAATATCTGTCAAAAATGGTTCCCATATTTCTTCAAGATCTATTTTAATCTTTATATTGCAATTTTGATTAGATTTGACCAATAGTTGATTTTATTAGTATTTTATAACATATACTCCTAATGTGAAATGTGGAGAGAAAGAAAGAGACACACTAGGTATGAATTACACAATATACCCATCATGACTTAGCACTTAAATAATAAATTATGGATAGGGAACAACCCCCTAACCTATGGATGTTTGTTTCATGTTGGCCTCTTATTATATCAAAAGGTAGGCTTGTCTTAGGCTAACAACCACAGTGTGGGGGCCATAAATTATGGATCTCAAAATAGTGCACACTTGTATTAAATTAGGTTCACTATACTACAAGGGAATGGAAACCATGCAATAGTGCCTCATGGGGATGGAAGCAACCCTTAACCAAGAAGATGATTGTGTCTGCAATATTTACTAGAGGCAAAGAACATAATTTGGTTCTAGTAATTACTCCTAGAAGATAATGGCACCCACAAAACACTTAGAAAAGATAGCACTCACTATATCTTTTATCACTCTTTTAAAGTTGGGACAATAAATCTCAAAGATTGATCAATGAATTCTTGAACACAAAGAACCATTGACAAATATGATAACCATTGACAGATATGATTCATGTGTACAATAGCCAATAACCAATTGTTCCAATCATGGTGTCCAATAATTATGTTAGAAAAAGTATCTACAAATCTCTTACACAACCATAATAGATTCAAACCATGAACTATAAGAACCTAACAATGGGACTAACAAAGATACAGCCTAAACAAATCTTGATAATATTCCACCCTATTGTAAGGCCCAAGAAGTAACTCTATCTTAAAGCTACACGTTCCTCTAGATGAAGGTCAAAGGTCAAGTAGCTGAAGCATAGCAATACTTGAATGAATATAGGAATAATTTGATGTACAATCATTTGCTAGCTTGGTTTGTGGGTTTTCCACATAGTATTTTCCCTTTAACCACATTTATAGTTTGAGAAAATTATAAAAAATTATTTCACATTTATATTATCCTTTTGAACTAGCACACTGCCATCAAAATGCATAATCATTGGTCATCTCAAGAAAATTCCTATTGATTAGTAGGATATCCTTATAAAAATTTGATGCATGGATTTCTTGTGAATTATCGACTGCTATGTATCCTACAACTATGGAAGGAATAGTGTTGGTGTTAGGTTTCATTTATTATTGAATTCAATGGTTTCCAAGATGTGTTGAGGAGTTTTCTCCTTCTTTAATGTTAATTGTTCCTGCACAATCCACTCATAAAATAGTGAAATGCTATTTGGAAGGGATGGTTGATAGTGTTCCTTGAGGAAAAGGGGATTGTGAAAGACTTGTTATCATTGTATTGTGTATTTCCAATATGTTTAGATGTGGGGCAGACTAGGAGAATGAAGGACCACTCACTGATTGCATGATAACCTAGTTTTGAAGGGTCACTGGTTGAGGGGACAGTCAAGCTCTAGATGATTGCGCCATTGGAGGACCCTATTTCTTTGTATTAATTGCTATTCAAATTGGATGCATGGATTTCTTGTGAATTATCAGCTGCTATGTATCCTGCAACTGCATCCATAAATTTGCATATACTTCTCTAGGGTTGTAAGCCACTTAGAAATCAAAATAGAGAGACTAAATCAAAATTGTTCTTTGTCCTATTTCCTTTCAACAAAATCTCAACTATCAATGATAAAATATACATTTGATGCCCTAAGCTATCAAATATACAAATGGCACCTAGCCAGAAGCTCACGAGCTATCCATTTGATAACCACAGTCAACATTTCAAAAAAATGGATATTCTTGAGCACAAGCACCAATAACATCAAATAATGGAGTTAAACCATGAGCTAGGGCACGACACTAGTAGAATGCAGTCATTTCAGAGGGCATTTGTGATCAAATAAAATACAATGCATTCGAATATGATGGTAGAGGCTTGAAAGATGAAGAAATCACATACATTCTGCCACGCACAACTTTCTCTCCTTCTCCCTCTCCTTCTCTATTGAATCGAAATAAAAATGATGAGGTCATTTCACTTTTTTTTCATCTATACCCCGAATCTGTTAGAATTTTGATGGTCAATTAAACACCCATCAGAATATCAACACCATCAGGGCCTATTACAAAAAAAACACCAAATTCGTAATAAAAAATTACCCTTCAGAAGCTTCTGTCAAAATTTGGCCCCAAATGTAGTAGTGACAATAGACAGAGCTTCCTCAAGATGTTCAACATCATGGATCAAGAGAAAGAAATTAACATGGATTTGGAGTCTTTCACTCGATAAAGAAAATTTATTATAGTTGGGTGGAATCACCAGCAAAAGGTGTGTACCCACTTGGGTCATTCCCAGAGGTTCAACTTTCAGCAAGCCTGCTAAAGGTGACTTGGACTTGGTTTGGATTCAAGGGTCAAAGTTTCTAATCCTCTCAATGAGAGAAGAGCATAATCCTCTACCTCTACACCTTACCCAAACACACTCAACAAGTTCATCACTAAGCTAACTCCTCTCTCAACAAATCCAAGAGCTTCTGGGTTTCTAATTCTCTCAAAGAGAGAAGAGCATAATCCCCTCACTAGTGGATGTTTCAATTGATTTGTTACCTTTCCTTTCTCCCCTAGGTATCTATCCTTCTAGCAGCATCTCAGTCTCAGATTCATTCATAGTCATCACTTCCATGTAATGAAGAGCCTAATACCCTATTCTACTATCAAGACCCTTAAGAGATTTTAACAAGGTCCTAATTAGACTATGTAAAGAAAGCATGAAAGTAGACATAATGTTTTGTGGGTTTGAAATTCTTTGACAAGCATCTTTGACAAGTGTTCTGCAATCAAATAGTCAATAAGTGTGCATAGTCATGTTTTAAGGAGCCTTTAAGATACATCCTACAGCCCACTGTCAAATTGTATCAGAAAATAATACCAAGAAATCATAGTAAATAGGACTATATCATTAAGAAGAAAATAGAAGTACCAAATTGCAAATTAGAAGTCTCTAGTGTCAAAGTTCACGCAAGCAAATGCCTAGCTTCATGCGAGAGAGTGCCTTTTTCACGTGAGGAAATGCTTATACAAGCACAACTTTGCGCGATACAACATGAAACTTCGTGCGCAAATCCGTAGCAGAGACATACAGATAGAATGTTAAATTTGACAAAAAAAAGAAAAGATATGAGGCCAAAAATTGAATATCCTGCCCCAAGGTGGGTGCCAGAGATGTATATGCTAAATGTGGACCTCTTCTTTAGCCATAAACTTCAACATAGTCATTATTCATTAGATACATACAAGAATGAATGTGGGATCATTCATCCTACATGCCTGGATGATTCAACCTGTTACCTCCTATCTAGGTAGGGTTTTGAGTAGCTCTCAGAATCAAGAGTCCAACAACCATAGAATAGCTCTAGAATGGAGGATTTAAGCTAACATGCAAATGCAATTATGATAGAATGAAAGTACAAGATTAATCTAGAGTAATGATAAATGAGTATTAATCTAGGAACAATGAAAGAAAACTAAGTTAAGATGAAATGCATTGTTAATCTACGAATGACATTAAACTATAAATGATATTAAAATAGAAAATAATGAAAGCTTGAATGCACACAATTTGAGGTAATAGTTCAACAAAGGTTTGATACTCAAAAGTTTCCCTCCCCCTGAATGAGAAATGAGAGAGTTATTTTATAGAATCCTAGAATTAATCGACAATTGAGATTGAACGAGAAGTACGATGGAGATTGAAAGGAAGCTCAGTTCAGAATGGTAAGTTTCCTATAGAGAGACAGTCTACTATTTTCCTTTTGAGTGAGTGGAATAGTTAACTAGCTTGTTGCACTTTTGGATTTCCAGTTAACTCAAAGTTTCCTTTTCTGAACTGAGGTGAGGATTTTGGAGAGAATATTTGATTAAATAAATAAAATATGACCTCATAAATGAACTTTCTCAATTATTTGAATAATTAAATTCAATTATTGACATGAGGATATTCATTTAAAAACCAAATATTATTTAATTCCTTTTTATGTGATTTAGCTAAAAGGAGTGGATTTAATTTAATTAAAGTGCTAGGACTTTGTAATTAAATTAATCAATCATAGAGTTTTCTTTAGCCAATTATAGTCGATATTTAGGAATTAAATATAACATGTGATTGATGTAGATTTATGGTTTTCTGCATTTGACACTAAGTCAAATAGGGTCAATTAGGAAGATAGAATTTCCTAGGATAATAGGACTTTGATGATCCAGAAAGATTGATAAAATGAGACTAAATGCAACAAAATTGGTTAGGGTTGCAAGATGCCAATTTTGGGGTATTACAGCGACAATCCCCTATGTGCACACTTGCAACATTATCTACTAACCATTGGAATAACATATGTAGTCACGCCTAGAATTTCTCTTAACTGCATGTGGGTTTGTAAAAACTTCCATCTCACCTTCTCAATCTACCATGTGTCACCTTCAAACTCATTGTTGACCCACCATGTGTCTTCCCATATAATCCTTGAATTGTCTAATGCAGGCCCATGAAATATCATCATTAACTAGATAGTTATTTCCTTGTTGAACCATCACCTCAAGTCATCTCGAGAAAGTCACAAAGTCACCCCACCAAGTTGCCCAGGGCTAAATCTCCTGTCAAAAGATGTGTAATTTTTTCAATTAAAAGGGTGAGAACTTGGATATAAAACATGAGTTGATCTTGCCACCCCATGAATATAGGCTATTTCCAAAGAATACTACTACACAAATCATTGATTCCCTACAGATTTGTTTGGAAATGTTGACAAATCAACCTCTACCAAAACTATTTGTAATGCCCTTTGTCATGGATTTGTTGTTGCCCCTCAACCTTGAATTGAAAACCATGTGTGTTGCATCCTTGTGATGCCACTTACATTTGCAAAAATATATTTCAATGCCCGCATTTTTTTTTAGTAAAGAGATTCCCCCTTGGTCGATTTGTTTGGAGGTTAAAAACAAAAAACCCCTCTATTGCATTAACCGCCGCCCAACTCCAAAATATTTTCTTTAAAAATTTTAAATATACCTCACCTCCATCGTGCGTGTCCATGCCTTTGAATCTACAGTTTTTTTGGAATTTCAAAAGAGTTATGGGGCGTTTGAAAAAAAATTTAAAATTGCCTCTAAAATTTAATATCATGCCACCACATGAATGTTGGAATGTCATCATTCCTTTTAAAAATTAAAATTTTCCCAGTTGCAGATCCATGGAATTAAAAATGCCAATTGCACTGGTTTGAAAGCTTTCAAATCCCATTCAATAAATCCACTTTGTCCATTATCCTAGGATTTGACATGCACTTGAAATAAAAATCTTTCAAATCCCATTCAATGATCCTCTTTATCCATAATCCTGTGATTTCACATCATGCAGTTGAAAGAAAAACATACTATATTCCATAGCCTTATCTTTGCCTAAGATTTTCATGAGCCTTTCATTCCATTCTAACTTATGAATATCATAACAAAGGAAACAAAAATCTATGCATATCCTTACATCCCTTATTATGTTATCATTTAAATCATGATGACTTAAATAATAAAGTACTGACCATTTTAATTTTGAAGTTGTGACTTTGATGAGGCAGGTCGAGTGCCAAAGTGGGCCTAGCCTAATTTTTTTTGTTTTTGTTTAACTAGCCTCTACAAATTTCCTAGACAACTTGACTATACAATTGGATCAATTTTGAACAACATCTTATCATTGAAACCCTAATCTTCAATTAGTTTTCAAAGTGTCACAACTTAATAAACTATCCTTAGAAACTGCCTTAAAAACTAATCAAAACATTTAATAGGATCCTGGCAACTGACAGACATGAATTTTTGTATACAAGGATACCCTCTACAAAATATTCCTTCTTGAAAATAGTTGGGGTGAAATATATTTATCTTTGAACTCACCTACATCATTTTGATCTACAACTGGATAGGTTAGGAAGTAATAATCTGCACTTCAAATTGATTCACTAAAAATATCCAATAGGGTCCTTGGAAGCTGAGACTTGGCACAAAAGGTACATTAAGACACCATCATTATGAATCAATAATTTTGATCCCTTGAAAATTTATAGGTTACAATATATCACCTCCTTAAAGTGGCTAACTCTAGGTGTATTAACTGGAAATGTAGAAAACTAAATGAAACTGCCTTCGGATTTGGCCTTGAAAATTGGGCAAATGGACTCATGAGGGTCTAAAAATCGGAAAGGTGGATATTTTTCATGTCTAAAATATAGGAGAACACTTGGATTGGATTTATCATCAATGTGGTTTTACATCTAAGTCCAGAAAGTGGGCTACTTGAACTTTTTGGAAAAGTGCACAATGCAAATTTATACAAAACCCCATCAACTGGGCATATGAAAAACATATCTAAACTAACTATGGAGGACCCAAACTTGAAAAATGAGCTATTTGATACACAATGAATGTATCCCCAAGTCAATAACCCATGACACTTAGCAGGGCTCAAGATACAAACTCACAAAGTAGGCATGTTCAACTTGTTTTATACTTGGGCAAAAATGTAGATTGAGAAACTACCTGAGATAGTTACTTTACAAAACCATTCAATCTATAAGTATGGGGATAGAAATGAACATATGATATTAATACAATGAGGGGAAACATACCTTTTAGCTGATAAGACATGAAACTCATAAGGTACTTGAATATTGACTGCCAAAATAGGGCATCTTCAATTAAGTCCACAAAGGGACTCCTTCCAATTTTCAACATTGTGATCTCAAGAATTTGAGAGCACCAATAGTGAATCTGATTGAGGATGTATGCCTCTTGTAGGCATAAAAAGATCTTAGAATCTATGGTTGAGCAGACCACTCCATCTTCCATGAACTTATTCTTCTACAAGTAAAAATGAATCAGACTTTCACTTGGTGGCCTCGGGCCACCAAAATTGAAACACTAATATCTACCTTGATCAAATTTCTAATTCTCATCTACATTTATGACCATAAATCTGAAAAAATCATTGTATACATGTTGTCCATATACATATGCAGTCACAGGCTAAAAAATAACTCTATACTCAAAACCACCCATCTCTTTCCAATCAGTTCCCTTAAAAAAATCATTCTCAAGTATGCATCATCAATAGGTGGAAAATAAATGAAACCACCATCAAGTAATACATATTCATGTAATAGAAACAATCACCATATATTACCTCACATTCAATCGATTGGCAAGAAACTAAAAATTCTAGTTTAACTTCATGCATATCATCATCTTCATAAAATGGTACAGCCTCAAAGAAACTTGGTTTCTCAATAATTTCTTAATACAATAGATTAAAAACCAATTGTAAATCTCTCTCAAAAATATTGTGATAAAGAGCTTTTGATCTGTATCTATATCCTCATCAAATAATGCATTAAAAACTTCATTAAAAGCATTATCAATCTCAATGTCACAAACACTTTCAAGAGAAGATGAAAAATCAGAATCTAAAATATAACAAAGTTCAGTATCACTTCCCTCATAACATGACAAATTCATGTCATGACCATCATTCTCTACCTCAAAAAGATCAAAACTATCTTACCACCATTGATCCTTTTCCTACTCAACCATACATGTCAATTCAGGGACATTCATAGAATAAAAATGTTGAGAAGAAAAATGATTTTTTGCATGAAAAGTTTCTTGCAATGGGATAGTTGTAGCACAAGTACTTGCAAACTTAACTTCAAGTATACATACCTTAATAAAATCTCCATACGTATTGTCATGAACATGTTCGGATGGAAAAAATATAGGCTGAAATATATCTTCTTCATTTGAACCAACTATGCACTCTTCTAACTCAATATCATTATCAACAAAGAATGATGGAGCTTCACCAAGCTGGCCACCATTATCACACATGAGTGACTCATATAAAGTTGAAAAAATATCATCAAAATTTTCCATATTATCATTACCCTCATCTGATGCATAACTTTATTCTTCTTCATCTTCATCATAGGACCACGAACAACTTCTTCATGTAGCTATGTGGTGAAAATGTGACACACTTCTATAAACCATTACAGTTGAGGGAATTCATGAAGAAGGAATCTTCAACAAGTGGCTTATAGCTTCCTATCTATGATGTGCAATAATCTAAAATAGTATGAATGGTGGCTCTCAAATGAACCTTAAAGAGAGACCCTTGCAAGGTGCACCATAGAACGAAAGATTCAAATGATGATGCAAATGAAAGTAATCTAATATGAGATGCAAGAACTAAGCTATGATGCAAATTCAAGAACAAGGAAAGTAGATTTAATCTAGAAAGATTACAATGCCTCCTATTTAAGATATGTGATCCAAGTTAAATGTAATATGGAAATACTAGTCTAACATGCAAGTAAATTAAACTAGTATGCAAGATGCAAGTGAGTGCTCCAAGTGTTCCAAGAATGAAAGTATAAAAAATGATAGCATAACAATAGCATGAGTGAAATATATGCAAAAGTGAGGAGAGAGCCTCCTTTTTAAAGAGAAATAGATGGTGAGAGATTAAAAGGAAAAATCTAATGGTGGAGAATAATCCTCATTTTGGCTTTGGTGCACAAGATTCTCAAGAGGCAAAAGGATATTCCACTAATCTTGGAAACTGTGCATTTAATGAGTAGACAAAAAGTCTTTTTCTTTTTTAAATTAGGAAATTCCTTTTTCATGTGCACACATAGGATAAAAGTTTTCACTTCTTGGATGGACTATTTTTGCTACCATGACGCCTATTTCTAGGTTTTCGCCAAGCTACCTTTTTCTTGTTTCTTGAATTTTATTTATTTATTTATTTATTTTTGGTTGATGCATTAGAGCACCTGTTAGCCAGGTTTTCACTAAGATGATCATTTTTTTAGGACTTTTTCTTCTTTTTAGGATTTTTAAGGACATTTTATGATTTTAATGATTTTTTCAAGATCATCTATCAATTTTCTTTTTTAATTTTTTCAAGATCATTTTTTACTTTTTAATTTTTTAGAGATTACTAGTTCTCAAGAAAGATCACATTGGTTTTCCATCAATGTCTAGCAAGGTATAAGACAGGATGGAAATATTAGCAAGTTTATGGATGAAGCAAAAAGACCATGAGGGATGAAGTAGGTAAATGCAACCCTTAGGGACGGTCTCCGCAAGATTACCCAAGCTAGGGAAAGAGAAAATATAGAAATGTAAGCTCATGAAGCGGTGTTGGATAACATATAGGATAATGACCTGGTGTCAAGAAAGAATGTGGTCCAAAAGAGTGGACATGTCAAGAGACTTTTGTTTGCAATTTTTTTTCATTCTTCATTTTGATCAAGACCAAGGGGTCAATAGTGATATGATAGCACAATCACGATAAAGGGTGATGGAGGTTATGATTTAATGGTTTGGGATAGGGAAAGAATGCTTAGGAATAGTGATGGAAAATTTTGGATAAGCAAGATCATGATAGGGTAGAATGGATGGAAGAAAGTGAGTAAGTTGATGGAAAGGATAGAAAATGGTAGGATATATGATGCTCATGGATATTTCAAATTTTTCTAGATCAAAGGTGAAAGAGGAAGTATGGGTGCACATGAAATAGCTAGTGTGGATGAATCTTGCCCCCGAGTGTAGAGTGCAAGAGGGAGGAACTACACATGATGCTTTTTTTCTAGGTTTTCATCATGGTACTTGTCCAAGGCACCACAAGTGGTGGTTTTCACCATAGGACAGATTTATTTCTCTTTAATTTTGCTACCATGGCACCTGTTTTTAGGTTTTCACCAAGGCACTTTTTTTTTTGGATTTTTTTTTATGATATTTTCTATAAACCATTACACTTGAGCGAATCCATGAAGAAGGAAGTCTCAAGAAGTGGCTTATAGCTTCCAATCTATGATGTGATATAATCTAAAATAGTATGAATGGTGGCTCTCAAATGAACCTTAAAGAGATACCTCGCAAGGTGCACCATATAATGGAAGATTCAAATGATGATGCAAATGAAAGTAATCTAATATGAGATGCAAGAACTAAGCTATGATGAAAATTCAAGAACAAGGAAAGTAAATTTAATCTAGCATGATTACAATGCCTCCTATTTAATCTATGTGATCCAAGCTAAATGTAATAAGGAAATACTAGTCTAACATGCAAGTAAATTAAACTAGTATGCAAGATGCAAGTGAGTTCTCCAAGTGTTCCAAGAATGCAAGTAGAAAATATGATAGCATAACAATAGCATGAGTGAAACATATGAAAAAGTGAGGAGAGAGCCTCCTTTTTAAAGAGAAATAGATGGTGAGAGATTAAGAGGCAAAATCTAAGGGTGGAGAATAATCTTCATTTTGGCTTTGGTGTACAAGATTCTCAAGAGGTAAAAGGAGATTCCACTCATCTTGGAAAGTGGACATTTAATGTGTAGACAAAAAGTCTTTTTCTTTTTTTAATTAGGAAATTCATTTTCCATCTACACACATAGGATAAAGTGGATTTTATTTAATTAAAAGGGGACTTGTTCTTTTAATTAAATAAAGCTTAGGATAAAGTGGCTAAACTTTAGGATATCATCGAATAAATGATAAAATGATGATTTGATCATGAAATAAGAGATTAAATAAATGTGCAAAATTGATTAAGCACAAGATGTAGTCTAGTATTAAAATTTAATGTTTAGAGAGGGGGTTTATCATTTACTAGACCATTTTTGGGTGATTACATTTTCCCCTCTTTGACTAATGTGTGAGAAATCTGGGAACATGTTGAGTCAAATAATGATGATGTCAAGGTAACTAATAGAGATCTGACTCCAAACTTGATCGAAAGAAGCACAAAGAGACAACTAATCCTGAACTTGATCAAATGAAAACTAGCAAAGATAGCACGATTACAATGCACAATTGAAGAAAAAATGAACACTGTAATAGACGTTGAAAGACAAGACAATATCAAAACTGATATGATGTGATGGGAACTGATATGTCCAAAGAGTGAATAGATAAGATAAAAAAATTAATTTGCAGCTTTGGAAGATAGGTTATTCCTACCCCCTCACGATCAAAATCAAAATTAGGTAGAGGAGATGTATAAATGAGATAGATTTGATCAAATTGGGATAATATAAGGTTCAAGATGATTTATAAGTGCACAAGAAAAATTTTGACCACTAAGTGATGAAAATTTTCCCCAATTTGAATAAGTTTGACCAGAAAGGTATAGTATTAGAATTAGGTTAAAGCAAGAAGAAAGGTGATGAAATGATGATGCAAAAGAGGACATGGTGATTGCCCCAAAAGATTCAAGAGATTAATCTAAAAGGGGCAGACAACTAGACCTAGAAGAAAATAATTTTAAAACATGATTTTAACAATCGAGATGAAGTTGGTTTTCAATTTTGATCTTGAAAATGGATCTAGGATGTCAAAACTAGGTAAGGGTGAATTTTTTTTGAAAATCAGATATCAATATGTACTCGTGTGTTCCATTATATTCCTTGAAATGTGATGCTCTCGTAGTTATTGATACTTTATACTGTGATATGTATGTTATGCACTTCATTATTTGAAACTTAACACTTTGGATAAATTAGATATGATGATATGATTAACCCCTTGAGATGACAGGAAGAAGAAAAAGGTGAATGGGTGAAAGATTAAAGAGGCGGCAAAGACATGGTCAAGAGGGAAGATATGTGATCAAGCGCAATTGAATATCTGTTCAAAATAATGAAGGAGACCCTCTCCTAACTCATATGAAAACTAGAATGAACCCTTGAATTAAAACTACTATGAAGATGCAAAAGTGCAACTTCTAAGGGTCAATTAGATAGGTCCTTGTTTTTATCATCAAACCTTATTAAGGGACATCACAAGATCATACAACCATCACTAGTGCAAGCGCAACTATGAAGATATGAATACGATCTATATCAGATATAGTGCTAGAAATTAATGTATGCATCAAAGACATAAGCATCAAGATTACTTGGGTTAAGTTTCCAGTTAATGTTGCGAGTGTAATACCCCAAAAATGGGCTATAAGTTCATTAATCTTCTATATCAACAATTTGAATGAAATTGACATCAAAGTCCTAACCTAAGGCACATCTAAACATCATCGAATCCTAATTGATTATCTTAAATTCTGCATTGGGGAATATTCCTAGCAATATTCCTAATTATCTTAATTATCTTTAATTTAATGATTATTTGGCGATAAATCACATTTATCCTAAGTTTGATTAATTGAATATTTTCATATTTAATTAATTAGATTTAATATCTTGCCACTTAATTGTGTAATTAAATTTAATTCTATCTATTATTAATTGTATTATTTAATTTTGACAATAAATCCAATATCCTATGAGTAATTGATTAAATTTTTATTTAATTAATTAAAGCAAGTTGTCATTATTTAATAATATAGTTTTTAATAAAAGTTTGATTAAATAATTGATTAACCCATAAATCAATTATTTATTTTCAAAAAGCAGTTAAGTTGGAAATAAATCACTTTATTATTAAATTAATTCATAAATACAACATGCACAATCATAAAAGCAGACAACTATCAATTATCAATTAAAGCTAAACTCTATTTTGAGTTAAAACTTAGCTTTTGCATGTTTTTGTGAATTAAATTATCTTTATTATCAGATAACTCAAAAATCAAACTGAGTTAATCTGAGTGATTTATGGCTTTCTTCCATGCACCTCCAAAGCCCTAGATTTCTATAAAAACAAGGCTCAGCTCTTCATAATTCATCTCTCAAATCCACAAATTTGCATTCTCACGCTGTCAAATTGGAGTCTGAAGAATCATCTTTGCGAATCCAAGCTATTGTGAGATCTTTCTAGTTTTGAGCATTGCATATCATTTAGCATAGATTCATATCATTGTTAGATCAATTTCCATATTAGCATAGATTCATATCATTTTTCATATTATTGCATAGAAAATATCAAAAATATAGATTAATTGCATTCATATTTCATATCAGTTTTGCATCCAAATCCTTCATTTAGGTGTCATCTAGGTCACTGATCTCGATAACAATCTGAGAACATCAATCTCACACCTACTAGAAGGCAGTAAATTGCTTGGTTAAATTAGATTTCAATTTTGCACAATTTTGATTATAGCTAACCTCTAATGTTTTACTGAAGTGTTGTGTCTACAGATCAGGTACAAAATTCAGACACACAGCGAGATTATACTAGCATTGAGGCATACACACCAAGATAACCATGAGTAGGTTCTTGCATAAGCAAACACAATGTAACAGTCAAGGATATATCTCTAAATATCCCCAGTGTCCAAGGGGTCAAAGCAAGAGACACCTAGGATCATCAAAGTGATACCACTGGCAGAAATCAAAGAAAATATGCCACATGCCCCTAGTTATCTAGTCAAGTCACATCCCAGAGACACAAAAGAAGGAACACTCAGTGAAAATAATTAATCAATCAACACTCAAATAAAATAAGTCATGACAAGTCTCAGTCATTTCAATTCAAGCGTGGTCTCAAAAATGAAAAAGATAATCACTAACTTGCTAGGACCCATGCTTGTAGATGACAAATATTGCCCAATCCTAGACTATAGACAAAGCATCGACTCGAGGTAGCATATATGATAAGTGTTAAGAAACACTTGATGTCAAAGGAAGTGTTGAGAAACAATGTTTGGGGTAGTCACTAAGAAACACCATTGTTCACCAAAGGAGGATACAGTTCATGCCCCCTAGCCCTAGACAAAGACCAATCCCAGACCAAGGAGATTGGATATGGAAGTCAAAAGGGTTTAGAGGGAAAAGTGACAAGATGATAGATATAAGTGCATGGGTCTCAAGTAGCACCTATTTCCAATTTTTCACCACTTGGATGAACTATTTTTGCTACCATGATGCCTATTTCCAAGTTTTCACCAAGGCACCTTTTTCTTGTTTTTTGAAATTTATTTATTTTTGGTTGATGCATCAGAGCACCTGTTTGCCAGGTTTTCACTAAGATGATCATTTTTCACAACTTTTTCTACTTTTTAAGATTTTTTAGGACATCTTATGATTTTTATGATTTTTTTAGGATCATATTTTACTTTTTAATTTTTTAGAGATTACTAGTTCTTAAGTAAGATCACATTGGTTTTCCCTCAATGTCTAGCAAGGTATAAGATAAGATAGATGGATTAGCAAGCTGATGGATGAAGTAGAAAGATCATGAGGGATTAAGCAAGTAAATGAAACCCTTAGGGATAGTCTCCTCAAGATTACCCAAGCTAGGGAAAGAGAAAATATAGAAATGTAAGCTCATGAAGTGGTGTTTGATAACATATAGGATAATGACCTAGTGTCATGAAATAATGTGGTCCAAAAGAGTGGACATGTCAAGAGACTTGTGTTTGCATTTTTTTTTCATTCTTCATTTTGATCAAGACCAAGGGGTCAATAGTGATAGGATAGCACAATTAGGATAAAGGGTGATGGATGTTATGAGGTAATGGTTTGGGATAGGGAAAGAATGCTTAGGAATAGTGATGACATTTACTGGATAAGAAAGATTATGATAGGGTAGCATGGATGGAAGAAAGTGAGTAACTTGATGGAAAGGATAGCAGATGGTAGGATATGTGATGCTCATGGATAGTTCAACTTTTTCAAGATCAAAGGTGTAAGAGGAAGTATATGGCTGCACATGAAATAGCTAGTGTGGATGAATCTTTCCCCCAAGTGTAGAATGCAAGAGGGAGGAACTACACATGACACTTGTTTGCCAGGTTTTCATCATGGTTCTTGTCCAAGGCACCACAAGTAGTGGTTTTCACCATAGGAAAAATGTATTTCTTTTTAATTTTGCTACCATGGCACCTGTTTCTAGGTTTTCACCAAGGCACTTTTTTGGGGATTTTTTTTTTTTGTGATTTTTTTTATATTTTATATAAACCCTTACACTTGAGGGATTCCATGAAGAAGGAAGTCTCAATAATAGGCTTATATCTTCCTATATATGATGTGAAATAATCTAAAATAGTATGAATGGTGGATCTCAAATGACCCTTAAAGAGAGACCCTTGCAAAGTGCAACATAGAATGAAAGATTCAAATGATGATGCAAATGAAAGTAATCTAATATGAGATACAAGAACTAAGATATGATGCAAATTCAAGAAAAAGGAAAGTAGATTTAATCTAGCAAGATTACAATGCCTCCTATTTAAGCTATGTGATCCAAGATAAATGTTCTAAGGAAATACTAGTCTAACATGCAAGTAAATTAAACTAGTATGCAAGATGCAAGTGAGTGCTCCAAGTGTTCCAAGAATGCAAGTAGAAAAAATGATAGCATAAAAATCACATGAGTGAAATATATGCAAAAGTGAGGAGAGAACCTCCTTTTTAAAGAGAAATGGACGGTGAGATATTAAGAGGCAAAATCTAAGGGTGGAGAATAATCTTCATTTTGGCTTTGGTGTACAAGATTATCATGAGGCAAAAAGAGATTCCAATCATCTTGGAAAGTGTGCATTTAATGTGTAGACAAAAAGTCTTTTTCTTTTTTTAATTAGGAAATTCCTTTTCCATGTGCACACATAGGATAAAGTGGATTTTATTTAATTAAAAGGGGATGTGTTCTTTTAATTAAATAAAGCTTAGGATGAAGTGGCTAAACTTTATGATATCATCGAATAAATAATGAAATGATGATTTGATCAAGAAATAAGAGATTAAATAAATGTGCAAAATTGATTAAGAACAAGATGTAGTCTAGTATTAAAATTTAATATTTAGAGAGGGGGCTTATAGTTTACTAGACCATTTTTGGGTGATTACATTTTCCCCTCTTTGACTAATGTGTGAGTAATCTGGGAACACATTGAGTCAAAGAATGATGATGTCAAGGTAAGTGATAGAGCTCTAACTCCAAACTTGATCGAACGAAGCACAGAGAGAGAACTAATCCCGAACTTGATCATACGAGAACTAGCAAAGATAGTAAGATTACAATGCACAGTTGAAGAAAAAATGAACACTAAAATAGACATTGAAAGACAAGACAATATCAAAATTGATATGATGTGATGAGAACTGATATGTCCAAAGAGTGAATAGATAAGATAGCATAATTAATTTGCATCTTTGGAAGATAGGTTATTCCTACCCCCTCGTGATCAAAATTGAAATGAGCTAGAGGAGATGTAGAAATGAGATAGATTTGATCAAATTAGGATAAGATAAGGTTCAAGATGATTGAGAAGTGCACAAGAACAAGTTTGACCACTAAGTGATGAAAATTTTCCCCAATTTGAATAAGTTTGACCAGAAAGGTATAGCATTAGAATTAGGTCAAAGCAAGAAGAAAGTGTTGGAAAGTTGACTATACTAATGTATATGACTATATTTAGTTATTTCATTATGGCAACAAAGTCATATGATATTATGGAGTCAGTGCAAGTAGTTAGAACATCAAAAATTGGCTAAGTATGGAAGACTAGATAGTTAGTAGAGCATTAGCACATGTGCACATGACCAATTTATGGTATGCACCCTTGAAGATAAGCTTGTTGATATGTAATCGTGATAATTCTAAGAGTGCATGATCAGATGAGTCAGTATGATGAAGATAAAGCCAGTTGAAGAGTAACAATCAATAAGCGGTAGAACAAAATAGAGAACAGGGTCGATTGTTTGTATTTTGATTAGTGCTTGTAATATTGTTTTGTAAAGGCTATGCACCTATTGTATTTAGGCCATAGACATGTTAATATGATTATATGTAAAAATGCTTGACCTAATTCAATTAGAAGTGTTGTATGTAATTAGTTATACACCAACTTGATGAAAAGTTTTGTATACGCATATAAATAAGACATGCACCCTTGTAATTATGCATGGAATGAGATATAGAAATCGGTAATAGTAGAGTAGAGGTATGTGAAAATCAGTTAGTATGTTGTACTTCATTACAAGAGGCTAAAGCATAAGCACACAAAAGGAACTGATCAAACAAGCAGTGTCATAGCAACAGTTCACCTTGTAGATATAGTGTGTATCTAAGATCTAGAAGGTTGTATCCTTCACCACTTGAGTAGTGAGCTCTAGGATAGTGTTTCCCCACCCCTAACAAGGTTAATTGTAAAATAATCCTAAAAAGTTCTGACCCTTGACCAAGTCACTGTACTAAAAGCATTGTAAAGAAAAACTCCTAACAAGGTTGCAAGATCTTCTAACAGGGATCATAAAACACTAGTACAGTTCTTAGTGGGTGTCAATTCCCACCAGGGTTTTTACCTACTTGGGTTTCCCCGTAATCATATTTGGTGTTATGTGTTGTGTTTTTTTTATCTTACTTGAATTGATATTCATTTCAGTACATAAGCAACTAAGTTAAGATTCAAGAGTAAAGAAAAAGTATTAATATATAGAACACTTATTCACCCCCCCCCCCCTCTTAGTTTTCACATTCCTAACAATTGGTATCAGAGCTCTAGTCCTCTGGAGATAAGTTTAACCACTTGAGGAGATCATGGATAAGGGAGAAATGAAACATCTGAAAAAGAATCTTGAAGCGGCACTTGAACACCTTGACAGATCCGAAAAATAAATTGAAGAACTGAAAGAAAAGGTTAGTGATTCTCATGCAGTCATAAAAAAACTAAGAAAAGATTTGTAAGACTGTTCCACTAGTGATTTGGGAAAAATGGTTAAAAATCTAAATGGGCAAAACACATCTCTGAAAGATTAGATTGAAGAATTGGATGAAAAGTTACTTAATAATCAAGAAGCCTATGAAGAATAGATCAAAGAAAACAAGCAGTTGGATGAAGAACTAAGGCAAGCTAACATGAAAATCTTGGAATTAGAAAACATAAAGAAGCAAGTGGAATCTGAATTGACTGAAGAAAAGAATCATATTGACAAATTGGACACAAGAAAGGATCTAATAGAGTCACAATTCTATGCATAGAAGGTTAGAGGAGACACCAGTGGTATTGGATTCAATGAAGTACAAAATTAGATCAATGACATGTAAGCAAGAAAGAAAGAATCAAAAGAATCTTTAGAAGCTAAGAAGACAAGAAGTCATACAAAAGCAAAAGCTTAACCACCCAAGGATGAGTGCAAGCTAGTAAACAAGACTTGGTATGCTTGTAACAAACATGGTCACATAGCAAGAAATTGAAAAGAGGTAAGACCATTCAATGGTTATTGTTATTCATGTAATAAGTTTGGTCATAGAACTATGAATTGTAGATCAAATCAAAATTAGAAAAATCAGAGAAGTCATCCACAACAAAATGTAAGAAGTTCTCATAACATCACATTTCAGATATGCAACTATATTGGTCACACAACCAGACAGTGCAGTATGGCAACCCACATGAATGCGTTGAGGAATATGCGGCCTCTAGTCATTTGTCACTCATGTAACAATGTTGGACACATCTCAAAGTTTTTCAAAGACAAGAAAGCCCTAAAATGTCGAAAGGATCAATTTTGGAAGAAGTAGGAGAAGTCAAATTTGTGCAAGCTTCAGAAGATGCGAGCTTGATTTGGAAGGAAGAAAAGAAGGACAATGTTGATGAAATAGTTGAGGATGCATCCACAATGGATGCACCTCCTATTTATGGTTAAAAGACCTTCATGGTCATAGGGGGAGCTATATTAGATCTAGACCCCTATGCAGCTAGTATACTCACCCCCAGAGTATGCACCTTGGACTACAACTATTTGGAGACTATAGTATGCAGTATGCAAGAGCACACTACCTGATTAATAGCGGAGACAAAGAATGAAATTTCATGTTGCATTCTATGTTTACGCGAAAAGCATTAATGGAAAAAAAGTTACATTATAGCCATCAGAGATTCATTATTCACACATTGCATTCTAATTTGAGTGTTTGGAGAGCACAGAAGATCAAGCAGTTGAGTTAAGAAGTGTTGCAGTTGAATTTATTAGTGAAGAAGAAAGATTGATCGTTGGAAGCCCTAGTTCAAAAATGATGATTCAGAAACCCTTGGAAACCTCTATGAAGAGATAATTCAAGTAATTCATGGCTACACTAGTTGTATTTGATGTTGCTAAAAGAAAGAGATGTGTATTTAAGAAGCATTCATTCAAGTCCACCTTAGATGACCTAGAAGGAGCCTTTTCTAGAACCCCTATGGGCATTATGCATGTAGAAGACGTACACGCATATGTGTATTGCAAGAAAGAATCAGTTGGTCTAGATAGGATTAGGTCACACTTAGAAACCATGATGAATCTAGATAAATCATTCACTATTGAGTTCTCACACCTTGAGAATCATCCAATCATTGAATATGCTACTGCATATGAGTTTTATGAATCTAACTGGATTAAGATCTTGTTGAGCAGGATCCATGATGACCTATTTTAGATAGGTGAAGTACCAGTCAGAATCATAGTAGATCTCATTCATGAGATGATAGGTCTATCAAAGATAGGTGTCATTCTTCCAGTTGGAAAGGATATCAAAAAATTGGTTGAGCAATCCTACAAATCTCGAAGTGATAAGTGCGGGATGACAATTGAGCCAATTAAGGAGAAGGACATCAAATTGATCTCTATGATTCTTGGTTATAGATTTCAGCATGCTAATAGGGTTAATAGTGTGTCTACAACCACTATTCTTACAACTGTCAGATTGGTGAGAGAAAATGGAGAATTCAATTTGTGTGAGATCTTGCACACACAATTGATGGACAATATGAGAGCTATCAAACTTGACAAGACCAAAATATTCAGGTTTGAGTCTTTGATAATCTACATGTACTTTCATATAGTTGGGAAGGTATCAGACTTATACCTAGATAAAATTTTACCTACAATGCCTCAAATATCTCTTAAGGCATCAATTGAGAGCACACTAAAAGACTATATGGAGTTAGATTTGAAAACCTTCAGGATAAAGATGCAGATGAGGTATAGGATACCTGAAATCATTATTGAAAAATACAAGGATAGTATCTATTTTATGGTACAAACTGACATTACTTGTATGGAGGTTGTTGAGCCTAGAACTAAGTGGATTTATCCACTTGGATATGAAGTGGAGGAGCAAGTATTGGAATCTTATGCACAAGTCTTACTATCGACGCCCAAGGATCCTAATGAACCTAGATGGGGAACATATGAAGAGAAGACCAGGGAAGTAGATGCAGTCCTAAACAGTGTAGTGACCAAGAGGAAAGCCGCCAAAATCACCTATGAGATTTTGAAGATCCATGGTGTGACCCAAGCAGACCTGGATAAAGATAGAGAAGAAAAGATAGCTATGGAAATTGAAAGCGCACCCACAGTGGAAGCCAAGATAGAGAAAATAGATGATCCTAAGATGAAGAAGATAAAAATTGTGAAAACTGATGATACAAAGGAAAAAGAGAGTAAGATAGATGATATCAGTCATGCGCCTAATAATGCTTCTCCTAAGATGTCTAAGAGGAAAAAGAAGCCAGTTACAAGTCATCTATCAGCTAGAGCCACAAGAAGTAGAGGCAAAAAAGTTCAACCACCCCCTGAGGTAGGATTCTTACCAAGTTTACAAGTGTTGAGATTAAGAGTGGTTGATGAAGGTAGACTTGATCAGATATCTAATTTCTATGATAAATATCATGAAATTGATAAGTCTGAGATCCATGAGATGTTGATCAAACATATGATCAAGTTCAAGAAGATAGTTCTAGAACTAAAAATAGTCATCCCAGATAAAGTATGGGATATTCTAGACACTTTAAAAATACAAGCAACTAAAGAAGACATTAGAATAAGAGAGAAAACACTAGATGACAATCTACCAATGTGTTCAGTGGAAGAAAATGCATTATTAATGGATTTGGTGAAGCCACACTTAAGGAAAAAGATGAGAACATAGCATATAATGAACAAGGATTATCAGCTAATAGCTAAGGAGATAGAGAAAGCCTTTGAGAAGATGTTCCTTGAATAGCGCATGCAACCTACATCTACGTCCATCACTCAAGCACCTGTTGAGTAAGATAAAGTAGCCGAGGTCATAAAAGAACCTATGATAGGTCCACAGGACTTAGCACCCATAGTGACAGTGCCTACAGTTGAAACAAAGTTTGCACCCATGCCTGAAACACAAGAAGATGCCACAATAATGATTGATAATGTGGAGATATCAATGGTGGCCACTGACAAAGACTTAGAAAAATTTGAGGAAGCCTTTGTGAGTACACAAGAGGTAGAAACACTATGCAATGACAATTGACCTAAGCAATAAGAAGATGTGTTGATTGAGGACTTAATAGGACAAGGAGAAGAAGAGGAGAAAGAAAAAGAAAAGGAGAATGAAGAAGAAGAGGAGAAATAAAAGGAACCAATAGATGAACTCTCTATTGAAATACCTACAAAGACAAAGATAGAAGTTATGGACAATACACCTATCACTCCCATGCCATTAGCAACATTGTTGTCAAGTTTGACTCCTGACACTACGAGCTTGGACTCTTGGGGAGAAGAAGACCTAATCAAGATCAGTTTCCTTGCTATGGAGAAGGCCAAGGAGAAACAAGTGATGAGAAATCCTCTATTTGTTGAGTCAGTAAACATCTTGAACAGTCTACTACCAGAAGAGAATAAGGTGACAAAGCTACATTTTTTGGATGATGTTAGTACCATCATAACAAGCTTCAAAACTAACTTTTCTAGCCTGGAAGAATCATTAGCTAAAGTAGCAGAAGGCAAGTATCTAAAGAAGAGGCTGAATGAGCTAATAAGTAACTTCACACTTTACCTTAGCTCTCTCAAGGTTGGTCAAGCTTCACTAAAGGAGATTGCAACTCAAGGAAGGAAAATTATAGCTGATTGCATGAATCAAGACAAACTGACCACAGACCTCTACAAAAAGATTCAGGAAGTAGAAGCCATGATATATAAAGTAAGGAAATCAGTAGAAGATCCTTCCTCTAATGTAAATATGTGTAACAATTTGTACCAAGGTCAAGTGGACCAAATAGAGAAGGCAGAGAAAGAAATGTCCAAGATAAGGGCAAGGCAAACACAACTAAGAAATGCTCTTACGCCCTCATTAGATGTCTTGAACCAAAACATCAAGAAGATTGATGCCACTATGGTGACATATGATCAAGGTCCGAGTACAGATTTGGAGAAGATGGAGAAGTTAACATATGCTTTGTGCACCCATCTCCAGACAATAGACTCATTGAAGAAATTTTGGCAGAATGAGATTGCTAACCTAAAGATAGCATATTTGGATGTCTTCACTTTGTGAGTACTTATAGATACATTTTCTCAGCACCTTTTTCATTAATGTCAAAGGGGGAGTATAGTATGTAGAAGAAATAATATGGATCTTTGTATATAATGTAAATAAAAGTATAGTACATAGTGAAAGGGGAGATATAAGTTAGAGTATGTATTAGAAAATTTTGTATAAGGATACAATTAGTAACTTTGCCATATTCCTTTGTTTCCATTAATGACAAAGGGGGAGATTTTTGTAAAGTTGACTATACTAATGTATATGAATATATTTAGTGTTTCCATTATGGCAACAAAGTCATATGATGTTATCAAGTCACCACAAGTAGTTAGAACATCAGAAATTGGCTAAGTATGGAAGATTGTACAGTTAGTAGAGCACCCGGTGAACAAAGAATTAGCGCACATGTGTATGACTAAGTTATGGTATGCACCCTTGAAGATAAGCTTATTTATATGTAATCATGCTAATTCTAAGAGCGCATGATCAGATGAGTCAGTATGATGAAGATACAGCCAGTTGAAGAGTCACAATCAGTAAGCAACAGAACATAACAGAGAACAAGGCCGACTGTTTGTATTTTGATTAGGGCTTGTAATATTGTTTTGTAAAGGCTATGCACCTATTTTATTTAGGTCATAGACATGTTAATATGATTATATGTAAACACGCTTGAGCCAATTCAATTAGAAGCATTGTATGTAATTAGTTATAGGCCGATTTGATGAAATTTTTTGTATGCGCATATAAATAAGACATGCGCCCTTGTAATTATGCATGGCATGAGATATAGAAATCGGTAATAGAAGATCAAAGGTATGAAAAGAGTATTTAGTATGTTGTAGTACTTTACAAGAGGCTAAAGCATAAGTGCACAAAAGGAACTGATCAAACAAGCAGTGTCACAGCAACAGTTCACCTTGCAAATATAGTGTGTATCTGAGATCCAAAAGGTTGTAGCCTTCACCACTTGAGTAGTGATCTCTAGGATAGTGTGTCCCCACCCCTAATAGGGTTAATTGTAAAAGACTCTTAACAAGGTCCAACCCTTGACCAGGTCACTATACTAAAAGCATTGTAAAGAAAAACTCCTAACAGGGTTGCAAGATCTTCTAACAGGGATCATAAAATACTAGTACAGTTCTTAGTGGGTTTCAATTCCCACCAGGGTTTTTACCTATTTGGGTTTCCTCATAATCATATTTGGTGTTATTTGTTGTGGTTGTTTATCTTACTTTCATTGATATTCATTTCAGTACATAAGCAACTAAGTTAAGATTCAAGAGTAAAGAAAAAGTATTAATATATAGAACACTGATTCACCCCCCCCCCCCCCCCTTTTATTGTTCTCATTCCTAATAGAAATGTGATAAAATGATGATGCAAAAGAGGAAATGGTGATTTCCTCAAAATATTCAAGAGATTAACCTCAAAGGGTCAGACAACTAGGCCTAGAAGAAAATAATTTTAAAATGCAATTTTGACAATTGAGATGAAGTCGATTTTCAATTTTGATCCTGAAAATGGATCTAGGATGTCAAAATTAGGTAAGGGTGAATTTTTTGCAAAAATCGGATATCAATATGTACTCATGTCTTATATTCAATTCCTTGAAATGTGATGCTCTCTTAGTTGTTGATACTTTATACTTTGATATTTATGTTATGCACTTCATTATTTGAAACTTAACACTTTAGATAGATTATATTATATGATGAAATGATTAACCCCTTGAGAGGACAGGAAGAAGAAAAAGGTGAATGAGTGAAAGATTAAAGAGGTGGAAAAGACATGGTCAAGAGGGAAGATATGTGATCGAGTGCAATTGAATATCTATTTGAAATGATGAACTCCTAACTCGTATGAAAACTAGAATGAACCCTCAAATGCAAACTACTATGAAGATGCAAAAGTGCAACTTGTAAGGGTCAATTAGATAGGTCCTTGTTTTTATAATCAATCCTTATTAAGGGACATCACAAGATCATACAATCATCACTAGTGCAAGTGCAACTATGAAGATATGAATATGATCTATATCAGATATAGTGCTGGAAATTAATGTATGCATCAAAGACATAAGCATCCAGATGACTTAGGTTAAGTTTCCAGTTAATGTTGCAAGATTATACTAGCATTGAGGCATAAGTGCCAAGATAACCATGAGTACAGTCTTGCATAAGAAAACACAATGTAACAGTCAAGGATATATCTCTAAATCTCCCCAGTGTCCAAGGGGTCAAAGCAAGAGACACCTAGGATCATCAAAGTGATACCATGGGCATAAATCAAAGAAAACATGTCACATGCCCCTAATTCTCTAGTCAAGTCATATCCTGGAGAGACTAAAGAAGGAACACTCAGTGAAAATAATTAATCAATCAACACTCAAATAAAGTAATTTGTGACATGTCTTAGTCATTTCTATTTAAGCACGGTCTGAAAAATGAAAAAGATAATCACTGACTCACTAGGGCTCATGCTTGTAGGTGAGAGATACTGCACAATCCTAGACTGTAGACAAAGCATCGACTCAAGGTAGCATATCTGATAAGTGTTAAGAAACACTCAATGTCAAAGGAAGTTTTGAGAAACACTGTTTGGGGTGAGTTGCTAAGAAACACCATCATGCACCAAATGAGGATACAGTTCATGTGCCCTAGCCCTAGACAAAGACCAATCCCAGACCAAGGAGATTGGATATGGAAGTCAAAAGGTTTCAGAGCACAAAGCAACAAGATGATATATATAAGTGCATGGATCTCAAGTAGTGCATGTTTCTAGGTTTTGACCACTTGGACGGACTATTTTTTCTACCATAACACCTATTTCCAGATTTTTTCCAAGGCACCTTTTTCTTGTTTTTTGAATTTTATTTATTTATTTATTTATTTTTGGTTGATGCATCAGAGCACCTATTTGCTAGGTTTTCACTAAGATGATCATTTTTTCATATTTTTTCTACTTTTTAGGTTTTTTAGGACATTTTATGATTTTTATGATTTTTTCAGGATCATATATCAATTTTCTTTTTGAATTTTTTCAAGATCATTTTTTACTTTTTAATAATTTTTTAGAGATTACTAGTTCTCAAGAAATCACATTGGCTTTCCCTTAATGTCTAGAAAGGTATAAGAAATTATGGATGGATTAGCAAGATGATGGATGAAGTAGAAAGATCATGAGGGATGAAGCAGGTAAATAAAACCCTTAGGGATAGTCTCCTCAAGATTACCCAAGCTAGGGAAAGAGAAAATATAGAAATGTAAGTTCGTGAAGCAGTGTTGGATAACATATAAGATAATAACCTGGTGTCATGAAAGAATGTGGTCCAAAAGAGTGGACATGTCAAGAGACTTTTGTTTGCATTTTTTTTCCATTCTTCATTTTGATCAAGACCAAGGGATCAATAGTGATAGGATAGCACAATCAGGATAAAGGGTGATATAGGTTATGGGTTAATGGTTTGGGATTAGGGAAAGAATGCTTAGGAATAGTGATGACAAATTTTGGATAAGAAAGATCATGATAAGGTAGCATGGATGGAAGAAAGTGAGTAAATTGATGGAAAGGATAATAGATTGTAGGATATATGATTATCATGGATAGTTCAACTTTGTCAAGATCAAAGGTGAAAGAGGAAGTATGGGTGCACATGAAATAGCTAGTGTGGATGAAATTTTCCCCCGAGTATAGAGTGTGAGAGGGAGGAACTAAACATGATGCTTGTTTGCTAGGTTTTCATCATGGTACTTGTCCAAGGCACCACAAGTAGTGGTTTTCACCATAGGAAAAATTTATTTCTCTTTAATTTTTCTACCATGGCCTAATGCTCTTTAGATAATGCTCCTTTAGAAAGATATGCTATGACTGGCCAAGGCCGATGAGAGGTATGCTCAAAGATATTGATAAAGTGATGGTAGGGAAATGAGATGGAGGAAAGGATGATTACTAAGGATTTATGTGTAAGATGGGATAAGGGGAATGGAAGGATATTGAATGAGAGGACAAGAAGTATTTATATGTGCAGGTTTGAGAAAGAAAATGGAAGGATAATGAATAGGAGGATAAGAATTATTATCAAGATCAACATCGAACACACACCTTGAAGGGTAGTGTAATAATGGTGGAAAAATGGATGGAATAGCTTGAGGTTTTGGTTTAAAATATGATATGGATCTTGGGACACAAGGACCCAAAATGGATGAAGGAGAGGATGCAAAGATGTTTTGAAGAATACAGAATGGAATTATTTGGAAGCTTGAATGTCAAATTTGATTTTTCTTTCATATCTAAGTCTTTAAGAAAGACTTGGGAATCCACATAGATTTTTATTTTTCTTTACTTTTAGATGCTTTTGATCGCAATTCTTCCATGATGGATTTAGGAATCCATATTTTCTTTTATTTTCTTCTTTTATTTGAGGACCCTTGTGGTCTCTTGAATATTACCTTTTTCTTTGTAGCCACATGTCGATTATATAGGACATGATGATCTTCATATGTAAGAGGATTCTTATATTTCTAATTTTTATGTTGTACATCCAAATTGCTTCGAAAAGACTTGGGAATTATGGATGAATGAGGATGATATGATGGGTTTAAATGAATGGATGGATGGAAATTTCTCAAGGATGCATGTCTTTGTTGATCATGAGGTATGATGGGGGAAGTGGATGAAAAGCTAGGAGTGAGAGGTATAATGGATGGAGGAACATAGGGACCTAATATGGATGGAAGGTTTGAAGGTTTCATCTTTGAGCTATAAGGACCAAGGATGGATTTGGATGATGAAAATGGATAATGGGTCAGGATATCAACATTCGTAGAGTGAGCATCATGGCCAAGGATCTGATTTGTAAGGTCCATATTTATACCAATATGCTCATGAGTAGCTTTAATAGGAGAAAGTTTGACAGGTGCAATTAGAGCTTGGGAGGATTTATTCTTATGCAAAGGAGCAGGAAAAATGGGATATTTTTTATATGGATGTGGAGGATTATGACAAGGAGTTATTGGGATATTATAATCTTGACAAGGATCTTTGGGTAATGTAGGAATAGTACTTTTCTCTTGATTTTCAATAAGCTCATTAGAGATGATGGAAGGAGTATCTTGATCTTGCTTGGGAGGTGGATAAGTTATAGGAGGTGGAGGTATATTTTCTTGGAAGAAATGAAAGGATATGAAAGGATCATTATGAGACTCTAGGGATATGGGACTTTGGTCAACCATTGGATAAGGATGGATGGTCTCTCTTGTGTTCCCTTTCTTGTTGTGGTCTTGGTTAGGTGAATAAGTTAATTAAATAATAAAAGCTTTTGTAATTGTTACAGGGATTGTTTAATATAATCATCAACCAACTATAGTAGTTGGAGAAGTTTCTTCCTGTAAAGAAACTCCTCCAACCATATAGTTTTGATTAAATTATTCATAGGGGGGCTTTTTGCAAGAGGAGAAAGATTGGAAGAAAAATGGGGGAAATTCTGGAAGTGAATAATTTTGGGGTTTTTACCGTATTTGCATTTTGATGGCTCTGGTTGTGAGGAGTTTATGGAGATTCTTAGAGGAGGAAGGAAGAATTGATCTTAGGAGGATTGAGGAAGATTATCCCAGAAGGCAATCATCACTCAAAGCTTGGAAGTTTGTTTTGGTGTGATCAAACCTTGGAAGGGATTCTTCGCAGGACTCCAAGTAGGATCTGGAACCAGGAAGAATCACCTTAATTCATGTAGACTTGTGTGGGTGTGTTTTTTATGAAATATGTATTTGATTCTTGTTTGTTTTAAATCTACTATGGCTACAGGAAGAATTAGATTGTATTTAGTTATTAAAAAGATATTGCAAACAGGAAGTGTTTAAGAATAAGTCTGTGAGATTTCTGATTTAAATTCCATCCTGGAAGTCTTTTGATTTTTCTTATGAATAATATATGATGTATATGTCTATGTATGTATGGTTTAGGAAGTTTTAGTGAATATTACGGAATTTTGGGAATGATTAGGAAGGTTTTCAGTGAGTTCTCCCTTCATGTGTTATATGCAAATTTATGTTTTCATTTCTTAGTTTTGATCTTTTGTTTTTGTTTTAAATTAAATGGTGTGTTGAATAAGTGTTTTGGATGTTTTACTAAGGTACCTAAACCAATTATGCCTCGGGGGACCTTTCCCATACACTCTCCACACTTTACATTTTCATTTACGGGCAATTTTGAGCCTTTTTGTGATAGTTCTCATACGAGAAAACACACTTGAACCTGTATACTCATATGATTCTAGGTGTATACTCATATGGGCCTATGATAATTCTCATATGGCCCTATGATAATACTCTTATGAATCTAGGTGTATTCTCATATGGCCTATGATAATTCTCATATGGGCCTATGATAATTCTCATATGGCCCTATGATAATACTCATATGATTCTAGGTGTATTCTCATATGGCCTATGATAATTCTCATATGGGCCTATGATAATTCTCATATGGCCCTATGGGGGTCCTAGGGGTCCATTTTGGTCAGTTTTGGCTTGGATTTTGGCTTTTGACATTTGCATTGGTGCTCATGAGTTTGGTTTGCATCATTTCACCCCTATGAATGTTTATATTGATGTATGAGGTGGGTCTCTATGTTTTATTTTAAGGTTTCTTATTCTTGACATCATTTCTATGATTTGTATTATGCACATGGATAAGGTTAGGACTCATCCTAAGAGCCTAAGTGCGCAGGAGAGTTCCCTAAACCTATGAATTGGAACATGCGAAGTGTTTCCTTGTCAAGGATGTGTTATAATTTTTTGTATAAGGTTATTTTTACTTAAAAAAATTTCCATGAAGTTATTTTTACATGTGTTAAGGCTAGGATTCATCCTGAGGGCCTGAGAGCACATGAGAGTTCCCTAGACCTATAAAATAGACCATTGGATGTGTAATATTGTATCTTTATCCTATGATGGGGTAGGGGAATAGGTACCCTAGGTGAGTTGCTCACCATAGGTGTTGGAACCCAAAGTCATTGCCATATGATCATATGGGTGAGTTTGTAATCAAGTGATAACCTTAAAAATTAACTTGGGAAGGGAGGATTCAAAAGATAATGAAAGAAAATATAATAATGCCACACATACCTGTTGGAGTACCGTGACCATGGGTAACTACCAAGGTGGATCCTTATTCATAAAGGGGGGACAGGGATTATGTGTTTTTTGGGGAGGATCCCAATATATAGGTTGTGTGATGACTCTCAATTAGGTGGTATCCTAGAACCTTGACCTCGATGTTGTAGCATGGTGATGTTTTGTATGCTTTACTCTTTCTCTTTTGAGTTTTGGTTTCTTGATGTATTTGGGCCTTAGAATGCCTTAGAGTCTTGAGAGTACCTTGGTTCTATCTCCTAGCACAGGGGGTGGAACTTCACAAGTTTCACATGGTTGGGACGTGGTAAATCTCTTTGGAGGTATTGTTCGTGGTTCATGTCTTGGATTTTATCTAGATCTATTCAATAGTGATTCTTTCCTTTGTTGTATAATGTATCTCTATATTTTGTATTCAAGATGTAAATATGTATTTTAAGCCCTTGGAAAACTTGATGCAATTATCTCTCAGTATGCCTTCGAGCCATGTGAAGTAATTGTAATTGTAATCATAATTTGGACATTGTAAGAAAGAAGTTATGCATTTGGGAAGGGTAGTTTTAGGAATGTCAAAAGGGATTGTTTATTGGTAAATCAAAAGGAATTATAGTTAGGTACTTTCTATCCTATCTCTCTTGTGAGTCTTGAAATGTAATTGAAAGTAATGATCACTATGATGCATGTTTTACTTATGTCTTGCACAAAGTATTGGTCCTATGCAAAATTTTGTAATACGAAGTACTAATGGGTGTAAACTTCTAAAGGGAGACTTGTTTTAATATGTGATTTTGTGAAAAGCTATGTTAAGGATAGAAGGGTATCTCCAAGTGAAAATAATAAGGGAAAGGAACATGCAATGTTACTGAAAATGGTATAAAGATGTATTTTTTTATCTAATGCTCTTAAATGTATACTCCTATGTGTATGATGAGAGGTTATTAAAACTACATTTAAATCTCAATACTTAACTAGATGCATATAATGTCATAGATGATGAATTTCTGGTGGTTAGGCTTGTGATAGAAATAATTCAGTGCATGGTTTAGGATCATAATTAATTAAGGTTAAAGACTTTACCCTAGCTCTATTTGTATCATTGAAATGAAAAATGGGAAGTAAGGGTTTTAAATGGAAAACTTATTTATGTTTTGAAAGTGAAAATGAGTTATGTGTTGATAAGGTTAAGGGGAAAACAAATGGAAGAGGAAAGGATAAATGTATTTAGTGTATGGGATAAGTGGTGTGTTTCTATTTCATTTCTAAAAGTGAATGTTATGTAAATTAGGCAAAGGAAATGAATTCAATTAGTCAATTAAAGGAATGCAATTGGTTTTAATATTGGTGAAAGAATCAATAAGGGAACATTTAACGAAATGTTTATTTGTAGATTTAATTAATGAGATGTTTTGATTACGTAAAAATAGGTTTTGAAAGGACCTAAAACCTTTTACATAGAGATAATAGATAATACATTTAAGCTCCAACAGTTCAAGTGCATCAGCACCAAAAAAAGCAACACAAACAAGTCCTTATACACAAAGACCAGCCAAAAGACAAAGGACAACAAAAAAGGAAAGCAAGACAGCAAGTTGCTGTCTAAACACAATTCATCAGTTCTGCAGCCTGATCAGCAAGAATCTGCAAAAAAAAATTAATGAGATGTTAGTAATGTAAAAAAACATTATTAGTTGTAATTTTGGTACTTAAGACATGTTCCTTATGGGTTCTCCGACGGGGGTATTAAATTTGGTATTAGAGGCCTAGGTTGCTACACTCAGAGCTCTAGGGTCTATTTGTGTTTAACTTAGTCACTTATTCAAATTAATTCAAGGTCAACTCAATACCTATGCTTATGTTGTATCACTCTTCCAAGATGCCTCCCAGCACCGTGGAAGATCTAAGGAGAGAGCTCAAGATTCTCCCTCTTCATATCAACAAGAAATTTCCCATGGGGAATATGTGGGAGAACAAAATATGAGTAATGACTCTGAGGGGTCTCAACTGAGGCATTTCTAGCAACAGATTTTTGCAAAGACTAGACAACATCAGAAGCCAAGTGAACCCTGAGGAAGCAACCCATTCTTACCATTATGACAAAGATATAAATCTAAGCCTTAGGTTGTCACACTAAGAACCTTGGAACTCATATTTGGCCTATTCACAATACTTGAGTATATTGTGTTTCTTCATTTGATGTTTTCTTTCTATCAACAAACTTGAATACATTTTGTGTCTTCTTTTGATGTTTTCCTTATGTTAACAAACTTGAGTACTAGACATAAAAGGTATATTTTCTATATTCACACTATATTATTTTACAAGAGCACACCTTTCTTCAATAAATGATTATCTAAATAGATTACTTATTTTTTGCATTGTAAGATCCATGTGGTTCAAAAAGGTGTATTTAGAAAATGGTAATTAATTCCTAATACTTGAGTGTTGTATTCTTATTGTAATCCTAGTTCTAGAAAATCCAAAGAATTGTAAGGTAAGTCTTTTATAGTTGATCTTATCTCCTGATCTTATGATGTTATCATAAATGGTTGCCAAAATAGTTTCCAAGTGATTCAAAAAGTTATATACTTTACTTTCCTATAAATGCTAGTTAACTTCATCATTGTTATGTATGAATAATTAAGCTAGTTAATCTGAAATTACAAGTTAGCTTTGAAGCATTTTTGTACTTATAGCAAGAAGTAAGACATGATTATATGGATACTCATAGGACTGAAAGGATTGTAGTGTCGCATGGTTATAAAACATGTATTGTAGGTTCATATCAAAGTTCAAAATCTTTTTTTCCTATCTCAAGAACTTAGGGATTTATGAATTTACATTTTCTTGAAAATGAAATAACATGTTGGAATTAGGTAATTTCTGATATTTCAAAACATGGTAAGATTAAGGAGCATCTCTCTTTCATATACCTTCTCAAAAGTAAGAAATTGAATCTATTGTTGAAATCAAAAGTGTCTCTCCCTTCTTTTCTCAAGGAATACATTTAAAGGACTAAAATTTCATAGGAAAAAAAATCAAGGTGTCATTGAGAGGAATGTGCTTAGTTAGAGGAAACCCTTGGGTAAAGGACCTATGTTCCCAAGGATATGTAATAAATATTACTATTTTTTGAAAGGAGAAGTGTTTTATTTATGGTAGGAATTTTGAATTATATATGATCCAAGAAAGTGGTGTGAGTTAAACTAATGTAAAATAAACAATTATAAGGGAAGAGTATGATGCTAAATAAATGAATTATTGTATAAGAATAAAAAAAAAGGAAAATTGACTTCTTGTCTTACAGAATTAAAGTAATGTTTTCCTTAAAATGATTCTTGGTAAGTGTACCTTTTGGCTAGATGCCTAGCACAGGAATTAGGATCCTAGACGAGTATTGTAGTAATTAGACACTTAATTGGCATTCTATGTGTAAAATGTGAGTTGGAAACTAATAATGTTACTAGTATAAAGGTATGATGAGTCATTATGAAAGGAATAGCTATATGTTTTTTTTAGTAGATTTAAGTCAAACTTTAGATCTTTCTTAGAAAGGAAATATTAGAAGAATATGTATACTTATGTGATGCTATATAAGTCATATTGATGATGTGTATAAGGATAATAATACATGTGGTTACTCCTCAAATGTGTTCTTATTGAGATAACGGTGAAATTTATGTGCAAAAGGCTAGTGGATTGAAAATGTTTATGAAATATTTGATTGATTAAATGGGTAGTTGTAGGATTCATGTATCTCTCTCTATTAAATAATCTATGACTCTTTTTGAAAAATAGTAAATTCAAACAAACTTTTTATATTAATGCTAGAATTAGATATACTCGTAAGAAATTGTGTGACTTATTATGAAATTCAGGGGATATGAAAGTAGCTATGTAGCTAGTTAATAAGTAAAATTTTAGATGGAACTCTAACTTAAAGATTTATGGGAAAATTTATGAGAATTTTCTCTAGGAGTATGGATATATTTTGATGAATGGAATGCTAATAATTATAATGATAGGATTATAAGAGATGTCCTAGATTATATTCTTAAGGAGGGTTTGTATTAAGTCTTGCATATGTTGGATATTCTATATAATAGACCTTTTAGGATAAAAAGTAACTTTGTTTCATAAAAGAGATCTACTTTTGTCTCATTTGTAAGGTTACTCACAAAACTATGTGCTGATGTATGTGGCCAAATTTGAATAATTGTAAGGTTTTAGTTTTAAAATGTTTACAAAGGTAGATGTGTGATAGTAGTATCTTATATACTCCCATTGAGAAGAAATAACCCCCATATCAATTTTGTATTTAGTTTAGAGCATAAGTTTTGGACTAAAATTCTTAATTGTGTGTCACCTTTTGGAAACTTAAAATATGTTTTGTTGGAAGAACTCCTAACTCTTGAGGTGAAAATTCTATCTAATATATCAATGTTAGACCAAAGTATAAATATTTGCAGTATTGTTACTTTTATGAATGATCAATAGCTTAGTAATTTATGACTTCTAGGAGTAAGTTGAATCTTAGGGAGGGATGATGTAATGCCCCTCCAACCCTAACAGGTCCTGTATATGCTCACTGGAAGTTAGGAAATGTTATATGTGATTGCATGGTTATTTTTACAATAGAATGATATTTCTTAAGGTGATTGCTTAACCCAACTCTCTTCCAACCACTATAACTTCACATTCTAATTTGGAAAATGATAAATATTGCATAGGTATGTCCCTTTTGTTAGGATTAACAAGGCAGAAATAACAATTATGTGCAAATATAACTAATATCAGAAAATAATAAACCACACAAAATAGAACACAAGACACACAGATTTCACGTGGTTCACCCAATCCCTGGGCTACGTCCACCAACAGCAAGTCCAATATTATTATTATCCAGTGATTACAACCTGATTACAATCCGTAATCCCTTACAGCCCAATTCTGCCGCAAGTACTAAAATCATACATAATGAAAATCCCTAACCCTAAGCCATATTATACAATATTTTCCCGCTTTAGGGTTAGAATGAGTTATAAGTAGTCGGCCCAAATAATCGAAAAGTAGTCGGCCTCAAAAACCCCAAACCCCCGCTCGGGGCCCGGCCCGGCCCCGAACCCCGGCGAGGTCGGGAGGAAAAGTGTACAGTACTTTCCTGGATAGTACTTTCCTGATTAGTCACCATAAGCTAACACCTTTATATCTTCTTACATTCCCATGATATTTTAGGACCTTAATACGAGAGGGATCACCTGATAGACCTATATGTTTCTTTGTGAGATGCTCATTATCAATTTTTATGATTATCTTAGGTTAATTGATTATAATCACTTAAGGGTTAGATGTGTTACCCACTCTAATGATGCTACTGGTTATACTCAAGACTAGACTACTATATTGAGTATTAGGAATTATATGATTGTTTATTTTGAATAGATAATGAGACATTATGAATATATGTTTGATGATACAACCGGTTTATGAAAGTTAGTAAATAATTTACATTTACATGATTATATTATGATTCACTTTTTTTATACAATATGGAGTAATGATTATTCTGGAGCTAACCATAATGATCTATTTATGCTTGGTATTGAAACTGTCTGATGTGTTTGTGGAAAGAGGAGAGGCCGTCGTAGTCACTTCTACAGGAGATCCACACGATGTCACACTCTCCCTCTTTGACTGCCACTACATTATATATATATTGGTATATATGTTCTCTCAGCTTGATGATGTATGATGCAGGTTCCAAGCATCGACTCCACCTGGCTACACAAGTCTGAGCATGCCTTCGAAATCCTTGAACTATTTTTGTGTGGATATTTTACCAAGTTACTCTCAAGGATTCCCTGTTGACTTAGGTTCTTGTTTAGGAAGTCACCTTAGTAGGGGGATTGACCAGTATTATGATTTTGTTGATTTTGGAGATTTATATTTTGGATTATGTTTTCTCTATTTCTTTATGTATGTTAAATCATTATACTTCTTCTTCTTATATATATATATATATATATATATATATATATATATATATATATATATATATATATATATATATATATATATATATATATATATATATATATATATATATATATATATATATATATATATATATATATATATATATATATATATATATATATATTTGTGTTATAACTAGATGTATATTATATATGTATATGTATATATGGGTCCACACATATATACCTATATATATATAAATATTATAACCTATATGTTAACTTGTAATGTAATGGTTTCTTAATGTGTAAATAATGATTATTAAATAAAAATAATAATTCAGTAAAATAAGGCTCTTTTCGATAAAACTAGCTACCTAGGAGATTTGAAACTGAGACCTCCTAGAATTTAGGCTAGTTTGTTTCCAATTGGGCTATGTGAGTTATTTGAGAACTCATGTTCTTTTTCTTGTTATGGTCTTGGTTAGATGAATAAGTTATTTAAATAATAAAAGCTTTTATAGTTGTTGCAGGGATTGTTTAATTTAATCTTCAACCAACTATAGTATTTGGAGAAGTTGCTTCCCATAAAGAAACTCCTCCAACCATATAGTTTTGATTAAATTATTCATAGGGGGAGTTTTGTAGGAGGAGAAAGATTGGAAGAAAAATGGGGGAAATTCTGGAAGTGAATAATTTTGGGGTTTTTACCATATTTTCATTTTGATGGCTCTGGTTGTGAGGATTTTGTGGATATTCTCAGAGGAGGAAGGAAGAATTTATCTCAGCAGGATTGATGAAGATTATCCCATAAGGCAATCATCACTCAAAGCTTGGAAGTTTGTTGTGGTGTGCTCAAACTTGGAAGGGATTCTCCGCAGGACTCTAAGTAGGATCTGGAACCAGGAAGAATCACCTTAATGCTTGTAGACTTGTGTAGGTGTATTTTTTTATGAAATATGTATTTTATTCCTATGTTTTTTAAAGCTACTATGGCTATAGGAATAATTAGATTGTATTTAGTTATTAAAAAGATATTGCAAACAGGAAGTGTTTAAGAATACGTCTGTGAGATTTCTAATTTAAATTCCTTCCTGGAAGTCTTTTGATTGTTCTTATGAATGATATTTTATGTATATGTTTGTTTATGTATGGTTTAGCAAGGTTTAGTTAATATTAGGGAAGGTTGGGAATGATTAGGAAGGTTTTCAGTGAGTTTTCCCTTCATGTGGCATATGCAGATTTATGTTTTCATTTCTTAGTTTTGATCTTTTATTTGTGTTTTAAATTAAATGGTGTGTTGAAAAAGTGTTTTGGATTTTTTACTAAGGTACCTAAACCAATTATGTCTTGGGGGACCTTTCCCATACACTCTCCACACTTTACATTTTCATTTTCGAGCAATTTTGAGCCTTTTTGTGACAGTTCTCGTACAAGAAAACACCCCTGAACCTGTTTACTCATATGATTTTGGCTGTATACTCATATGGGCCTATGAGAATTATTGTATGGCCCTATGATAATACTTTTATGGGCCTTATGGGGGTCTTAGGGGTCTATTTTGGTCAGTTTTGGCTTGGATTTTGGCCTGTGACATTCGCATTGGTGCTCATGAGTTTGGTCTACATCATTTCACCCCTAAGAATGTTATATGGATTCATAAGGTAAGTCTATATGTTGTATTTTAAGGTTTCTTGTTCTTGACATCCTTTCTATGATTCATATTATGCACATGGATAAGGTCAGGAGTCATCCTAAGGGCCTCAGTGCGCAAGAGAGTTCCCTAAACCTATGAATTGGAACATGTGAAGTGTTTCCTTGTTAAGGATGTGTTATAATGTTTTGTATAAGGTTCTTTGTACTTAAAATTATTTCAATGAAGTTATTTTTACATGTGTTAAGGCTAGGATTCATCCTGAGGTCCTGAGAGCACAGGAGAGTTCCCTAGACCTATAAAAAAAACCATTGGATGTGTAATCTTGTATCTTTTTCTTATGATGGGGTAGGGGACTAGATACCCTAGGTGAGTTGCTCACCATAGGAGTTGGAACCTAAAGTGGTTTCCAGATGATCCTATGGGTGATTTTGTAATCAAGTGATAACCTTAAAAATTAACTTGGGAAGGGGGGATTCAAAAGATAATGAAAGAAAATATAATAAGGCCACATAGACCTGTTGGAGTATCGAGACCATGGGTAACTACCAAGGTGGATCCTTATTCATAAAGGGGGGATCCAGGTTACATGGTTGTCAAGGACAATCCCAATATACAGTTTGTGTGATGACACTCACTTAGGTGGTATCCTAGAACCTTGACCTCGGTGTTGTATCATGGTGATGTTTTATATGCTCTACTCTTTCTCTTTTGAATTTTGTTTTCTTGATGTATTTGGGCCTTAGATTTCCTTCGTCTTGAGAGTACCTTAGTTCTATCTCCTAGCATGGGGGGTGGAACTTCACAAGTTTCACATGGTTGGGTGGTAAATCTCTTTTGAGGTATTATTCGTGGTTCGTGTCTTGGATTGAATCCAGATCTATTTAGTGGTGATGCTTTCCTTTGTTGTATAATGTATCTCTATCTTTTGTATTCAAGATGTAAAGATGTATTGTAAACCTTTGGGCAAATTGATGTAATTATCTCTTTGGATGCCTTCAGGCCATGTGAAGTAATTGTAATTGCAATCGTAATTTGGAAATTGTAAGAACACTAGTACAAAAACAATAATATATGACTAAATAAACTACTAAAAATTGTAGATAAATGACTAATTTTGATTAGGTGACCAGTTTTAGTTTATTGCCGGTCATTTATCTCGCAACCAAATTTATGACTAAACTATTCTAGTCATTGATTTGGTCATTTATTTAGTCATTTATTTAGTCATTTAGTTAGTCATTTATTTGGTCATTTATTTAGTCATTTATTTAGTCATTTATTTAGTCATTTATTTAGTCATTTATTTGGTCATTTATTTGGTCATTTATTTGGTTGTTGATTTAGTCATTTATTTGGTCATTTATTTGGTCATTGATTTAGTCATTTATTTAGTCATTCATTTGGTCATTTATTTGGTCATTGATTTAGTCATTTATTTAGTCATGTATTTAGTCATATATTTAGTCATTAATTTAGTCAAATTAGAGCATGATGGAATCGAACCACCATCCTCTTACTTGTAAAGTAGGTGCTCATCCATTGAGATAGTACCCTTTAAAGAATAATCATGAATTTGAGATGGGAGATTCATATGAATTTGGGTTCTTGTGGAGACCATCCATTAGTACTTCATTTCACTCTCATTATGCTTTTGTGTATCTTCTTCTAGTGACACTTACATGATAAGTCATTTTTATTTTCTTCATTGTGCTAATTTTGTTGTTGCTAGGTGTGTAGAAATCGTAAGAAACCACTCCAAACTAAGCATCCTTACAAGATTGGTAATATTTTAAATTTTTTGTACTACCATTTTCTTTCATACCTTGTGACAATTTTCTATGGGTGTGAAATTTATGTCTATAATAAGTGAATAAATTCATGTTATCAACTTAAGCTATTTTTTTAAAAATGCATAGCTTGTTGTCTAGACCACTAGTATGCCATAGCATGCCTGAAAGTGAAGATCGTGTGCTTGTGTGATGAAAGGATGATTAATAATCCTAGGGGAATTGGGATATGTATATGTTGCAATTGAAGAAGAGTGGAGTGTCAAGGGTGGTCTCATATACCTTAAATACTGGCCTATAATGTAAGCCTGAGTAAGTGCACAAAATGCCAAGCATTTCAAACTTCAAGAGGAACCCCTCATTTTATTTCAAGGTAAATAATGAAAATAATACTACCATAATCACAAATTATATTGAAGATGTCTTCACCAAAGAATCTGACTTCCAAATTAGGATAACTTGTAGCAATATATAAGAGATAAATTACAAGTGCATGTGGAGATTAAAATATGCACATCCAAAATTTGTTACTACAACTAATTACCATAAGGATATAACAAATGAAATGTAGACACCAAAATCAATGTATACAAATAAATATTGAAAACACAAGACTCCATTTGCAAATAAGATAATGGAATAATGTTACGAGGAATGAGAATTCATATAGCCTTATTTTTTGAAATATGTAATCCAAGATTGTTTTTATTTATTTTAGAAGGCATGTTTTCTTTGAAAATCACTTACATCTACAAAATAATTTTATGAATAAACATTGAAATGAGACAGAACTAAATTACTATCTTGTAGCCTTCCCAATCTGCAATTTTCATAAGAACAAATGATTTAGCCAGAGTAGCATGTGCTTTCAATTCATTCAATATGCATACAATAAATATTTTAATTCTAATTAAAATTATAGAAAAACTATTATGAGAACAAATTAATTGTCTAGAAGGAAAATAGACTCTTTTCAAATGTACCAAATACTATGTGCACATGGCATTTATCTGTTGTGGTGTATGAGCTATAAATGCTAATAGAAATACACAAGCTAGATCTTGTTGGCATTAAGCAGAATTGCCACTAGTGACAACACTTATTTGCATTCTGGATGTAAACCGAGCAGACAGTGCAAACTGAGCAGACAGTGCAAACCGAGCAGACAGTGCAAACCGAGCAGACAGTGCAAACCGAGCAGACAGTGCAAACCGAGCAAGTTAGTACAAACCGATCAGGACAATGTAAACCGAGTAACATCTTGTCTACCGAGTCACCAATGCTTACCGAGTTCAATACCTACCGAGTGATCAGTATGAACCGTGCTTTCACTTCTACCGAGTGCATGACGATGCCGAGTAATGCAGTGGACGCCGAGTATCAGAAAGTCACCGAGTCAGTTTGAAGGAACCGAGTAACCATATTTGGGCCGACTTAGTAGCACTTATGTTTATTTGTCAAGCCGACTGTATAATTGTAATTGTAATTAATTGTTTGAGACTTGTATATAAACAATGTTGTAGAAATAAAAGATGATATACAAGTAATGGGAAAAATAAAAAGCAGAATATATGTGAAAGAGTAAGAAAGGCATAAATAAGCGAATTGCAGAAGGCTTCAGAAGTTTAAGGTACAGCAAAGACAAATTCATCACAGAAGGTGATCAGTACATCAGCGAATCTCATTCAGCAATCCAGTTGCAAAGCAGAGATCTACTGTTTCATTCTAACAGGTGAATCAGTACTAAATCCTTTAACCGGGTAGACTTAACAGTCTTTGTATAAATCTCTTTACCGAGTGCATACTTCACTGTATGTTTGTAAATCCTTTAACAGGGTGGATTTAGCAATCCTTATTGCTCCTAACAGGGCAGATCATCAGAAGTGATCAAATTGTAAGCCTTAACCGGCCAACTTTATTCTGCAGTATTAAAGCTTTGTGGGTTTCATCCCCACCCCAGTTTTACTTTCTTTTGGAAGGTTTCTGGGTAACCAAATCTATGTGTCATTATTGTGAATGCTTTTAAGTTTCATGCTTTCTGTATGCAAAGGTTAAAAAGTAAAATACATGTTAAAATTGTAAGAAAATTTGGAGTTACTGATTCACCCCTCCCCTCTCAGTAACTTGGTTAATTCCTGAATATTTCCAACAATTGGTATCAGAGCTGCATTGGTTCTCAAGACAAAGCTTAACTAGCTTGAGCAAAGATCCAGGACAATGGAGGTATTCAAACTGAACAAGGTGATTGAAAATGAAAAGCTAGATCTGGAAATGGCCATAGCTAAACTCAAAGAAGCAAAAGAACATCTTTCCCAATCCTTAAGAAGAAGGAAGGAACTTGCAAATCAGATGAATGATCAGAATTACATTGAAGAAAAGATTGAAGATCTTCTTCCCTCAAACAACTCAGATGAAGCAAACAATGCTATCAAAGAACTCCTAGAAAAGAATGGGTCTCTGCAGGAAGAAGTGAGAAAATTGAAAAGAGAACAAGAACTACACTCTACAAGATTCTGTGAGATCTTGGAACAGAAAAACAAGTTGAAAGATGAATTAGATGGAAGAAACATTGAAGTCCAAAACAAAACCCTTCAGCTAGAAAATCTAATTGATCAGATCTCTCATACAAATGAAGAAATTCTAAATCTAAGATCAGAAATAGAAAACACAAGAGAAGAACTAAGATCTGAAAAGGAAATCAATCTAAGATTGATGGATGACCTAAACGCTGAAAAACAAATCAATGAAGGAATGCTGAAAAGTCAAGAAGACTTGAATCAGCTGTATGAACGAAATCTTCATAGGCAAAAAGGAAAAGCAGGACTTGGATACAAAGAAGAAGGTGAATCCTCTAAGCAAGGTACTAAAAGAATTCAAAAACCTACTTGTAATCATTGTGGTAAAACAGGACATACTTCAAATAAATGTTGGAACAATGAAAAAGCAGAATTCAATGGAAAATGTTATAGCTGCAATCAACCTGGTCACAAAGCAAATGAATGCAGGGAAAAACCTAGATTCAGAGGTAATTGTCACAAGTGCAACAAACAAGGTCACAAGGCATCCGAATGCAGATCCAAGACATTTAATCCAGCAGAACAAATTGTCAAAGCAATGTTTGGATGGGACTACAACACCTGGTGTAGATGTCATTACTGTGGAGAATATGGACACATTGGCATGAATTGCATAAAACATCATCTAAGGAAAAGAGACACTACCGTAAGATGTTTCAAATGCACTAAACTTGGTCACATAGCCAGAAACTGCATGAATGCTAATGAAATTGAAGAAGGAAAGAAGAATGAAGCAACTAAGGTCAGGAAACAGGTGAGACAAAAATGGATTCCTAAAGCTACCGAGCAATCCAGTCCAAGTAATGGAATGGATGGCTCTACCAACTCAGATTAAATTTCCAAGGAAGCACTGGAACTGTACTCTCATAGATCAATCTCAAGCAGTTCCAGAACCGAAATTAAAAGAAAAGTCTAAATCAGCATGCAAGATGCAGTGAAATCACAGGGAGGTCGGTACCTGTCTTTACCGAGCGAGGTCGGAGCATTATGAATTCTCGAGTTCACCGAGTTGCGAAGTCTTTTCCGAGAAATTAATTCTTAGTGGGTGATAGTCTGTCAGAATTCCTACCCTAATTTGAAATGAGCATTAATGACAGAATTGTAAACAAAAAGCAAGTAATCGAACTCATTCTTCACCGCGAATCTTTAAGCACTTTGAGAGCAGAAAATTTCAAGGGCAACCCGGCGATTTAATACTCTTGCGAAAGGAATTTTCTGTGAGCTACCATGGCATCATCCAGCACTTCAACGAAGAAAGGATCTGATATGTTAGTTCAAGGGGAGTGGAAAGCACCAGATTTTAAGATCGTGCCCGCAATTGCAGCAGCCCTAGATCCGAACGGAGCTCAATCTCAGATTCCTCCTAAGGTACTGCTTATCAACGATATCCGTAATCATTTTAACTGTTCAATTCAAGAAATGGGAAACCTTGAACTAGACATTGTGCGTGAGGAACTATGTGTGGATGGTACTTTGAAACCCGAGCACAAACATCTGGAAGATAAGGGTTTAGTCCACATTGCACATCTTCCTCGAAACTTTCAAGATAAATGGGTTAGGTGCATTCTCAGCCAAGTACATGATGGCAAGATTTGGCTTGAGCAACCTATTGAGATCACAAAGAAAATGATTCATCAAGTCACCGGTCTTCCCATGTTGAACAAAGCTAAAACTACCAAAACCCTAGGTCGGACGGAACTAGAGAAGAAAACCCTAGCCGAGTGGGATGGTAGAGGCATGAAGGTTAGCAGCATTATAGACACCGAACTGAAGTTTGGTACACATATCATTGCACACAAGATTTACAGTTCTAGTCGACAGAACAGTGTCTCATGTGAAGCTGTTGACCTAGCATACAAAGTGGTCAAAAACAACTTGACATTTGACCTAGCAGACTTATTGTTGAAACAGTTCAACAAGAACATGGAAAGCATCAAAACTTCCAAAAACAATCCATGTAAGTTTGGATCCTTGTTAGTCTGTTTATTCTTCTATGTTCAGAAATTCTTCCCTTCAAAAGGAAAAGTTGTATGGAGAAAAGATGTGCCAGTACTTTATGAAATAAATGAATACATCGCAGAAATGGGTGAAAACTTTGAAAGCATCATGGATAATTATTTTGAGTCTTTCAAAGAGAAAATAAATGACAGATTCTGGATTCCACAGAAGTTGGTGGAAGATTACAAAGATGACATCTGTTTTATGGTAGATTGTGATAATGTGTATATTCAAGCAGTTAAACCGAGAACTGTATATGTAAAACCTCTTCCTTATGAGGTAAATATTGATGAAACCAAGAACATTATTGAAGCACTTCTAAATCAGCCTGTCAATCCCAAAGCCCCATATTTTGGAACATATGATGAAGCTAAGATAAGAATTGAACTAAGCATAAAGCTTCCACAGGCGGTAAACAAAGGAAAGAAAAGGATAGCTAAAATGCAAATGATAACCGAGGATAAAGAAGAAATAGGTGAAAAAGAAGAAGAAAAGGATGAGAAAACAGAGGAACCAGAACCTGCAAAGAAGAAAGGAAAAGTTTTTATCACTAAGGCATCTGTGCCTCCCACTGCTGTGTTTACAAGGAGAAATACAAGAGGAAAGGAAGACAAGGCAGAAAAGGCAGATAAAGACATAGTATTCAAAAGGCCTCCTCTAACCCTTCAAGAAAAGCTCAAACTCTTCAGAGATGGATCAGGATCTGGAGTAAGTAACATAAAATCCCTGAGATATGAAACCAGATCGGAAGCAGAGCAGAAGGAAATAGAAGATGCTGTTGTTGAGAAGATGGGACAGTGGAAATACTCTCCTGAAGAAATTACCCCACAGGTTCCAGCAGTTCTATTGAATCCGATAAAAATGAGATGGAGCAATGCAAGGCAAACTGTAATAGACATATTTGATCAAAACCTGAGATAGTTGATGCCGAGCTTGAACAATGATGAAGTAAAGAAGGCACTAAAAGAGAATGAAAATAAGATGACATTGAAGTTCAATACTTGTTTGATTTTGATCAACAATATTGAATCGGTTGTGAAGGCTGCAAAAGCCACATGGAAGAACATTTACCACCTTCACCAACCGAGCATTGAAACTGTAATAATTAAAGATATTGAAGATGACAGCGATGAGCAAGAAGAAGACACCGAGGTAGATGATACTGTAAGGATAGTAGCAGAAGTCATTGCATCCCTTCCTACCTCTCTAGTGAAAGTCTCTTCATCCAGCCCAGAGACACCTTCAAGCATGGTTGTGACAACTTCCACTTTTGTCCAATCATCCCTAGCAACATCAGAGGCAGCTACCATTTCTTCTACCGAGCTGCAGTCTCCTGTACCAGTAAGTTTTCTAGCTTTTGAATCATCAAGTGTAAATATTTTAAGTTCTCCAGTAGAAAGTATACCAGTGTCAATAGCCAGCCCTACTTTATCTACTGTCACTACTACAAGAGCATTAAGTACAGATAAGCCTAAGGCTCTACCGAGTATAAAATTTTTGGGTAAAAATATAATTGAGGATATAGACCTAGACGAAGAGATAGAGATTCCTACACTAGATTTTGCAAATCTCTCAGCAGACCAGATGCAGAATATAGGTGAGATCCTCCAAAGGAAAGCAAAACAAAAGAAGCTTAAGGAGGAGAGAGACAAGGAGTATCAAATCATCAAGGATGCTAAGGACATTTTGTCTGATGCATTAGGCATTAAAGTAGACTCCTCCCAGCATGTTTTGTTACAATTGGCAGAAGCAATTGAGAAATACAATGAGGACTCATCCGGGACAGAAAAGTTAGTTGAAAGAGCCGAGAAGAGATTCAACAATAAAGTGCTTGAGCACATTGCTCAGCACATAGCTATTAACCAAGTGGAATTGTCTTCAGTTTTGTCTAACACAGAGTCTATTTATTTGAATGCTACCTCTCTTTTGGCCAAACTATGCAATTTTGCCGAGTTCACAAAGGATGTCAAAGATAAAATGAATAAAATGGATGAGGATATGAAGATTAGCATACAGAAGCTGCAACTTGAACCAAGTTCAAGCTCTGCTCATCACATGAAAATTTCACATCTATCCAATATGCAGTCTGATCTATTGAAAGAAGACTCAAGGATCCGGTCCACACTGCTAGACATCCAACACATGATCCTTCCCATCATGAATACAATGTACAAGCACATTGAACATTCCAGAACATTGATTCATGACAATCAGTTCTCCATAGCAGATCACATGATTGAACTCTCTGTAGAAGTCCAAATTGCTATACAAACATGTAAGATTCTGCAAGAAAGTTGGGACAGAACCCTGGCACTAATAATGAAGGTACATTCTAATTTCTTATCAAATTTTGGATTCTCTCTGTAAATAACTTGTATATGCACCTTTGGCATTATCGTCAAAAAGGGGGAGATATGTATAGAAGGAGAGATATGTATACTGTATAGATTTGTATAAGAAACAGTTAGCACATTGAAAGGGGGAGACAATGTATAAAGCCCTATAACAAAGACAAATTTTGAAAAATCAAAATAAAACTCAGCATGATTCGTGTATATAAATTTTGGCCAATAAGTGTTTTTGTCACTAATGCCAAAGGGGGAGATTGTTGGCATTAAGCAGAATTGCCACTAGTGACAACACTTATTTGCATTCTGGATGTAAACTGAGCAGACAGTGCAAACCGAGCAGACAATGCAAACCGAGCAGACAGTGCAAACCGAGCAGACAGTGCAAACCGAGCAGACAGTGCAAACCGAGCAAGTTAGTACAAACCGATCAGGACAATGTAAATCGAGTAACATCTTGTCTACCGAGTCACCAATGCTTACCGAGTTCAATACCTACCGAGTGATCAGTATGAACCGTGCTTTCACTTCTACCGAGTGCATGACGATGCCGAGTAATGCAGTGGACGCCGAGTATCAGAAAGTCACCGAGTCAGTTTGAAGGAACCGAGTAACCATATTTGGGCCGACTTAGTAGCACTTATGTTTATTTTTCAAGCCGACTGTATAATTGTAATTGTAATTAATTATTTGAGACTTGTATATAAACAATGTTGTAGAAATAAAAGATGATATACAAGTAATGGGAAAAATAAAAAGCAGAATATATGTGAAAGAGTAAGAAAGGCATAAATAAGCGAATTGCAGAAGGCTTCAGAAGTTTAAGGTACAGCAAAGACAAATTCATCACAGAAGGTGATCAGTACATCAACGAATCTCATTCAGCAATCCAGTTGCAAAGCAGAGATCTACTGTTTCATTCTAACAGGTGAATCAGTACTAAATCCTTTAACCGGGTAGACTTAACAGTCTTTGTATAAATCTCTTTACCGAGTGCATACTTCACTGTATGTTTGTAAATCCTTTAACAAGGTGGATTTAGCAATCCTTATTGCTCCTAACAGGGCAGATCATCAGAAGTGATCAAATTGTAAGCCTTAACCGGCCAACTTTATTCTGCAGTATTAAAGCTTTGTGGGTTTCATCCCCACCCCAGTTTTACTTTCTTTTGGAAGGTTTCTGGGTAACCAAATCTATGTGTCATTATTGTGAATGCTTTTAAGTTTCATGCTTTCTGTATGCAAAGGTTAAAAAGTAAAATACATGTTAAAATTGTAAGAAAATTTGGAGTTACTAATTCACCCCTCCCCTCTCAGTAACTTGGTTAATTCCTGAATATTTCCAACAGATCTATGCTTGAAAAAATATCTAATACTCGCATTGATGCTCTAGTGTTGATCAGTTGAGGCCACAATTTTAATTACTTTCTATGAAGTCACTATCTTTAAATTTCAAAAAAAAAGGAGTCAGCATTTGTTTTAACTTTTCCTACACAAGTCAATTACTACGTTAAAATGTTTTATGCCATTTTAATTTTGCATGACTAAATACTCAAGAATCGTTGTAAAGACTTTTGAATCAATACATATTTGTGTTTTCTTGCAATTGTACTCATTTTTCTGAAACACTCAACTTCTCCAACAAATACAGTGCATTAGACATTAATTCTTTGAAAGATAAGTGTTTGCAAAAGATAGTAATATGAATTAGGTCTATTTTGGGCTTTGAATGATTCTATTTGGTCCATTTTAGTGAAAGATATCTTCATTTTACTCTGATTGGTCTAAACCCTCGTTAGGGTAATCAACAACTAATAAAATGTAACTTTCCTTTGTTTGCACATGTAATAACCCATCATATTTGGGTAGGGATATGAAGGGAGATGTATATTACATGTCTTGGATGTTTGCAGGTGTCATGCAAGAAGTTGTACATGCCTTGATGCAATGAAAGTGACTTCAGATTGTCACAGATTGAGATAGTGATAGAAATTTTGAATGTAGGCTTTGTCCATACCAGTGGTTGATAAGGGAACTTTTGGGTGTGGGTGATGTAAGAGAAAGATTGAAATATGTTTTGATGTTTGGGAATGACCAAGAGTGTGTTTGTAGAATATTTGAGTTTAGATTGACAACCTGCAGGTCCTTTCAAGCATATACATTTTAGCTTGTTTGACAATTGTGTTATATGTTTAGTATTGTACATGATACAATTACCCTAGGAGTTTTAGCTATCATATTTCCATATTTTCTTTCAGAATGCTCACTAATGTGAATTCAACTTGTCAAATGGTTTACATTTACCTTGTAATTTTCTATTTTTGAAAATGCTAAGACTGTTTATTATTTAAATTACAAAGACAACAAAATAATAGTTTAACTAGACATTTACTATCCTATAGTTTTTGGGCCTTTTGGAAAGGCCATATACTCAACAAACTTTAACTTTTCATCAAGAAATAGACATTAATCTGTGTTATGGCTTGTTCTAAGGAAGTATTCATCTAACCTCTATGTGTCAGTATTTGTCAAGGTGCAATTGGAATGGAACATTTAATAAGAGTTAAATAAACAAGTGAATGATGCAATGCAGAGTGATAGTAAAATAAATTTGACATTGTAATAATTCCAACAAAGAGTATATAATAGTGACATTAAAGAATTTGAATATTGTAGCTTGGAGATGGATATTGTTTGTCATTTAGAGAACACAAAGAGAGCAAGTGTAATGAGGAGAGTAGAGAAAAGTTGTGTCCTTTTTGGGGCCAGAGCTTGGTAGAGGAGTAGAAGTGAGAAGATCTTCTACTTCTACTACCACTCAGGATGGTTTTTATGGAGTGTTCATGAGGAGAGTAAGTCTTTTGAAAGAGAAAACTAGTGGGGAAAGAGAAAATTTTGTTAAGCGAAGTCCTAGTCCATCCAGACTATAGGTTGTTTCTTCTTAGAGGTAGAGGCCCTTGCAGAGGAAGCCTCCTAAGCCACTAAGGAGAGATGTGGCAGATTGTTTATCCTCATCTCACCATGGAATGTCACCACTACAATAAGAAGTCATGTGGATGCTTCAAGTATGCATTATGAAGCTACTAATACTTCAACAAATATTGAATCATGAAGCTTTAGGATAGTCTTTATAAAGCTTCTTATGCATTTTGATGCATCTGATTTACTTGCAACAAATCTTAGATTGAGTTTTACTAGATTTAGTAAAAAAGTTGTAATAAATGTTCACATGAGCTTCATATTAAATTTGATTGGATTTGTGTAGTGTGATCTTTTTTGGTTACTGATTCTAGGACAAAAACTTGTTTCTTAACTACTTGAATCTCATCATACTTGAATCCTGTCTTACTAGATATTGAAAATGGGATGAAAAGTGGGAAGATTTTTACACATTTATATATAAAATAACAAATATTTTTTATATTATTTGTCAATTAAAGGTGAATTCTATCTACTTAGTGGAGAGTCAACTCACAAAGATGAATATAGTATAGTTTTAAAATGGTACTAAGCATGTATATTGTATTGTCCAATCAGTGGTTCAATATACCACATGATGTAGAATTTGCCAATTCATTTGATGTCATACTGCCCTAGTTAGCTGAAATAGTATATATACAAATGAAGATTGAAATCATGAAATTAATGGTCTATGAGTCTAAGTAAAAAAAATAGGATCAGACTATCTAAGTTGGCATATCTGGTGTTATAAATATCCTTTGGCAGTTCATCCATGTTTCATAGGAAGTAGAAAATGTAAAGGGAAACATAAAAGTAAAAGGAGTTGGACGTGAAAGTTATGTATTAAGATGTTTGTCATATTTAATTTTGGTTAAGAGATTTTGGGAAATGTAGCTTGGATTACCAGCCTGCAATCATCTTATAAGGGCAACACATCTCTTTGTCCTAAATTAAATCTGAGCCAACAGAAATGTAATGACCAGGGGTTTTCATCTTTGAAACTTGTTCACCAAGAAATTGGAGTTTCCTGGAATTCTATTTCATACTAATATTTCATGTATTATGAATAAAATATAACTGATATGAATAAAATATACTAATATTTCATGTATTATGAATAAAATATAACTGATGTATATAATTCTGATTTCACTATTATTAACTGATATAAATGCTACATCATATACACTAGATCATTTCCTAATAGAATTCAAATATAACATTATGTAAACCAGTATCTGATTTATAGATAAGTTACAACATATTATGTTGTCACACGATGCTTGCTAGCAATGTAATATGATTTATTTCCTTTGATGAGCACCAATTATTAATAATAATTATGATCCTTCCCCCTGTTTGAATGTGTTTGATCTTTCTCTTATATCCCTCAAACTAAAAGGATGGTATCCATGGAATTTGATGAGTCACAGCTCTTCTTGAACAAACCCCTTAATAACAACTACTAGTCTTCCCTATAATCATTGTCATCTACCCATCTTATAATTGATGCCTTTAGTCCTTTACACTGGGTGTAGTCATTGTATTTCATCATATGTAACCACTGATGATTATTGTGTCTTTTCAGATATCAATTATGCCATTCTCCTTACTTGGCACCCATAGTATTATTCTATTGCTTCTTTCTCTACAAGTATTGTATGCAAACCTCTGCAATGCTCAAGTTTTTGTTGGCTAGGATCTATCTTGTCATTTAAATTAGGCATGGCTTGTTCAGAGTGAAAATGAAAATGTTAACTCATACATTATCAAAATACTAAGGACCCACTAGTTTTGTAGTCTAAGAATGGATTTGGGCTTCTGCAGGCTTATGCAAAGACACAAAGTTGTCTCAATATGCAAAACATAAATCTGCAGTACAAAACAAAACTGTAAGCATTTTATTATTTAGGGTTGTTTATGTATGGGATAGCAGAATAAAAGGAAATGCTTACACTATAAAAATCCTATCCCATAAAAATGAATCAAAAGAATTAAATTAGTGCTTAGTGCTTATTCAATGATGTAGTGGTGAAAGTACTCAGTTGACTTATTCAAGATAGCACAACTTCACAACTGTTACAAATGGCCTGATTCATATTTCTATCAAATGCTTTATAACTTTATCTATACTAACATATATGTTTTCTACTTTTTGTCCCCTCTTACATAGGTATTATACATTTGACTCTATGCATATGAATTATTTAGTTAAAAATTTTGTAAGATTGGTCTAAAGTATTATACTCTATCCCATAGTAGCCTTGTAGACTTATGTGATTGTATTGTTCAGAGACAAGACTTTGCAGCAAAAGTATTGAAATTTGGACATTCAAATATATTTGTAGCTAATATAGTTGTGTGCAACAAAACTTTTGTTTTTGTTTTCTAATTCTAATATTTATAGAGAAATACCAATTCCATTTAAGTAGTTGATTACTAAATCTATGCACTCCCCATTCAAAGTTTCATGAGTGGTGTTTACAGGTTTTACTCCATGTGCTGCTTAGTACCCTTGTTGGTTTCTTTCTAAGTGGCACACAAGCCTATGGAATTTATAACTTAGTGTAACAAGGAGGATCACTGCTGTCCAAAATTCTCAACAAGGAAGGCCCTAGTTGGTTTCTTTCTAAGTAGCATACATTCCTATGGCATTTAGGAGTTATTAGCAAGTTAGTATAACTAGGAGGATTGTTGTTGTTTGAAACCATGAACAAGGAAGACCTTGGTATATGAGAGTTGGCATAATATTTTTTTACATTACTTAAGTTATTAATTTTGGTATATGTTACCAAGTTCAGTAGTGGGAGCCTGGATGCAGGTTTGGGTTTGAGCTGGGTCCATGTATAGGTTCATTGTTCTAGGCAACAAAGAAATTTTTGGGTATGAAATATTGTAGAATTAGAATCAGCATGGAATTAGTGTGTAAATAGTCAAGGTTCATTTAGTTTTGTCGACCTCTAAAAAACCCTTAACAAGGAATTCTTTACTGCTAAAATTGCAAAAAATAAAAACCCTTGAATGAATTGCTTTGCATTATAAGTAAGATCCATAGTTTGTTTCTAGCGGAAACTGTAATGAGAATTAGAATAAGTGATGTCAAATCAAAATAATAGTCACTTTGACAAGAATTAATTTAAAAAGTGTGGTGAATGTGTCAGATGGTTAAACTGGTTGAGTAATCCTATATTTCTTTTTCACCTTTGACATTATACCAAATTGATCACTCTTTTCATGCTTTAGGATTTCTGCATATGGAATTATATTTTACATTTTAACTGTCAAAAGGTGTTCCTAACTAAGAGTTTTGGCTTTAATTTCAAGGTTAAAACAATCTTTTTCAAAGTTAATTACCAGAGTACACCATTATGTATCCATTTTTGTCTAACCATGGTTTGGGCGTTTTAAATTAAAATTCAAAGAGGGGATCATTTAGCTTCTTAAAAGGTCATGTTGGTATTGAAAGGGACATAATAAGACATAAGTAATTTGAGGGTTCTTGGTGTCTTACATGTTCATCTATGGGGTTGTGTTATATGCATACATTAGAGTTGTTTTAGGGTACATTTGGTATTATTGTATTTCATGAAATGACATCACTTTGAGGCATTCTAGCAAAGTTCAAATACTTTGTGCTTCCACATTCTGCATACATATCTACCAGAGCATTTCCATCCATGGTGTTTGAAAAAAATCCACCTTCTATTATGCTTTGATAGATTTCCATGCATGTACATACCCTGTTTCAAGGCTCCCATTTTATCACAGACAAGTAGGATGCTGGTAAAGGCTGTTGAATTAGGCTTTACATGTGCTTACATTTTCTTGAAAGTGTCTTAATCCTTTTTAGAAAATTCATTCTATTGCATAATCCATGTGACCAAATTTTTCTCAAGGATCTTTCCATGGGTTATCTATGCTTTTGATGGATGCCCATACTCTTTTTCAAAGATTCAATTCTGACACAGGCAGGGAGGATGTTGGAAAAGTTTGTGGAATTTAGATTTATGCATGCCAATTGCATTTGATTGAAAGTTTCTAAATATTTTTTACCAAATGCAAATTGTGCATATCTAAAGTAAATAACTAAAGTTTTTCACCCTCATTTTGTTGTAATAATCCTATTTAATTACCTTAATATCATGTTATTGACTAGCTTCATCATTCTAATTGATCAAGTCCATCATTATTTGTCAATCAACTTATTATGTTGTCAAGTTACTCCCATCGTCTCATCACACCATTATTTATCAATTTCACAAATAAACTCTTGAATGGTATTATATTATGATTAGTTTTTGGTCACCAAAATCTTCACACAATTTGGGCACCAAATTCAATAAAAAAAGAATTTACGCACAAGTTCACTTTTGAATAATTTCAAAATGTGATAAAAATAATTTGTACCTATATTTTATGGATGAAATTTTAAGATCCTTATAATTTCCTATTGCATCATGTTTGGGTTATGTGTGGCTCTGATAACACATTCAATCAGGTTCATGTTCGTAAATCACTGATAAAAAATCTTTTGAAATAACCATACAAAATGAATCTGTGATTCTTTGTGATTTTTCTTCAAGTTTTTTTCTCTGCAAGAGCATTGAATTCTTAATATGAATTGTGCTTTGAATGATTTTCTAGAAGGAAGGTTCTATTTGGACACTAGCAAAGTGAGCCTAACACTATTACCATTTTGTCATATTGTGTAGGTTACTTAAAATCTTGTGAAGCAAATTGGCATAGGTACCATATGATGAAAATCGGTCCACCTTATATATGTAATTGCTCACATAGCCTTACACTGTTGCATTTTGGGGATTCCTTCAACTAATGAAGAAAATTATTACAGTGACATGTATCTTTTGAAGAAAATTGGTCCAGCTATTTCATTAGATTGCAAACATCTTGGTTCATTATCAAATTAATTATTGTATTATTGAGTATGCATGCTAATTGTATACACTCGATTGGTGAAATGAATGGCTCTGATTTTCATGATACTTGACGCTGAATTCTCCATCTTTAGTTCCAGTATTGCTATGACTATAACTATGAGGTTTGCTTTAACATGTGTCAAGAATGCAAATTTTGTTCTAGATATTGTTATAAGGAATTAAATCCTAGGAGTTCACTTCATTTATTATTGCTAAATGTAATGTTGTATTGCGAGAATGGTCATGATCGCAACTCGCTATATTCTTTATTTTTCCTACCTCTATTTGTTAGTAGACCCCTCACTACCTCAATTTAATCATATTCCATGGAAAAGTGTAGAGCAAATTTATAATTTAAACTGTGGATTTTGACAATCTGTCATTATGGAGATAAGTTCATTGATAGATGTTGAGACTGTCTAAATCCACAATTCAAATCAGAAATAGGCTCTACATTTTGACATAGGATAATACCCAAAAATGGGCTATAAGTTCATTAACCTCCTACATCTTCAATTTGAATGAAATCGACACAAAAGTCCTAATCAAAGGCACATCTACACATTATCGAATCCTAATTGATTATCTTCAAATTCTGCATCGGGGAATATTCCTAGCAATATTCTTATTTATCCTAATTATCTTTAATTTAATTTATTTGGTGATAAATCCTATTTATCCTAAAGTTTGATTAATTGGATATTCTAAATATTTAATTAATCAGATTTAATACTGCCACTTAATTGTTTAATTAAATTTAATTCTATTATTCCTAAATTGTATTATTTAATTTTGACAATAAATCTAAAATCTCATGACTAATTGATTAAATTCTTATTTAATTCATTAATGTCAATTGTCAATATTTAATAATATATTTTTAGAATAAAGTTTGATTTAATAATTGATTAACCCATAAATCAATTATTTTAATTCAAAAATTAGTTAAGTTGAAAATAAATCACTTTATTTTTAAATTAATTCAAAATAAATCATGCACAATCAGAAAAGCAGGCAACTAGAAATTAACAATCAATTTTAAATTTAAACTGAACATCTGATGATGAGTTGAAATTTGATCTAAACTCTATTTTGAGTTAAACACTGCTTTTGCATGATTTTTTAGAGTTAATTATCTCTGATTTCTTGTTAACTCAAAAATCAACCTGAGTTTATCAAGAGTGATTTATGTTTTTTCTCATGCATCCTCAAGCCCTAGATTTCTATAAAATCAAGGCTCGGCTCTTCATAATTAACAACACTCAAATTTGCACAATTACTCTGGCAAATTGGCGATTGAAGGATTTAACGCTTGCAACAGGCGATTTGTGAGATCTTTCATTGTTGATCATAGTTTTACATAGTTTTCATTCATATTCATTCATATCATTCTTAGGTTAAATCTACATTCAATTTCATTCATCTAGCTTAGATTCATATAGATTTTGTATTATTGCACAGAAAATCCAAAAATATAGAATAATCTGCATCCATACAATCTTTCATCTTTTTGCATTCAAATCCTTCATTTAGGTGTTGCATTGTCACTGATCTCGATTTCAATCTGAGAACATCATACTCGCACCTACTAGAAGGCAGTAAATCGCCTAGTTAGCGTAGTTTCATTTACTTGCAAGATTTTGATTTCGCTAACCTCTAATGTTTTACTGAAGTGTTGTGTCCGTAGCTAGGTACAAAATTCACACACACATTTCTGGCGCCCATCGTGGGGCCCTGAAATGGGTTTTCATCTCTTCTATTTCACTTCTATCTATTTTTCTATCATTTTCTGGTCCATTCTATGATTTCATTCTCTGTCCATACATTTTTCGTATGACTTTTATCAGAAAGTCGTACCAGAAGCTACTGGTTGTCATACGATAGTAGAGGATTTCGAGGCTCATTTCAGCAACTGTGGATTGTCGTTCGAGATATAGATTATCATTTGGTGAGACACCCACTGTTGTATGAGTTTCCAGACTGTTGTCTGGAAGGTAACCCACTGTCATACAAGTTTTGACTCTAGGATTCAATTGTCATTTCATAATTTTTGGCATTTTTTCATATTTGGACTAATAGCTAACACTAGCAATTGAGATCTTCTATTTTTTACTGATATTTGTTGAGTCTGATTGGGAAAAGTGCAACTAAATTGCTAAAATAGGTAAAATATACTAAGCACATTGTGAGGAATTCAGGTATTCTACTACGATCTGATAACACTTTGATTTGGACATAAAATGAACTCTCATGTGTCAAGCTTGTGTGACTTTTCTTGCTTTCATATCACAGACTTCATTTTGGGCTATAAAACAAATGTAGATTTGCTTTTTGCATATTTGTTACACATAGTAAATAGGCCCTATGAACACTATTTGTGGATGATCGAGAGAGAGTGGACTTCTTTCGCTTGTTTATTCATGTGAGGCTCTTCTTGACAAAGGATCCCCTTGTAGGTAGGGAGGATACTGAGATTGTCTTGCATTCTACTAGATTTTTTAGTCTTCAACTTTTGATCGATACATTCTTTCTCTAGAGAGATTGATAGACCATAAGCAGTTGACATCATAGATCTTTGTGAGATAATTTCATTCTTAGCATGTCAGATTAATCTTTCTGCTTTGTTTTGGTGAAGTGAAGAGGCTATGGGATTATGCTCTACTTCCTTTTTGGATAGTACCAGAAACCCAGATCCTTGAATCTGATCTAGTCCCCCTGTGGTATCTTTTGTTAGTCACCTTTAGAGATGGTTAACCGTAGTGGACATTCCCTTAATTGGGTCAACCACATGGATGAAACCTAAAGTGACAATAGCCATTTTCATCGTGGTAGCAGCAGCCGCTATATAAATGTCCTTATGGAGGAAATCTTAATAGGTGTGGTCTCTTGTTGGGCTATTAGATCTCCCTAGCAGCTCCTGATTGATTAATTTCTCAGACTATGTCAAAACCCCGGTGCACCTAGATTGGAGTTCGCTCTCTTGAGATCACAAAATTGCAAATTCAGACCATTACTACAAACCCTAGTGAGGCCAAATTTTTCATTTTTCAAAAATATGTGCGTTATTGAAAAACTTTTGAGAACATACACAAGTAGTATTTATAGGGATTAGCAAAATAAGTCACTATTGCTTGTTCATGTGCAAGGTTTCTTTTGCCCTTGTTCATTATTTTTAGATGATTTCTTGCTTCCCTTGCTTGTTGTTTTGCATGCTTGATATCTACTTGGTTACTTGAGATGACCTATTACACAGATCTTCAAAGCTGGACAGAAAAATTTGCCAACAATCTAAAATTGAAAACCTAAAAATTGCAAAATCTGAAGCAAAATTCCTCTCTAGAGTCAAAAGTCATCCCACAGTCTTAGATTGTCATACGAGTCTTGAGCAAAAGTCATTTCAGGACCCCTGTATTATCGTACAGGAGCTAGTATTTTGTCATATGAGTGTTGTCACTAGTAATCAAAAGAACATTATCCCTGGTAGCAATTGTCGTATGAGTCTTGTCAATTGTCATTTGAGAGCATACCCAGTGTTGTATGAGCATGCAGAAACTCATTTGAGGATTTTCAAAAAGTGGTCAGAGACTTGCCAAATTTGTCAGGAATCCAATTTTTACAACCTATTTCCAGATTTTGTCAAAACATTCACTATGTCAGGAATAGAGTAGAAACTAAAACAAATTCAATCATTTTCCTAAAGTGGTCTCTTGAGTCTTATTTAGCCTTCTAATTTATCGATTTGAGTCTTTTTCATCCTGTATCAAAACCTTGTCAAAATTGTCTTCAAATTCAGTCTTCTTACTAAACGGCTAAGTGTTGTGAGCTTGTACCCGCCATCTTTTGGGCATCTACCCATACTACTGTGGCACAATATCCTTCATTTATGTCTGATCTATCTTCAATCAATTCAATCTTGACAAGGTTGTGTCATTCGATCTTCTTGAATCAAGTCATTCTTCAGTTGTCTTCATCTTGCTTTCTTGCTTCACCCAAGGTTAATGGTGGAAACTAGAGCTTCCTCACACAAGAAATATGGAGAAGCACTCAATACCATACCTTTGACTACTCATGTGGGTCCAACCCTTGACCAAATCTACAATTTAGGTCTTTACGAAGATGACGATCTTGGCAACTTTCGATTGAAAACAGGTTACATACTGCCTCCATCAACTTATAGAGGTAATCAACAATCTCTACCTTGATCTATCCCAGGGAGTCCTAAAACTCCTAACATGTCTCACGAATGGATACATCATGGGTCTCAAGGACCTCACTCTCAACATGGCATGGATCAATAAGCCACACCTTCTGAAATTGCTCGATATCAAAATGATGATGATTTCAAGAAAATGATGAGGCATTTCTTGAAAGAAGGTAGAGAAGCATACTTTCTAGAGTTATCTCATCAAGGAGCTAAACTTCCTCCAAACTTTAATGTTTAAAATATCATCATGCATGAGGAAGAAACCCCTATCAGGGCTATGATGAAACAGATGCATGCCATGCAAGTCAAACTTAACAAACTTGAAAAAGAGAAGGAACCTAAGGAGTTTTCCATGGAAGCTCTATGCCCTTTTCCATTCGATAAAGACTTGTACATGTCGCCATTCCCTAAAAAAGTGGAGATGCCTAAATATGATAAGTATGATGAAAACTCTGATCCTCAAGATCATGTCAGATAATTTTGTACTCAATCTATGGATTTCATGCATGAACCAACCTACTTAATGTGTCTTTTCCCTCAATCTCTGGGAGGATCGACTATTCATTGGTTCTCAAAAATTCCACCAACCATCAAAATTTTTGAGGAGTTAATCAAACTATTCTATCAACAATACTCCTACAACATCCAACATCCGGTCACTATGATCGATATCTGTAATCTAAAATAGAAATCAGGAGAACCATTCCTGACTTTTCTCAAAAGATGGAGGAAGAAGTTTTCCCTATATGCTAGACCCATTCCAAAAACTAAGAAGCTGGAAATCTTCATCAACAATCTTGTTCCAGAACTTAACTACCATTTGCAAATGCAAAATCATACATTCTTTGATAAGATGGTAGAAAATGCAATCAAAATTGAGAAAGTACTTGTGCAAAAGGGAGACATATCCCTTCAAAAATAAAATTATGAATCTGGATCAAATTATAAAGACAAAGGCAAAAACTGGAACAAGAATAAAGGCATTATCACAGATGGCATTGTTGATACTACTCGTGCCCCATCTAAGGCACCTACTTTCAATCTCACTATTGGCACCCAAGCCATCAAAGCTTCTGAAGCTAAAACATCTGAATCTAACAAGAAGCCATATTCTTACAAACCTTGGGCTACAAATCCTAATCTCAAATTCACTCCTCTTGGAGAGTCCTTGGAATCTGCCATGAAAACTCTATTGGCTAACAACATCATTTACTTGCCTGAGATAAAAGTCTTTGATCCTAAACCTAAACCGAAATGGTGGAGAGAGAATGATTTATGTGACTTCCATCGCAATAAAGGTCATAAAACTAATAACTGTGTTTTCTTGAAACACATCATACAAGAGAAAATTGATAATGGAGAAATCACGATTGATAATCATAAGAGGAATAATGATCATACAGCATTCATGAAACCATTTTTGAAACATGGTAAAGAATATTCTTCTTCTCAGCCTAATATGGGTGCTAAAGTCAATTATGCCTACTATGGAAACAATGTTGTTATCAATATGGTTGAACCATGTCTATCTGAGCGTTGCAATGTCATCACAATTATAAGAAGAGATAGAGAAAATCAACCAGCAAATGCAGTTACTCACTCACAAGCTCAGGCACATCTACAAGGACAAATCCTAGATTCATCCAATGTCCCTAAGATGCCTTTCAATCTTTCATCTGCTTCTAAACAAAAGGCTACATCTAAATCTTCAAATCCTAAAGACACGAGGCCTACTTCCTACAGTATTGTCCAACAACTCCAACATACAAATGCTAAAATCTCCATGTTTGAGTTGCTTCAAATATCTCCAGCTCATAGAGCCATTCTAGACAAAACTCTACTAGGATCCAATGTTCCTGACAACCTTGATTTAGACAGATTCCAAGCTATGGTTAGTCATCTAATGTCTCCACAATATATCTCCTTTTTAGAGGAAGATGACAATTCCTTGAGTCATCCGCATAACCAGCCCTTGCATATTGAAGTCTTAATCCAAAACCATCGATTCAAATGTGTGTTGATAGATGGAGGTGCTAGTCTCAACATTTGTTCTTACAACTTGATTACATAATTTGGATTATCTAAAGCTGCCATTGATCCTAAAAAGAAAATAACTATCAAGGCATATGATGAAGAAGAAAGATCTTCCAAAGGAACAATTGTCTTGCCTATCAGAATAGGTCCAATCATCATAGATACTACATGCCAAGTTCTTGATATACCTTTGGCTTACAATATTAATCTAGGGAGACCATGGATACATGAAATGAAAGCTATTCCTTCCACATACCATCAATGTGTGAAATTCCCTTATGAAGGAGTAGAGGTGACTATTCCAGCAGATCTATATACAACTTGCAATGCTTTGAAAGAAAGTGTTGATAAACTTGTTCCTAACAACAGAGAATCTTCCACTAAGCAGCTAGACATTGCTTCAACCTCTAAAATGGAAGACATCACTAAAAAGGTCAAAATCAAGGATAATGGTATGGGAGAATACACAATGGAACCTATTTTATCTCTCACATCTCTCTCGTTGTCCCCTAAATCTTATGGACAACCATCTGACAAAGTGAAACCTACAGCTAAAGAATCCCAGGTCATATTCAATGGAAGCTTTGTCACAGAACAAGTATCTAAACAACAGTTTGAGGAAGATGAAGCTATGCTTGAATGGTTATAAAAGGATGAACTTCAATCCCAATCAGTCCAGAAATGTGACTCCACTTCAAGAAAAATTCCTTAGAAGTCATATGGACTAGGAGATAAATTGATCACAAAGATGGGATATACTAGATATAAGAATACAATAGGTCTAGGATATAATAAGAAGTCTTTCTGTCTTAGCAAGAACTCCCCACGTGTCTTAGAACAGATTGATCCATCCACGGAAAATCAACTAAAGGAAGAAACAACTGAACAATCTGACAGTGATGATTTTGATGCCACCACTGATGAGCTCATTCCTTATGAGCATTTTCCTAAAGAAATAAAAGACCTCCTTAAAGCTGAAGATGATCCAGTAAAAAGAATCAATGTAGTAGAGACATAAAAACCTACTATAGAACAAGAGACAGTTGCACCACAAGAACCAGCTGATCTTGAAAACAATGAAATAGACAAAGAAGAAGGTCGTAGTTATTCTAAAACAGATTCCCATGAGTATGAATTCAAATTAGAATCTGAGGGTAACCCTTCTTGGGGTATCTATCATGACTTTACTCATGTTCTTAAATTTCCTAGAGGCATAGATGAAGAATAAAATGACTATGAATGGGAAGTCATTCCAGAAGAAGATGAGATTATCATTGAGAAACATGTTGATGTTATTCACCAATATGAACCTAAACCCAACGTAAGTCTAGAGTGAAATAATGAACTTAATGAGTCTAATCCACCGATGGCTAAAGTAGACTCCCACAATGACATTGAGCCTATTCACGAATTGAACATCTTAAGTTGTAATATCACCTTTGAACTCAGGCATTGGGTTAGGACCAATGATGACAGATCCATATCTGTAAAGACTATTTCCCAATCTTTCCCCACTTTGACTATGCAACATCCCAAACTTCTTGAACAAACTTCCACGAATATGAGCCAAGATATCTATACCTTTCCAAATGACTATGCCCTTGCTTGCTACCTAAATGCAGTTGAGCCTATGAGGACTTCTATCAGTGAATCAAGCGTTAGCATGATGAAGTCAGACATCAAGTATCTTAGTCAAAAGAATAAACATAAAAATAAAAAGAAAAGGAGTTCTGAGGGTGAAAACCACTTTGTGGCAGTCTCAGAACCTACAAAAGTAAAAATAAAAGATGTATCTGAAGGTGAAAACCTCTCTAAGGTGCCTAAGGATGAGATATTTGATGTCCTTCTGATTCATTTACAGGATAGATCTCCATTTCTAATTGAGCCCACTCAATCTATCAACTTGGGAACAATAAAAGAACCATAGTTGATTCATGTAGCACAATCCTTATCAGAAGAAGAAAAGCAAAAATTCACTACATTCTTAACAGAAAAGAAGATCAACTTTGCATGGAAATATTCAGATATGCCAGGGTTGGATCCTGATCTTATAATGCACCATTTATTTATAGCTCCAAATGTCAAACCTGTTAAGCAGAAATTGAGAAAGATGCATCCACATGTTGCACTCTTGGTCAAAGCTGAATTAGAGAAACTACTAAAAGCCAAATTCATCTATGTTATTGACTATGCTGAATGGATCTCTAATAGTGTACCTATTTCAAAACTAGATAAATCAATAAGAGTGTGTACAAATTTTAGAGATGTAAACAAAGCATGCCCTAAGGATGATTTTCCATTACCTAATATTGATATGATAGTGGACATGACTGCGGGTTTCAAGATGTATTCTTTAATGGATGGTTTTTTTTGGATATAACCAATCAAAATTGCTCCAGAAGATCAAGAGAAGACTACTTTCGCATGTGCATGGGGTACCTTCTATCGGAATGTCATGTCATTTAGGCTTAAGAATGCTGGTGCTACATATCAGAGAGCTATGACATCTATTTTTCATGACATGATGCATCAAACTATGGAGGATTATGTTGATGATACTTTAGCAAAATCTATGATAAGATTTGAACATCTAAATGACTTGAGAAAAATACTAGATCGAATGGAGAAGTTTAGTCTTAGATTGAACCCTAAGAAGTGTGCTTTTGGTGTCACTTCTAGAAAGCTCTTAGGCTACATTATTTCAAAGAAAGGAATTGAAGTAGATCCGGCAAAAGTTAAAGCTATCATGGAGATGCAACCTCCCAAGAACATTAGTCAAATGATAACATTGCAAGGGAGGGTACAATCTATTAGATGCTTCATATCTCAGCTAGCAGACATATCATAGCCTTTCACAAAGACATTACATAAAGGTGTGACTTTTGCATGGAACGAGGAATGTGAAAAGAACTTTAATCATATTAAGAAATATCTATCAAATCCTCCTATTTTGATGCCTCCTATTCAAGGGAATCCATTGATCTTATATGTCTCCACCATAGATACATCATTAGGGGCATTGCTTGCACAACATGATGAGAACAAGAAGGAAAGAGCTATATACTATATCAGTAGAACATTGGTTGCATACGAAAAGAACTATTCCATAATTAAAAAATCTTGTCTAGATGTGATCTTTGCATCATAGAAACTGAGACATTATATGTTAGCTCATACCATGCATTTGGTAGCTAAGATTGATCCACTAAAGTACCTACTAAGAAAAGCTGCCCTCAAGGGTAGATTAGCCAAATGGGTCATGCTCTTAAGTGAATTTGACATTGAATATGTTGAAAGAAAAGCTATCAAAGGCCAAGTTATTGTTCATCAACTAGAAGATGCACCTTTGTTTGATAATACACCAATGCAAATGGAATTTCTAGATTCCTCTATCATGAACCTGTCTTCTAGATCATGGAAAATATTCTTTGATGGATCCTATACACAGAATGGTTCTAGAGTAGGCATATTGATCATCACTCCTCAAGGATATTAAATCCCTAAAGCATTTAGACTCAAGTTTCCTTTCATAAACAATATTGTTGAATATGAAGCCCTTCTTAATGGTGTGAAGATAGCAATTGAGTGGAGAGTAACAGAACTACACATTCATGGAGACTCACAACTTATAATACACCAAGTCAATGATGTGTATCAAATGAAAGATGGAAAACTAATCCCATACAAGAGAATGGTAGATGATCTAAAGAAAAAATTTCATATCTATCACCTTCAAGAAAATTCCTAGAACAAAGAACAAGACTATCGATGCAATGGCAATGCTATCTACTTTATTACAACATCTCAAACATGAACTAGGCTACGAGTTCCTAGTGGAAGCACTATCTTATCCTGCATATGATTCTCCTAATACCTTCATAATCTGCACTATTTTTGGTCATGATTCATCCCCATATAAAAACCTTTTCTCCTATCTCCAAGACCAAATCATTCCTGATACATTTAACCACCATGAGAAAAGATACCTCATCCGCAATGCATCTTGGTATGTCATCATTGGTCATGATCTGTACAAATGAGGTCTAGATGGTACACTGCTTAGATGTTTAGAATGGGAAGAGTCTCAACATGCATTAGAGGAAGTCCACGAAGGTATTTGTGGGTCACACTCTAATGGTTAACACTAGCTCAAAAACTTATTAGGGTTGGATACTATTGGGCTGAAATGGAGAAAGAGGCTATCAAGTTTGCTAAGAACTATCAAAAGTGCCAAGTACATGGTAACTTAATTCATGCTCCAGGGAGAGATCTAATTCCCTTCTCTACACAATGGCATTTTCACCAATGGGCATTTGATCTTATAGGATCCATACATCATCATTCTTCTAATGGACATACCCATATAATCACAACTACAGATTATTTCACAAAATGGGTAGAAGCAGTTCCTTTAACTCAAGCGACTGGAAAACAAATTTCTATGTTCATCTTGAACTACATCATATGTCGGTATGGTATTCCACATTCAATAGTTACAGATAATGGTGGATAATTCAAAAATAGAAACTTGGATGATCTATGTGCCAAATTCAAGATTACACGACATTGGTTCTCTATCTACTATCCTCAAGGGAATGGACAAGTCGAGTCTTCTCACAAGAATCTATTAAAAATATTGCATTGCATAGTTAATAAAATAGGAAGAGACTGGCATCTCATGATCAATCCAGCTCTCTGGGCCTATAGAACAAGTATTAGAACACCCATTGGGGCTACACCTTTCACTTTAGTTTATGGGTTTGAAGCGGTACTGCCTATTGAGGTTGAAATCCCATCACTAAGAATCAGAATGCATGGTCTAGTAACTGATGATGACTACAAAGTATCTAGGTTGCAAGAACTTGAACTACTAGATGAGCGCAGACAAGAAGCTTATGATCATCTCAGAGTATATCAGAAGATAATGTATAGAGGCTACAACAAGAAAGTCAAACACAAAGAATTTCAAGTTGGCGATCTAGTCTTGAGAGAAAATCCTAAAAATCAATCACATAGAGAATGCAAAGGGAAGTTTGAACCCAACTGGTTAGGTCCCTTTGTTATCACTACTACTTTTGGCTTTGGAGCTTATCAACTCTCAATGATTGAAGGAAAACAGCTCTAAGAACCAATCAACATTCTCCATCTAAAGAAATTCTATGCTTAAGGCATTCAGTCTTTGCAAAATATCCTAAAATTTTATTTTTTAAATCAGAAAAAGTCCTGAAAAAATGATCATCCTAGTGAAAACCTAGCAAATAGGCACCTTGAGAAGTCAAAAAAAATTAAAAAAATGGGAAAATACAAAAAAATGAGAAAAAGAAAAAGTGCCTTGGTGAAAACCTGGAAACAGGTGCCTTGGTAGCAAAATAGAATCTCTGTCAAGATGGTGAAAACCTGGCAAATGGGCACCACTTGTTTCAAAATGCTCCATCTATCAGCGCAATCTTGGTCTTTCCCAGCTTTTAGTTTGCTTTAGTTTGTATATATCCTTGTTTCAATAAGTCGGTCTGTGCACCAATCAGCTCAAGCATCTGTATCCTATCAATGTTTCAAACTTGGGGGCAATCAATGTCATATCCTATGGTCTCCAGTATGCTTTAGACGTGTCATATCCAGTCAGAGTCCTTTGAAGCTTCATCCGAGTCAATCAGTTAGTCCCCTCTCCAGAAAGGATTTTGCATCTACAACAATGCAATCAAACATCAACACAAACTAAAAACAATATGTACTTCATGTTTTTATCTCCTTGTATGCTTACTAATTCGCATTGACATTTTTGCATATTGTGTCCTTTCAAGCTCTTCGATGATGTCCTTTATAGGATTTAGAGAGTGATGACTGGGGGCATAATCTTTTCTTTGTTTTTAGCTTTTATGTGAAAATCTAACAACTTTGAAAATTCTAGATTGAAATGGTGTCCATTTGTAAGAGCCTCTATCTCGTAGTGGATGGCCATGCGTACCTCGACCATTGATACCTAGAAAATTCAAGGAAGTTTGGTCTAACTATTGACTTTTTGACTAATTGATTAAATTCTTATTTAATTCATTAATGTCAATTGTCAATATTTAATAATATAGTTTTAGAATAAAGTTTGATTTAATAATTGATTAACCCATAAATCAATTATTTTAATTCAAAAATTAGTTAAGTTGAAAATAAATCACTTTATTTTTAAATTAATTCAAAATAAATCATGCACAATCAGAAAAGAAGGCAACTAGAAATTAACAATCAATTTTTAATTTAAACTCAACATCCGATGATGAGTTGAAATTTGATCTAAACTCTATTTTGAGTTAAACACTGCTTTTGCATGATTTTTTAGAGTTAATTATCTCTGATTTCTTGTTAACTCAAAAATCAACCTGAGTTTATCAAGAGTGATTTATGGTTTTTCTCATGCATCCTCAAGCCCTGGATTTCTATAAAATCAAGGCTCGGCTCTTCATAATTATCAACACTCAAATTTGCACAATTACTCTGGTGAATTGGCGATTGAAGGATTTAGCACTTGTGACAGGCGATTTGTGAGATCTTTCATTGTTGATCATAGTTTTACATAGTTTTCATTCATATTCATTCATATCATTCTTAGGTTAAATCTGCATTCAATTTCATTCATCTAGCTTAGATTCATACAGATTTCACAAAAAATTTGTATTATTGCACAAAAAATCCAAAAATATAGAATAATCTGCATCCATATAGTCTTTCATCTTTTTTGCATTCAAATCCTTCATTTAGGTGTTGCATTGTCACTGATCTCGATTTCAATCTGAGAACATCATACTCGCACCTACTAGAAGGCAGTAAATCACCTGGTTAGCGTAGTTTCATTTACTTGCAAGATTTTGATTTCGCTAACCTCTAATGTTTTATCGAAGTGTTGTGTCCGTAGCTAGGTACAAAATTCACACACAGAGATATGACCAAATTGAGGTAGTGAGAGGTTTATATGCTAACACGGAAGAAAAGGTGAGTGTAGAGGAAAAGGTGAGTCACGACCATGACCATTCTGGTAATACAATATTACATTCCGCAGTAATAACTGAACTGAATTACTACATGTAATTTTGCTTCTCTGCTTACATTTATTTTGGATATTTATGGGAGGATGTATTTTTATATGCAGGCTTTCATCCATGTTCTTAATAAGGTATTGAAAATTGGTTCCTTATTTGTAAGGGAATTTGTGCTACAGATCTCTAGGATGCAAGAAATCCTAAGCAATATTTGAATAAATATTAGTTTAAGATTTTATAGATTATTGATAACATGAAATATTTATATTTAAGCTCGCGATGACCAATTTGGGATATACGTACTCACTATTTTTCTCAGGGAGGGGATTGGATGGATTGATATGCCATCCAAAAGAGGGTTTATAATCTTATAAACTTGTAGGGATTTCCAAAAAAAAAGAAAATTTTGAAGAATGTACTAGATTTAGAAGTATCTTTTGGCATGGTATTTTTTCTTCTTTCTTTCTTTTGTAACATGGCACGAGTATAAAAATTTTATTTCCTGTAGGCAATTCTAAAGGGTGGTTTCTACGAATGTCTTTGAAAAAAAGTTACGAAGGACACCTAATGATCAATATTATGGGACTCATCCTTATAATGGTAATTGATTAAACACCACTTCCCTTTTCATGTCTTCCTACTCCACTTTCTCCTACGCCCTTACCTAAGGCAGGGACCTCAGCTGCACACAGCCCTTGTTCCATCATTGGTATTAGGCAATGGGAATTTTTTCCAATCACTCTATCATCATGGTAGCTGAAATATCATTTGGAAATTTTAAGATCTCCCACAAATATCAAAACTTAATTTTTCATGCTAGAGGAACAAATAAGAAACAGTCTCACTAGTGCTAAATCATATGAATTTTTTTAAGAATTTTCCTTTTTAAATGCAGTGACCTTTGTGATTTTTTATATTGGTATTTTTTCTAAGATAGTATCATGTACACCTATAATTTAGACTAGGTTGAAGCTTGTTTGTATGTGATGGCCAGACAGAGTCTTTGATAGGGATTGAACCCAAGCCTTGTTAAAAATATTAAAAAATCATTTATTGCATGATCCAAAAGGTAGAAACATTATACAGACCTTTACATTAGCTATTTTTTTGCAGTTCTATTTTGGTGTTTTGCAATTTGCAGTTTTTTTCAGGTCAAGATTTGAGCCAAAAAGAATAAATAACTGAATAGAAAGACCATAAAAATATGAAAGAAAGAAATGTGGGGCACACCTGTTCCAAAAGTATAAAACCCTAGATGTTTGGAACCTCTTGAAACCCTCTATCTCCTTGCTCAAAAATCCATTGCTCCCTGCTCGAGACCTGTTCTTGAGGTACTTCGCTACCTCTGTTGGTGGAACAAAAGCTTCAATTGTTCCTTATCAATCAGGTGTTGCCCGCCTTATAATAGTGGGTGACACAGGATCTCGAACCCCCAAATATTCTATGGTAGTGGTGGGTGGTATAGGCAATGAACATTGCTTTAGCAACACATTCTTCCACTTGAGGACCTTTCCGCTTCTTTGGCAAAGCAGTTCTACTCCTCTCCGACAAAGAAAGAAGTGCTTAGCAACTAGGAATACATGGTGGGAAGTGAACAAATGTTCCAGTATTGGAGAAGTAGCAAGAAACCTCTGCGGATCAAAGCTTTGTGGGGTCACTTGACATGTCTAATGATAGAAGCGGCTTATTGAAGTAGTCAAACCCCTTTTAGTGAAACCCAAGAACTAAACGGTTAGTATCAGGGCGTATGGCCAAGCCTAATGGCGAAACATTAAAATTGTTTGAATCCTCATCTCCTTACTCAAAAATCCCATTTGCCCTCCTCAGAACCCTAGCAACCTCGAATCCTCTGCCCTACTATCCCTCCATTCATCCCAAGCTTCGAACCTTGCCAATATTATAAAAAAATTGGTAACTATTAATTATACTAATTTTTTCTTTCTAACATTATATATTTTAATTTGTATTGTAATAATAATTTTTATTATATATTGTAATATATTATAAAACATAATTTATATGTAACATTATATAATAATAAGTATAATTATTTGTATAATTTAATTTGTAATATATAAAATATATGATATATTAATTATAGATTATATTATAAGTATATTAATTTTAGACAATTGAAATAGTTTTAATTTTTATTTAAAATAACTAAAATAATAATTTAAGTATTTAAGAAAAAATGTTTAATACTATTTAGAATTTAATTGGTGGCCTTATCCACCATCATGTTGTTTTAAATAATCACAAAGTTTACATGTTTCTGGAAAGCATTAAGAAAGCCCTTGAAAGGCAATCTTTTCATCCTGTCAAAGTTTCACTACAACAATTCAGGGGTTTCTTGACTAAAGAATGTGTTAGTAGCATTCATCAGGTGGTATTTGCAATCCTTGACCTCTTGGAGGAAGACTCTTCCATTCACACTCTTTCACAATCAATTGTTCCTCCTTAGCCTAGCTTGGTTCCCACTCAGCCCATTCCTGATCTAAATCTCAATCTTAGTTATGTTGATGCTTCTACAATTTTTATGGAGGTTTGATTATATGTTTCAATATGGTGCATTGTGGTTTTGTGGTTCTCTTTTTGTGCAGAGATTCGAAGGTGTCACCTTCATCAAGCTTAAAGTGGTCTCCTCTCAAAGGCTAGATTATTGTTAGAGCATCTTCTCGCTCTTGTGTCTACATTTTGTGTACTCTATAAATTCCATCCTATTTTTAGGGGTGATATATGTTTTGTATCTTTTATATGCCTATGGGATGTATGTAATTTCTCATTGGGCCAAACAGTGGTGTATTTTTTAGGTACAGTCATCAAGTCCCACATAATAGATTCTGAAGTAATTTGGGGGCACTGTACAAGGGGATTCTTACTTTTTGTCTCCCTTCCAGTGATCCTTTCATTCTATCTTTTTTCTTGATGGGATCACGAATGGAGTTTTTCTTTCTGGTTCTTTTCTCCGGGAGCCCCTTATTTTAGAACCAGTGAAAATTGTAAAAAATTTATTATTATAAATATATCAAGTGGCACTACCACCTTTTGGAAAAATATATATATATTTAGAATTTAAGTATTTTTTATTAATAATATGTATTCTTCATATTGTAATTATTGAATGTAATTTATGTTAGAAAGGAATGATAGTAGAAGGGGAAATAAAAGTTATAACAAATAGTCATAAGGCACAACACTTGCTAAAGGCTTTGGAAATGGGGTGGCAAGCTAAGTGTATTTAACCTATATGTAATGAATTTGACTCAAAAATTGCCCTTCTCAATGCTTTCGCTAAATACAGTTGACTCAAAAACTACAATAAGATGCAATTTTTTGGATTAGATTGTGTTGAATGTTTTTGCATCAACATTTTAGGTCAAACTCATTTTTTGCATCTATATTCCATTATTTTTGTAGTTGCATTTTTTTCCCTTGAATGTCTAATGCTTCACACTGATGTTATCTTTCATGAGGACTGATGTTATATACAAAAATAAATCATTTGATAGTATGATACTTTATCATTGATTAAGATAAATATTAAATGCCAATTGATAGTTCATAAATATTCAAATTGAAATAACTAATTAGCCATATCATATACGTCTATGTTCACGATTCCAATGCAAATTAGAAAATTGTTACAATTACAAAATTAAAATTTAGTTCATGATTCAATGTTTACAACAAAATGAGATGAAAAAACAATGAATGACCTCTCTATTAGGGTTGTTTTAGGGTTTAGAGGAAAAACAAAAAAATTAAAAAGGTAATTTGCACATTTTTTATTGTGTTTTTAAGTTGAAAAATGTCAATTTTGATGTTTTCTAGAAAACTGGGGGCCAAATGCTTGGGGATGCATCCTGGTGCACTCTAGATGTGCCCAGGAAGCTCATCACAGGGTTGTGGATTCCCTATGGATGCATTCCAATGCATCTAGAGGGAATCCACAACCTTTTGATGCACTTCCTGGGTGCACCTAGAGTGCACCAACACCCACATCCACCTCCAGGCCTTCTAGAAGAGAATCGATAACTAAGAAAATAAATAATCATTATCAACTTACAACTGAGAATAATATCTAAATAGATCTCCAAGAATTCTATTTGACCTAATGACTCTTAATTTCTCAACTAAACTTGAAAGATCTAAAAAAATGGTCTAGAACAAGGGGTGTTACTACATTTGACTATAGACCCCTATTCTCAACTCATATTGTTCTTGAAAAACCTAATGATACTCTATCATTGCAACATTCTAAAAATATTCTTCCCAATAGCTCAAATAAATGGACCCTGGGATTATACATGATCTTTTCATAGAACAACTTCAAGCCGAATTTAGCCAATCCACCACCTGCAACCTCAACATCAATGGTGTTTTTTTAATTTGTCAATGCCCAACTGAATAGGAAAGTGAATCACTTACTTGCCCTCAACCAAAACCATGAACAATAGAAGTTTGCTTATTATACTCCTTAAGAGTAATTTTATCACTAAGATATTAGGTGCATGTAGAGGTAAAAGATTAAGTCAAATATCTTGATACACCTAAAAGAAAGAAACTGACCAGTCTTCCCACTTTGATATTGCTACCCTGACTTGATCTAAAATACAAACATGAAGATGTTCATCCATTTTTTCTCATAAAATGTAACAAGTAATCATTCACCCTAGGATAGTGTTTCAATAGTTTTCAATTCTCTAACCATGGGTAATGTCTGTAAATATGTGGTATTAAATGAACATTCTTACAATAATCCTACAAAAGACCTTGTCTTTGCAAAATCATGGTCCGAGTATGATGATAATTCTCATACTAAAATCTATCATTGTTATTTCTATTTCACATTATTAAGATGGTCAAGTATATATTCAACAAGAAAAGATAAAAGTGAATCAATCTTCATTTTTTAGGGAAAATGTTCTTTTTCTTTAAGGGAAAAAGCTTCATTTTTAGTAGAGTGGACCATTATGTTTCTACAATCCATATTGTAAATTGAATCTAATTGCTTCTAGAAATAACTACTTCAAAATAGTAAACCATGAGTAAAAATTTGTTTGATGGTAATTATTCCTTGTGATTCTATCTCTAAATATTATTTATTGATCACTTTTGAAATAGCCTAAAAGCCAAATTTCTGGCATGAGACAGGTGTAGATGGATTGCTCACGGAATAAGTCTATTGATGAACAAGCATTACTAGTGAAATAGAACTTCTAGGTATATAATTCTATGATATTATCAAATGCTATTATAAAGGAGTAATAATCATTCATTTAGTCATTTTTGTTTGGATGACTAATTATTTAGTCATTTATTTGGTCATTTATTTAGTCATTTTTATTTGGGTGACTAATTATTTAGTCATTTTTAATTGTCTGACCTTGTGAGTTTACCCGATGACCAAATTAGTCATTTATACTTGTGAATTACAAATAATTAGTAGAATTTGATCAGTTTTAGTCATGTTACTAAAAATTTTAGTCACATGACTAAAACTAAAACTTTTAGTCATGTAGTCATTTATTTACCAAATTATACTAGTGGAAAGAAGTTATGATTTTGGGAAGGGTAGTTTCAGGAATGTCAAAAGGGATTGTTTATTAGTAAATCAAAAGGGATTATAGTTAGGTACTTTCTATCCTATCTCTCTTGTGAGTCTTGAAATGTAATTGAAAGTAATGATCACTATGATGCATGTTTTACTTATGTCTTGCACAAAGTATTGGTCCTATGTAAAATTTTGTAATACAAAGTACTAATGGATGTAAACTTCTAAAGGGAGACTTGTTTTAATATGTGATTTGGTGAAAAGCTATGTTAAGGGTAGAAGGGTATCTCCAGGTGAAAATAATAAGGGAAAGGAACATGTAGTGTTATTGAAAATAGTATAAAGATGTAATTTCATTTCTAATGCTCTTAAATGTATATTTTAATGTGTATGATGAGAGGTTATTAAAACTACATTTAAATCGCAATCCTTAACTAGATGCATACAATGTTTTAGATGATGATTTTATGGTGGTTAGGCTTGTGACAGAAATAATTCAGTGGATGGTTTAAGATCATAAGTAATTAAGGTTAAAGACTTTACCCTATCTTGGAAAATGGGAAGTAAGGGTTATAAATGGAAAAATTATTTATGTTTTGAAAGTGCAAATGAGTTATGTGTTGATAAGGTTAAGGGGAAAACAAATGGAAGAGGAAAGGATAAATGTATTTAGTGTATGGGATAAGTGATGTGTTTCTATTTCATTTCTAAAAGTGAATGTTATGTAAATTGGGTAAAGGAAATGAATTCAATTAGTTAATTAATGGAATGCAATTGGTTTTAATATTGGTGAAAGAATAAATAAGGGAACCTTTAAGGAAATGTTTATTTGTAGATGTAATCAATGAGATGTTAGTAATGTAAAAAAAATTATTAGTTGTAATTTTGGTACTTAAGACATGTTCCTTATGGGTTCCCCAGCGGGGGTATTACATTTCTACACTAAATGGGCATTCCCAACTAAATCCCTTCACCCATCAAGGATTTCTTCCCTCCTAAGGGTGATTTTATCCTTGCACACCCCAACAAAACAAAGAAACACAAAAACAAAACCAACAAACTACACATATGCAAAAATCCATGAAAGACTAACTAGCAGCTTCACATAACCATTTACAACACCAAACTAAAATCTTCATACACATTTGAGTAAAGAAAATAAGTCTTCCATGAAAGGGCACCAAACTTTCTTCAAGCTATGACAATGAGGGTTGAGAAGATCTCCCTTCTTACAAGCCTTCCTTGCTAAGTCTAGTAGAAGTCTCCAAAATTGGAGAGTGGGCAATTAACCTACTAAGTCCAGTAGAAGTCTCCAAAATTGGAGAGTGGGCAATTAACCTACCAAATTCTTCTTCGTCCCACTAAAAAAAAACCATACCTAACATCTTACCTAACCTCAAAGGTGATTGGACACACTATCCAAGGATTCTCTATCCAATAAGAGAGAAATTCAAAATTGCAAGAGAGGAAGACATGGTACACTTCCCAATTTCCTCACATTCTAAAAAGACATTTTTAGAAGAGGGAAAAATGGGAAAAAAATATTCTATTGGTAAAAATTTGACCCCCAACCCAAGGTTCACCTATGGGGTTATCTTATTTTAACCTTAACTAACCCCTAGGGCTACATTTAACCTCTCAAAAGTCTACTAAGAGTTGACCCACAAAAATTTGAAATAAGATTCTCTGCCAAGGCTCAACAACCAAGATACCTAACCTTGGGATTCTACAAGGTGAATCAAAGGTGGAAGACAACCAATAAATAATTTACTTGGCCATGCCAACTCACATACACATCAATAATATGAGACTCGTCATAAATATATCTCCTCAATATAGAAACATGAAATACATCGTGGATGCATGAAATGCTAGGTGGAAGAGCTAGACGATGTGCAATTGGGCCTATCCTCTCTAAGATCTCAAAAGGTCCAACAAAATGAGGTGCGAGCTTAGGAGCCTTTCCAAAGTAGATTGGGCTCTTATGCAGTTACACTCTCAAGAAGACTTTTTTTCCAACCATGTAGACACGATCAGTCCTCTTCGCATCTGCATACTTCTTCTATCTATCTTCAGCCTCTCTAAGATGTTGCCTAATCAGGTCTACCTATTTCTCCATCTCTTTGACCAACTACAACCCAACTACTCTATCCTTAATCCTATCCCAACTCAGAGGTGTCCTGTAAGGTCTACCATAAAAGGCTTGATAAGGTGGCATATCCAAAGATGAATGATGCCCATTATTATAGGCAAACTCGACCAAATACAAATACTCCTCCCATCTGGTCTGATGATCCATCACATACATGCGAAGCATATCCTCTAATACCTAGTTGAATCTCTCAGTCTAACTATCTATCTTAGGATCATAAGTTGTATTGAAATTGAGCTTGGTGCCCAAAGTTGTCTGCAACTCTCTCCAAAAGGAAGATGTAAAGAGAGAATATCTATCAGATATAATCTTACAAGGAATGCCATGGATTCTGATGATATCTCACAAGAATACATGTGCCACTATAGGTTCTATGAAAGTGGTATGAATGAGTGAGAAGTGGGCTACCTTAGTCAACCTATCCACTATCATCATAATAGCATCATAGCGACAAGATGACATAGGAAGACCAACAATAAATTTCATGGATATAATGTCCCACTTCCACTCAGGTACCTCATGTGGCTAAAGAAGCCCACCTAGATGGCGGTGCTCTACCTTAACTCAATGACACTCCAAGTATCTAGCCATAATCTTAGCAATGTGCAACCTCATACCCGACCAATGGAAAAGCTACCTCAAATCTGCATGTAACTTCTTGACTTCAAGGTGCACTGCATAGGGTGCTCTATGAGCCTCAAGCACAATGAAATCACGCAACCCATCAAAAGAAGGTATATAAATGCATCCCCTATGACAAAGAAGGCCATCAGACTCAAGGGTATAATCTAAGAACTTCCCCTTAAGGGGTCTCTAAGCTTGAACCATCTGAAAAACCTCTGAATAGAATCCATCCTCAGGCAAGTGCTATAAAATACGCCCTCTCAAATCTGTGCTAGAAGTCATAGCTGAAAGCTCGTGACATCTCCTACTCAAGGAAACTGCATTCACATTCTCCTTACCCTTGATGTAATGAACATCAAAGTCATACTCGCAAAGGAGCTCCATCCACCTCCTCTACCGAGCATTAAGATTTGGCTAAGTGAATATGTACTGTAAACTCTAATGATTTGAGTGAAGCTCAAATCAATGCCCCAAAAGAAAATGTTTCCATCTCACCAAAGCATGCACCACTTTTGCAAGCTCAAGGTCATGGGTAGGGTAGTTAAGCTCGTGAGTCTTGATTTTCCTAGACTCATAAGCAATAGCTCAACCACCCTATATAAGGACTGCTCCAATCCCATCTAATGATGCATGTGTGCAAACCACAAACTCTGTTAAAGGATCTAACATTGGAAGGATAGGTCCACTGGTGAGTGCTCTCTAGAGCTCTTGAAAAGATCTCTCACACCTCTCTTTCCACTCAAAATTCTTCCCCTTTCTTTGAAGGGAAGTGATAGGATGAGCCACTCTAGAAAACCCCTCAATAAACCTGTTGGAGATTTGCCAGCAAGCCAATGCTGACTATATGTTTGTCATTGATGACAACATATGGTAAGTAGCATGCATGGAGGACTTATGTAGTAAGCTTTGAGTATATGTAGCATGGACATGTTATCAGCATGATATCATGGATGCAGAGGTTAATTGTTAGTACAGGCAGTTATGTAGCAGCTTGTGTCAGCAGTGTTCTTGATAGAGTTACAGGCAGTGTTCTGTGAGTGTCTATCAGTACAATAATCATGGAGCCTTGCACCTTTGGATATGTGATGAAGACATGTTAGTGATGTTATGATCATGGACACAGAGTCTGATGATCACTAGAAGTGAAGTTATGCAGTTGCTATTCACCAGTAGTAGTTTCCTATGTTTATTTAGAAGAGCTGACAAAGATTATATTGGTTCAGGAGTCGCGCTTATCATTTTGGTATTCGCCCTTGGATTAGGGATTGGAGAAGAGTTAAGAATGTTTGGTTAAGAGCACATGATGTAATTCACCTTGAGGAGAAAGTTTCAATTAATTTGGTAGAGCCGATAGTGTGTAGCATGCGTCTACATTTATTAATATTGGACAGGTCCTAGATTGTGTTGCGTACTTAGTAGAGCCAACATAAGTATTATTGGAATGTGTTATGGTTTCTCTAATGTGATTTCAAGGTGGTTCTAACATTTCAACTTGATTATATCATTTGGAGGAAAGATATTTATAGGCAGTCATTTGTGATTGTTAAGGCATGGTTCAAAGTTGATTATGAAGAGTAGAGCAGATAGTGCGAAGTGGTGAGCCATCAGTAGAAGGTCTATGTGACCAAGTAAAGAGTTAATGCTATACATTGTAACTGATCTAGATAGTAGGTCAAAGCACAATTCACCAAGATCTAGATATAGTGTGTATCTATTATTCAGAAGGTTGTAGCCTTCGCCCCTTTGAGCAGTGTGCTCTCGGACAGTGCATCCTCACCCCTAATAGGGTTAATTGTAAAAGACTCCTAATAGGGTCCGACCCTTGACCAGGTCACTGTACTAAATGCATTGTAAAGACAACTCTTAACAAGGTTAAGGATCTTCTAACAAGGATCATAATACACTAGTGCAAATTATTAGTGGGTGTCAATTCCCACCGAGGTTTTTACCTATTTGGGTTTCCCCGTAACCAAAATATTGGTGTTGTGTTCAAGTGTTCTTTCATTATGTTTATGATTTATGTTTAAGTATACTTAATTGGATAAAGAATTGAAACTTGTAGATAACTGATTCACCCGCCCCCCCCCCCCCCCTCTATTATCTCTTGGGACTATTCCTAACAAAACTGTCTATAATATCATGGAAGATCCATGAAGCTCCTAACCTCGGTGACAGTGGTAGGTGTTTGTCAATCTATAATAGATCTAATCTTTGATGGGTCAACTGTGATCCCATCTCCTGATATCACATGACGATGATAGTGAACCTCTGACCTAAAGGTGCACTTTGACAAGATGTCGAATACCTGATTATCCGTCAAGCACTACAAAACTTGTCTCAGGTGCTCCTCATGCTCTTACTCATCTCATGAATAGATCAAAATATCATCAAGGAACACCACCAAAAATCTATCTAAGAACGAGCAGAATACTCCATTCATGAGACTCATGAATACATCTAGAGCATTCATGAGTCCAAAAGGAACCACGGTGAACTCATAGTGGCCATAACGTGTACATAATGTAGTCTTGTGGATATCACTCTCCCCAATCCTCAACTGATGGTACCTTGACTTCAAATCAATCTTAGAGAATACACGAGCACCCTGAAGCTGATCAAACAAATCATCAATCCTAGGAAGTGGATATTGATTCTTAATGGTGTAGTACCCCTCGCATCTTACTTTTGCTGATACTATGTTTAGTTTGACACCGTTTTATTTTGGTTGCTTAGATCAGACATATATTACATGTTATATTTATATTTTGGTGTGTGATTAAACAGTTATAGTTTGGATGTTAATTGTCATGTTGAACCTGAAACAAAACTTTACGTAATGGTTTAATCTAGTAATGATGGATTTTATATGATGTTTCAAATGCATGTATAAATTGAAGTAATTAGATGATGATTATATTTGGTACTTACCCCATACCCGCATGTGTATGGTATCATGTTTGTTATCATATATGTTTTCTTTTCTGTTGACATGCATGTATGGTAGAGGAGGAGGCGTAGTTACCTGCATTTAGTCGGGTCCACACGTCCTAGCCATCCCTACCATTGTCTGATAGTATGTTATATTTGCACATGTACATGCAATGGTTCTTATGCAGGTTGCAGGTACCGGGCATCGACTTCCCTGGCTTGACAGGATGAGTGTGCCATTATTATGTCTCAATGGCGGAGAAGGGGAGTTAGCACCTAGGCCAATTCCCTAACCTAACCTAACCATCCTAAAATCACGAATGAGACCTTACTTGACTTACCTAAATCGAATTCGTCCTGGTAGAACAAATTCGATATATGTTTTCCCGGTTGAGCATGATATTGTCTTAGGTTTTGTTTCATGTCGGTGTTGCATTTTGACCTTGTAGATCTCATGTATGATCTCTGATGGTTATTTAAATTATGTTGACGTATTAGTAAGTGTATTTTTTTATAAGTATCATAATTAGATAAATATATCTTTTATATGTTTATGGATATCAATTATTTTATAATTTAAAAAAAAGGAAAAATCTTGAGTGTGACATATTCTAAATTGAAAGAAAAGATTTAAGAAAATAATATAAAAATGATTTTTTTTCCATGTCACCTTAGGAGTAGGAGAAGTGCAATTAATAGATTGGGAAGAAGTAAGATAAAAGGGAGTCATTATTATGATATATGTATGCTAAATTTAGAGGATTGAAAAATTGGTTATGAGGATTTGGAGATGAAAGTTTAGAGGGAAGGCTTGGAGAAGAAGAAGAGAGCAAGAAGAGGAGGATTGAGTTTGTGGAGCACATTGGAATCACAGTTGAGAGTCTGGCTTCAATAATCTGCTTTGAGAATCAGGTAGGTTTCAAATATCCCATAGTATGTTGCCATGTTAATTGCAAATTTCCATTAATAAGAGAACATATTTACCTTCTCTAAATGTGGAGTGAGGAAAAGAAATAATCAGAATTATAGTTTACATTGTGAGATTTCATTGTTTCAATTTGTAAACCTTCTCAATTCAACAATAGATGAAACTATATTGAAAAACAAGAGAGTTTGACGCTTCATAATCTCCATGAAAATCACTATTTTTAGAACCGTTTATTTGCCATTTATCCATTTAATTGATCAATATATTTATCATTTTGAAATTTAGAATTCAACATATATTGTTTTGGAAACAAATAGGGAAACCCTACTTCATTACATTGATGACAAATTAACTAAGTCCTTATGGAAAAAGAGGAAAAAGCACAATAAAAACTTAAAACTGGGAGCAAACATACATTCTGGAAAATATATGGGGACTCTTATTTTTTTTCCCAAGTCTTGCACAGAGAATATTCTCTCTTTGATTCCCTAAAATATCTATTAGTTTATATGTTATCCTCTTAATATTATTATAACATGCTTTAGGGCCTCTTATGTCATTTCCCACTTGTTGAGGGCCCCACTAAGATATTAGGCGCAGGTGTTGGGAGTCTTTGAAAGTTTTGCATTTAAGTTTTTTGCCAAATCCATCTCCCCACGTTGGCTCAATGCATGAGGATAAGACTTAAACAATTAAAAGGGTTTAAAAATGTTTTACCACTATTCATTGACCTGCCAACTCTTAGCAAATTTGATTGACTTTTAGACTCCACCTCCCATGCGTACCTTGCTTGGGGATTGCAATCTGACATCTTCCATTTGTCTTAAATGTGTCTCCCCACCTTGCTAAGCGCACCCCTACTTGCAGATTTTTCTTAAGGAATGAAGGACACTTGTCTTTTCTTCTTTGCCTTGGGTTGGTCAAAGTACCTCCCATATCTTTTATTATGTGAGCACCCCTGTGAAAGGTGGCGTGGGTTTTTCCTTAGCCATGATTACAAATTTATTACCTTGTTTGAACCCCCTTTGAAAATGGGCGCCCACCTTGGGTTTTGCATCCATTTGCTTTATTTTAAATTGTTTACTTTATTCACTATAGAGATGAGGTGGAAAGTAGATTAGGAACCTAGGGAACTTTAGATTTGGCTAGCTTAGATGTTTTTGAATAAGCTAATAAAATAAAATGTTTAATTAGTTATTTGAATTTGTTATCCATTGGAGTAATGCACTTTTTGAATTTGTTTATGGTTGTGTAACAATTGACACCTTATTATTATTAGAGAATGTATTATATTTGCCATCTAATTTAACTAAGAGAATTTGGCTAAAATTAATATTTCATGAGCTATTGTTTAATTAATATTTGAATTAATTGCTGAGTATAATATAATCACCTTAGAGTCCTTTAATTTTAGTCATTACTTTTATTATCGATATAGTTACATTGCCATCTTTTATAAATTAACGATGACTTTATATCAAACCATTATAGGCATTAGTGAATGATAACAATATGGTTATTAATCTATAGACGTGGATATTCTGATTAGTGTAATTAACTAGTGTGAGCAAATAATTACTTGTTATTATGATCATTATGTCTTGGTTTATCTTACGACATGTTAATTACTTGTGCAAGATGTTCTCTTTGCGTATACTGTTTGTGCATGAAAGTATACTGTTGATGTAGTTGATTTATGTACGGGACTAGATAACCGAATAGGGGGTAAAATCCAGAGGTCGGGTGCATTGTTGTGGTTATCAGTTATCTGTTTGTTAATTTTATTTATGGTGCAATGTGGATTCCATCTTCATTTGTTTGTTTTGGATTAGGGTCAATGTGAGACCTTGATGGGATGGTCAAACCGATCCCTATTATTATTTCCTCCTGGTGGGTTAAAATTTGAATTAGTGGCCAAGTGAATTTATGTTTTGAAATGAGAGTTTGCTTTATTTGTTTATTTGGTTATTGGATCTTAATATGTCATAAGCGGCCACAAACCAGGATGGGTATTGTTGTGAAACTAGGGTAGGTTATCTAGTTGTGGTGTAGGGGGTGGCTTGCAATGGATCGCCGAGGCCCGCAAGTGGCTGACGGATCATCCATTGTCAAGTTTCTTAATTTCAGTGGTAACATTATAAAAATTGATTTAGTCAGGATAACATTAAAAAAGATAATTTGAGATACCTCGCCCATGCCTTGAGTGCTAGTTAAGACTAAGGATGGATGCGGGAAGATGCTAGATGCATCATCGATATACTTGTCTTCATGAGAGATATCGATGCCACGTATGATCACTTGAGTGCCGTCGGTTCAGTGAGGAACCTTCAGGACTAAACTCAAGGGTGGATCTATGTGATGACACCTTCCTACTCACACCGTAGATATCCTACGTAGGTCAGTGCCTCTGGTAACCCGTATACCCTCTTGTATTAGATATATATTCTCCTAGATGTTGATTGGGGATTGGTCCTTAGTGTGTGTGTGGGCCTGGTGTTATCTCCCTGGCATGGTGGGGTGGACCTCTAGGTTCCACAGGGTCGGGAGGTAGTGTACTTCTCCATTGAGACAGTTGCGGACTACCCTTCGTCACTTGATTGTACACTTGGATCAGTCTATCTCTTTTGTTGCAGATTTATGTACCCAGTTGTTAGAAGATTATATGTTGTACTTATAGGAGGTTTCACTTGTTTAGTAATGATCCCTACGTGGATCCATGATGTATTTGGATACTTGTAATTGTATTAAATACCACCGCATGCCCTACGACATGTGTAGCGGATGTAGGTGATCATGTGTTGTATTGTATATGGATTAAGAGATGTATTTAATTTATCTATGTACTTAAGAGTTCTTAAGCATTAATCATGTTAGTGTAGTGTTAGTTAGATGACGTAATTCTACGTCAGGGACCCTTGAGAACGAAAATGAAATGATATGTTTTATTCAGAACTCATGTTTGTTTATCATTGTGTTATTATGTTCAATGTGTTTGTAAACTTTAGTAAACAAAAAAAAAATGTTGCATAACTTAGTATATTTTTAGTGTTTTTCTCTTGGGTCCCTTGGCGGGGCGTTACAAATGGTCACTTTATTCAACTGTCGGTAATCTATGCACAATCTAAGAGATATGTTCTTCTTCTTAACGAAGATGACAAGTGCACCCCATGGTAACACACTAGGATGAATACGCCCTTTCTCCAAGAGCTCCTCCAACTGAATCTTGAGCTCATTGAGATTGTGGGTAGTCATCCTATAAGGTGATCTAGATAGAGGCTTTGCTCCTAGCATAAGGTCAATATGAAAATCCACTACTCTAAGTGGTGGCATACCAAGTAACTCTGAAGGAAAAACATCTGCAAACTCCTGAAAAATGGGATGATCATCGAGGGAAGGCTCCTTCTCCACATCCTCCTCTATATCACTGATAGTGATGGCGAACAAATGACACCCCTTTCGCATGCACCGCTTAAGCTGCATAACAAAAATCACATGAAGAGATATGAGCCTCTTAACCTCTAAAATCACCGAGGACACACCAAAATCATCCACACACTCAAGTCTCTTCTGCCTACAATCCATCTTAGCATCGTGGGAATAAAGCCAATCCATGCTAAGAATAACATCATAGGATCCAAATGGTGTAATATGAAGGTCAACTATGGTGGTCATGTCCCCTATTTACATCTGACATCCTCTCACCAAGGAAATAACTAACACCCTAACACTTGAAGCTAACTCAACCTCCCAACTCACATCATGCCTAGTTACCACTAGCTCGCAATGCTCCCCTATAAAAGGAGTTATGAAAGAATTAGTAGCTCCTGAATCAAAGAGAATGGAAATGCTACTACCTCCAATCCTACCTATGACCTCAATAATCATGGCCTGGTGCTCATCCTGGTGGTTATCAACTGTTATAAATACCTGATGAGATCTCCCCATGTCTCCCATTGCAGGCTCTAAAGTTGCCACCCTCTGACTACCAGCTAGACAACCTAACAAACAATCCCTAGCAATATGTCACATAGCACCACAAGTGTAACATGGACCTCGAGCCTGAATCTGAATCCCCTACATCATGGGGCACTCTCTACACTACCTTAGATGGTGGCTCTAGTATGTGAACTGACTCACCCTCAAGTCCCTCAACATGTGTAGGAGGAGGGCTCCTACTTCACTCTTGGATCTTAGTCTGCTGACCCCCTAGAAGCAATCTATCCATGATAATACTAGTGAGATTCTGAAGTGCATTCAGAATGTCTTGGTTGGGATCCAATGGCAACACAGGGAGAGGTCCATGCTCACCACCTACTCCCTCACTAGTCTGCTCAACATCCTCTTCTACCGCACGAGCAACCCTGGCACCTTGCCCACGTCGACGACCACTATACGTGACTGGAGGCATCCTACACATGGGTAAAAATAAGAGATGAGTTGAAAAAGGAATGGGTTTAGGTTCCTAGAGTTGAAATTGTGCTCTAATACCAAAATGTCATGCCCAAAAATTAGGGCAAAACACACACAACATTTTTTTTCTTTAAGCACAAATAATCAACAAGGCTACACACTAAGGAACACTCAACAAGAATGAACACATCAACCAACACAAGCTAACTCACAAGAGGTGTCATGGCATGCGCTGGCTTGCCAACATCCCTTGAATGTTAACTATGTCAATCATCTCAAAACCCTAACTAGGTCTCTATGAAACCCTAACAAGGTGCAAATGAGAAATAATAAAGGAGATAAATAAAAGAGAAATTAAAACTTATAAAATAATAAAAGAGTCAAAGGCTGGGTCAACACACCCAAAAGGGGGTAATTTACAATAATAATTAAATCAAACGCAATCGTAACCCTAATGGTTCCTAACGTGAACTAGGTTACCAACAAGGATAAAAAAATGCAAAATATCCTTAAATAAATAAAATGATAAAATAAGAACAAGATATTAACCCTAAGCGAAACTAAGGTTAAGAAATTATTACCCATTAAAATAATAATGTCCAAATATTTTAAATGAAAATATTATAATTTTAGTTAAATCATAAAGCTTCAAAGTTTATTAATTAATTTAATTTATATATTAAAAAGGATTTAATACCATATAAAAATATTAATATTCAATTTTAACATTATTGCTAAGGGAGAAATAATTTCCCTAAGTCTCACCTTGGACATTTAAATTAACCTCCCCTAGAATAATCTATTTATTGTTAAAAATAACAAAATCAATTTAAATATTATAAAAAAAATTTTATCTCCAACTTTATGTTAAAACAATAATAATATTCAATTAGAAATAAATATTAAATTTTAAATATGAAAATAGCAAATCTCAAGAAATAATATTAAAATATTATAGGGACCATTTAATTAATATTTCAACATTATTAAATTTGAAAATGAAATAAAATTAGTCATCCAATAACCAAACATTTAAAATTTCAATAAAATAATAAAAGGGAATCCTTTTGAAATCTCAAGGAAAAATAAAATAATATTATTAAATCAGAAATTAAAAGGTGTCTGTGTAAAGTCAACTATCATTAAATTAAAATAAATAGTAATTTAAAAAAAACTAAACTAGAATTAAATGAAAAAATCATAATTCAAAATTCAAAATGGCTCCAAAAGCCAACCCTAACCCTAATTTCAAAATTAGGGTTGGACCAAAAAATAAAACTTGGTCAAAACCCTAATTTCTCCATGTTGTTGCAGGTTTGGCCTTGGAGCAAGAATGAAGAAAAAATGCAAGATTGTATACACATAAGTATACATGTGTGTATATACATACATATATACTTGTGTATATATGTTATAGGGTTTCAACAATAGAGTATATATAGGTTTTACAAGAGATCTTCATGGCATCTCCAAGAAGTCTTCTACACAATACAAGGTAAAAATATGATTCTACATTAGCTTGCTAAATCTCTAAAATTTTACTATAGTTTTACTATTAATTTATGTTTTAACTCTCCAATTTAAATCTTTGTTTTAAATCAGAGAGTATTTCTCTGTTATGCTTAACAGGCTTACTTTTCTATTGTTTTCCTTTACAAATCTAATGTTGCAAATATAATATACTATATAGTATGGAGATTGCATTTTTTTTAGAAGCATATTAAAAAAAAATGCATTTCTTTTTTATTAATATAAATTTTGTTTGGGGTTGTCAGGTGTCGTATGCAGACCGACCCCCTCATACCCTTGCGACTAGAGGAATTGGGTTGCCACACCCCCAAATGGGATGCAGGGGCTCTAAACCTTCCGCACTCGATTTGGGGTGGCGAAGGCTCCCTGCTCACCACCCCCAATGGGGACGGTGGCAGGTGGTTACGCCACCGCTCCCTTAGAGGGATGCGGTGGGCACAAACCCACCGCACCAAAGTTTGAAATGTTTTTTTTTTAATTTTTAATTTTTGTTTAGTGTAAATTTCATTTTTAAATTTTATAAATTAGTTTTTAGTTATTATAATATATATGTATATTATTATATATTATATATATTAATATATTATATATATATTTAACAAAAGGGAGAAATGAAATGTTCATAAATATCTATCTAGGATATATACATCTATATTTCTTTAATATTTATGTATATACTCTTTTATACACACACACACACACAATGATGTATATACCTCATTGAGGTAAACTTGAAATAGATAATCTATTTTTTTTCAAAAGTATCTACATAGCAATATTTTTCAATAGGTTATATGCATCTATGTATATATACACAAGTATATATACATAGGTGTATATACAATGCTTTTATTTTGAACTTAACATAACATGAGAATGAAACCATTTCTAACTTAGACTATTAGGAAAGTAAAATCTACATTTTTTATTTTTTTTCAAATAAATGCTTGAAGTAAACTTTGTCTACATAGGAAGGAGATTTTCATACATAAAGATAATCTATCTTTTTGCATGCATATAGAAAAATAAACCAACAAGCTATCCATTGCATTCAAGGCATAAGGAATCTTCATATTTGAATTTTCTTACTTTAGAAATACATAGAAATTTAAGGAGAAATATTTGACATTCAAATACAAACTTTTACAAGCATTTTGCATGCTATTAGGCATTTACATGGCCTGTTTACACTACTTTTTACATATGGCTTTTCTAGCCCTTTTCACAACATAAAAATCTACAAGTAGAGATGACAAAAACTCTTTTTCTTCAACAAAACCAGCAACACCTTCAAATGAAAATCTACAAAAGAAAACCACTTTGACAATAGAGGCTCACCTTCCAACCTAGACCATTACATGCCCACCCCCAAGCTTAGGGAAACAAAGATGGATGTGGGTACAAATATGCTTCAAACACATATACACAAATAAAAACTAGCAAACACATATTTCACATAAAATTGGCTTCCCATAGATTTACAGAATGAGTCACCTTGGACCCATAAGAGGGGTGAAGGTGGAAAATAACCCAAGTAGGAGAAGCCATAAAAATATAAAACCATGCCTTCAACAAGACCCAAAACTATATACTATTGCCTTCACAAGGCCATCATGAAAATGCTATTTCTTTCATTTTCCATGCACAAGAAACAACCCTTATGACCCCCAAATAAGTAGATACAAGATAAGATGGCAACATGGAGCCCATACATCCATGCCTTATCCCCTTCCTCCATGAGGAAGGACTCTACACTAAATGGGCATTTCCAACTAAAACCCTTCACCCATCAAGGTTCTCTTCCCTCCCAAGGATGAGTTTAGCCTTGCACACTCCAACAAAACAAAGAAACACAAAAATAAAACCAACAAACTACACATATGCAAAAATCCATGAAAGACTAACTAGAAGATTAACAAAACCATTTACAACACCCAACAAAAATCTGCATACACATTCAAGTAAAGAAAATAATTTTTCCATGAAAGGGCACCAACCTTTCTCCAAGCTATGACAATGAGGGTTGAGAAGATCTCTCTTGCTACAAGTCTTCTTTGCTAAGTCCACCAAAAAAAACTTGCTAAGTCCACTAGAAGTCTCCAAAATTGTAGAGTGGGCAATCAACATACCAAATTCCTCTCCATCCCACTAAAAGGAAAACCCTACCTAACATCTTACCTAACCTCAAAAGTGATTGGACACACTATCCAAGGGTTCTCTTTTCAACAAGAGAAAAATTCAAAATTGCAAGAGAGGAAGATGTGACACACTTCCCAATTTTGCCACATTCTAAAAAGACATTTTTAGAAGAGACAAAGATGGGACAAAAATATTCTATTGGTTAAAATTTGACCCCCAACCCAAAGTACACCTATGGGGTTATTTTATTTTAACCCTAACTAACCCCTAGGGCTACATTTAACTTCTCAAAAGTTCACTAAGAGTTGACCCATGAAAAATAAGATTCCCTCCCAAGGCTCAACAACCAAGATACCTAATCTTGAGATTCTACAAAGTGATTCAAAGGTGGAAGATAACCAATAAATAATTTATTTGGCCATGCCAACTCACATACACATGTTTCAATTAACACCACATAAAGTTACACCACATCACTACACACATGGCATGCCAAGTAGACATAAATATAAAATAAAAATAAACACAATTGAAATAATACATTCAAACATTACTTTACAACATTATTACATAACTATTACTTATCAGTTCTCAAAGTGCCCCCTTCAGTAATTCAAACCATCCAAAAGCTGTTGAGAGAATTCTTATGGACATGTAACATGAATGGGGAGAAGAAAATCCCTTTGGTCTCTCTGGAGAACATGGCTCAGGTCAAACAACTAGGTGGTGCAGGGATTCACGATTTGCAAAAATAAAATCAGGCTTTTGGGGGCAAATTAATTTGGCAAATGTACACCAAACCCCAAAAAACTTGGTGCCAAATAATGCAAAAGAAGTACCTAGATGATGTTAATCTAGCTAGAATTCTCACTATTTTAGACCCCCCCCCCCCAAAGGTTCAGTTATCTGGGATTTCATGATATCTTCTAGAGAAATAGTAACTAACTACATCACCTAGAAAGTGAATAATGGCATGTTAGTTAAATTCTGGCATGACTCATGAAATGGTGCACCACCCCTGTCCAAATTGGACGATATAGAGGCCATTGTTTCTACCTCGGTAAATGAATGGGGCACTTTCTTGAGTGACTATGTTTCAACAATATGCTTGTTCTCAAGGAAGGTGATCTAGAAAGATCCTAATGATTTGTTGTTATCCCCTCAGGGAAAACAACGCTTTGAAAATATTTTCTCAAAAAAAATAGTCTACCTCTCAGACTTGGAGGATATACTGATATGGGCTCCAGGAAAAAATGGCCACTTCACCATCAAAGAAGGCTACAAATTTATCCAACAGCGAGAAGCCAACAAAAAACCATCATGTTCCTACTCATTCTGTTGGAATCAACTGACTCTTCCAAAAGCCAGATGTTTTGCATGGATAGCATTAAAAAATAGGGCTCTAACTAGTGATCGATTACACAGATTAAATATCGCACAACCATTCAATTGCCTACTATGTGATAGCTAGAAGGAAGATGTAGATCATCTATTTCTAAACTGCCCATTTGCACAACACTGTTGGTTATTTGTCCTTGGGAAATTGCATTAGTCCACACCACTTCCATCCAAATTATGGGACTTATTCGAGTCATGGCCAGAACTTTACTCCAAATCCCTCTTTTCTGCCATTTGGAAATGCATACTAGCATTAGTAGTGTGGGAAATATGGTGGGAAAGGAACAAAAGAATCTTTCGTAAGATATACTCACCTATTCAAGTAGTTACTTCAGATTCGGAAAGATCAATATCTGAAATAGTGAATGCTAGCCACAACAAACTCAAATATAATTTAGTCATGACAAGTTGGGATAGTATTATCTTGCGTGAATGGAAAAACATTCACGTACCTTTTGGTTGGTGTCACCAAGCCACATCTACTAAGGCACAAAACAGAGCTTCAGTCAAATGGATCCCACCCTTCCAAGGGGTTGTAAAAATTAACTTTGACGAATCATCAAGAGGCAATCTGGGGAAATCAGGAGCAGGTGTGTGCATTCGAGACCATCATGGCTCACTGTTGGCATTAAAATATTGCCCACTCCCACAAGGTTCAAATAATATGGTAGAGGCTCAGGCTCTATTTGCTGGCCTTGTACTGGCTAAAACTGGAGGATTCACCATATCCAAATAGAAGGTGATTCGATGATAATAATCAATGCATGTATCAATCATGAATCACATAATTGGAGGTTAGCATATATCCTTCAACAAATCTAGCATCTACTAGACTCCTTTTCGGAAGTATACATCTCTCACACATTGTGGGAAGGCAATGCACTGGCAGACCACCTTGCCAAAAAGGGTCGTGATGGTCACAAGGAGATGACGTTCAAACCTGATGAAATCATTAAACATGACACAAAATTGCAAGAATTGCTTGTTTTGGACAAGACAATGAGTGGTGGCATATACTCAAATGTGCAAAATTGAGAAAGGATGTTGCTGATTACTCCCATACGTAAACTGTCAGCTCACCCTTCATTGGCATGTGTAGTGCTTGTCACTTGGCAGATATTGTTACAGATCATCAACTACCCACATGGCTTGGTATTGCTTCTGCGTGGGAGTGGGGAGGAATTATGTGGTAATGAATACTAAATCACAGGAGCATTAATTTGAATAATCTATTTATAGTTGTGAGCCACCATTGTTAGATTGCCATCTATCTCCAGTACATTGAGTATGCATATGTGTAATTAATCACATGGGTGATCTGTGAGGGTTTCGAGACATGCACTATGGTTTATGATTAGTTTTGTACCATTACTATATGAAGCAAAGATTATGGGAGATTTGCCTTAATTGGCACGAGTACTGTTGGCTCCCTAATACCTTCAAATATCTTGCATTCACAACTTCTTTCCATCCTTGTTTTATTCTCATCCAGTAAGTATGGCTTCAACTGCAAAGTTGTGTTTAAAATGCATACAATGCGGTAGATACCACTATGAAATTTTGTCGAGAAACTTTACAATTCACCTACAAGCTAGTATACTAGAGGATGCCTTGCCCCAAAAAATTGATGACATGACGTTATCTGCCATGTTTGTTTGCCATTCACATGAGATTAGATCTATTGTTCAATGCGTCATTGGCAAAGAGATTAGATCTATTGTTCAGTGCGTCATTGGCAAAGAGATCCTTCTTCCATAGTCGCAACATTTCATATACCCAGTTCAAATTGTCAACATATTCCTATCCAATGCCATGGACCTCCTGCAATCTGAGCACCTGCTGGAGATTCTTGCAAACAAAGTTGTCAATCCTATGTACCCACAGGACGATGCACTCAAAAGAGTTATGCAGAATTATGATTAATGGGGTGGCAATGCTTTGGTTGGTGGATTATTCTCTCAGCACAACCTTCTCTCCAATCATGACACTATGGTGGTCTATGAAAACATTAAGAGATCATTGAAAAAGCAAAGCATCAGATACGTTGAGAACACCTTGCACACATTGGGTCGAAGGCTAGGTTCCTTGCTTGTGGCCAGAATCAAGGATGTGGTTAAAGCCCTTCTCATTGTGATGGAATTTATGAACTCCCCTCCTTAAAACAGTCGTAGCCCATTGCCAGATTGTTCCATTGAGCGCTCTCAATCACCTATGGTGTTGGAACCGATTCCTGACCTCAACTCCCACCCTGTAGATTCAACTTCCTGGGAACATTCAAACAGACTGCGGGCTCCTATTTCTGGTTGGGGTGTTTCTTTCTCCTCTGGTTGGGATGTGTGTTCGGTGGAGGTGGTTCCAGTTGTTGGTGTGTCTCCAACTGCATCTGGTTGGTCCCCGCATTCCCCTTCAAATTATCCTGCTACTGGTTGGGACTCAACTGACATGGTTGAATAGGTTTTGTGTAAAATGGGAATTTTTGGCCGTTTGATGTTTGGCTATGTTTTGTTGATGCTAAATTTTGTATTGTGTGGATAAAATTTGATTTTGGCATCATGAACATTACCGGGTAATTTTATATGTGAATTGGATATGGGCATGGCTCTATTTATCGAACTTTTTGTAGATTGTATATATGGCAAGGATATCAGGTTTTACCTGCGAGATTGGCACCCCCTGTTGTATTTACCCTGTAAGTGGGTTTATGAATGTATATCTTTCAGGGATTTTGTGGTTTTCATGCTAAAAATCAAATGTAACGATCAATATCAATATTATACATGTACACGACAATGATTCCAAGGTTTCTTCTTGATTCTTCCATGGATGAGTCCTTGAATCAGTTTCTATTATTAATAAAATTATGGTGGCTAGTCCACTTTGGCTTTAAAAAAAAACATTATTACATAACAACGAGGTTATTTATCCCTTTGGAGTTAACCTTGGCTTTACAAGATTTTCACATGTATCCATCTTTAATTTCCCCTTATTTATTTTATGGTCAATTTCCTGCACACTAGTTAAAAATATCAGTACCTCATGAAAGATCAAATGACATATACATAAAAAATACACCATAAATAATCACACACAAATACATTATATAATCCAACTGCATCCACACTACTTCACAACAAATTCACATAATCTCAAGAATACATTTCTTAATTTTAAATCAAGTTAATTCAAGAACACATAAATATATCAATTAACCTAATTCATTAACCATGATCATCTCACATAAACTTTTATTGCATAAACATGAAATTAGACATCATATTCTAAATTAAATAATTCATCAAATACCATAACATCAAGACCTAATAATCAAAGCATGGAAATATGTCCTAAATCATCATCCACATAATCATAGGTCATCACATAGTATCAAAAATATAAAATCTCTATCCAAATAGTCTAACATAACAAAATAATGTATCAACGTGATAATCATAAGGTGGAAATAGTGTACTATAAAATGATGGCACGGGGTGAGGCCTCACAAAAATATCTGCATACATCTCATCCTCATGCAAGTGGTGTAGTATACAATCCCTCAAATCTGTTTCGGTGGTCATAGAAGAAATCTCATGTCACCTCCTAATCAAAGTATCTGCAACCACATTTTCCTTCCCCTTGATGTAGTGGATGTCAAAATCATACTCACATAGGAACTTCATCCACCTTCTTTGATGAGCATTAAGGTTTGATTGAGTGAATATATATTGTAAACTCTGATGATCTGAGTGTAACTCAAACTAATGTCCCAAAAGAAAGTGATGCCATCTCACTAAAGCATATACCACAACTGCGAGCTCAAGGTCATGGGTAGGTTAGTTGAGCTCATGAGTTTAAGTTTCCTAGACTCATATGCAATGGCTCAACCATTCTACATAAAGACTACTCCCAAACCATCCAAGGAAGCATTTGTGCACACTACACAATTTATTGAAGGATTTGGCTCTGCAAGGATAGGTGCGATGGTGAGTACTCTCTTGATCTCTTGAAAGGCTCTCTTGCACTTCTTTGTCCACTCAAACTTCTTTCTCTTTCACTGAAGGGATGTGATAGGATGTGCCACTTTGGAGAATCCCTTAACAAAACATTTATATAACCCATTAAACTCATGAAACTTCTAGCCTCAGTCACAGTGGTAGGTGTCAGCCAATCCATAATGGGTCTAATCTTTGATGGGTCAACTACTATCAAATTTCCTAATGTCACATGTCCAAGATAGTGGACCTTTGATCTAAAGAATGCACACTTTGACAAGTTGCCAAATAATTGGTTATCCCTCAAATACTGCAAAACCTGTCTCAGGTGCTCCTCATGCTCCTACTTATCTTGGGAACAAATCAATATATCATCTAGGAACACTACTAAAAATTTGTCCAAAAACGTACGGAACACTCCATTCATGAAACTCATGAATACAACTGAAGCATTCATGAGGCTAAATGGAACTACAGTAAACTCCTAGTGGCCATATCTCGTATGAAAAGTAGTCTTGAGGATATCACTCTCCACAATCCTCAACTGATGGTACCCTAACTTCAGATCTATCTATGAAAACAATCGAGCACCCTGAAGCTGATCAAACAAGTCATCGATCCTAGGAAGTGGATACCGGTTCTTGATGATTAACTTATTTAACTATCAATAATCAATGCATAACATGAGAGATCCATCCTTCTTAACAAAGATAACTGGTGTACCCCAAGGAGAGACACTAGGGCAAATGTGCCCTTTATCTAAAAGCTCCTCTAACTGAATCTTGAGCTCATTGAGCTCATCAGTGATCATCATATAAGATGCTCTAGAAATTGTAGTGACTCTTGGAACAAGATCTATGTGAAAATCCACCGCTCTCTAAGGAGGCATACTGGGTAACTCGAAAGGAAACACATCTGCAAACTCCTAAAGAATAGGATGATCATCAAGTGAAGGTTCATTTTCCTCCTCATCCTCTCCATCATTGATGATGATGGAAAATAACTAACATCTCATTCACATGCTCTACTTAAACTACATAACATAGATCATATAAAGAGATATAGGCCTCTGAATCCTGAAAATCACTAAAGGAGTATTATGGTCATCTAAAGACCCAATTTACTTATGATGACAATCTAACTTGACTATGTGGGCATAAAGCTAATCCATGCCAAGTACAATGCCATAGGATCCAAGAGGTGTGATATGAAGGTCTAACATTGTGGTCAAATCACCAATCTGCACCTGACAATCCCCAGCCAAGGATTTGACTGACACTCTAGCTCCTAAAGCTAACTCAACCTCCCAAGTGACATCTTGCCTAGCTGCCAATAGCCTGCAATGCTTCACAACCAATGGAGATATTAAAGAATCAATAGCTCTTGAATCAAACAAAATGGTAATGCTACTACCTCTGATCATACTTACAACCTCTATAACTATGGCCTAATGCTATGCCTAGCAGTTATCAACCACTGCAAATATCTTGTGGGACTTACCCATGTCTTGAACTGTGGGCTTTGACGCTTCCATACACTGATTGCCTTCCATATGACCTTGTGGACAATCTCTAGCTAAGTGCCCCATGGCACCACATGCATAGCAAGGCCCATGTGTTTGAGTCTGAACTCCCCATGGCCTAGAGTATAGTTGTCCACCAATCCCACTAGACCCACTGTAACCACCCTTGGAGGACTATTGAGTCCGAGCCAAAGGTGCATTCAAATTCTGTGGTCGTTGATCTCTCCTAGGACCCTGTGACTGCCACTACTTGGGCTTAGAGCCCTGCTATCCCTATGGTGGTCTCTATCTCTAATTCTATTGAAACTACTATTGAGGGTTCTTATGAGACCTTGATGACTCTCTATTATTACCCTTCCAATGATTTTTTTGATATCTAGATGTCTGAGGTGCAGAGTTATGGTCCTGAGACCAATCTAGAGCATCACGTGTCCTACCTTGTATCTCCTCTACTATCAATGCCATCTCTACGGCCTCTCGAAGGTACTCTGGAGTGGTCATGCGAACTTGTCCGAATATCCATTCATTAAGTCCCTTGACAAAACAATTTACTCACAACTTCTCATCCTCATTTAGTCTACATAGGGTAGAAGCTCAAGGAACCAAATCTCATATTGGGATACTATGAGTCCCCTCTATTTTAGGTCATGGAACTCATCAATGCGACACTATCTAAAGTGCTTTGATAAATATTTGTTCCTAAATCTGTCCACAAAGGTATCCCAAGTGATGGTGTCAATAATCAAATTACTCTTAAATTTTTCTTATCTCCACCATGTAGAGGTTGATCCTCTCAAGAGATGTATGACAAAACATGCTCTAAGATTGCTCCCATAGGGACACAAGCCAAAACACTGCTCTAAGCTCAAGAGCCATGACTCAACCTTAGTCCCATCAGTAGATCCTATAAATAAGGGTGGTTGAAGGCAAAGTAACTCTCGGGTTTGATTCCCTATATCCTGGGGTGCTCTCACAACCACTTGGGGTAGTATCTATGGTGGTGGCTCTGATATGTGTACTGACTCACCCTCGTGGTCTGTTTGACCCTCTACAAGTCTGGGAGGAGGGATCCTACTCCGCTCTTAGGCTACTGCCTACTAGCCCCCTAGTGGTAGCCTATCTATAATAATCCCAATGAGATTCTAGAGTGCATTCAATACCTCCTAGTTTGGGTTTGGTGGCTATTTCAGAGGAGGTATTTGCTCCTCTCCAACACCGTCTACTTCTTGCTCTACATTCTCTACTGCCGCGTGGGCTCCCCTAGCACCTCACCCATGTCAGAAAGCATTACATGTAACCAGAGGTATCCTACACAAAAGTTTAAAGATAATAATGGGCTTAGGTTCCTAGTGTTGAAACCTAGCTCTAATACAAGTAGAAAGAATTCAGAAGCATCTCATCATCATCAACCTCAAAATTAGAACAACAGTACCTTATGAGATCTTATTGGCGGAAACAGGTACCTTCCCATTAGAAGCTTTGACAAAGATTCGACTATTGAGTTACCGCTGCTGGCCTAAGTTAGTTATAGAGGAAATACTAGATAGGAGAAAGAGCACGTGGATGAAAAAATGAGATGTTAACATTCAAGAGTGTTCAGTTAGCAATGAAGAAATAAAGAAGTTTGTGTGGGAAAAATTTAGGAGTATCTTATGGTAAAAGCAACACAAATGAAAAAAATACTATCTCAAAGAAAATAACGCCATGACTAATCATGAGGAAAAAACATACATAGGAGCAAATATTAAATGGAAAAAAAAATGCTTTTAGCCCAACTTAGAACTAGCTCTCACCATGTGAGGTGCGAAACAGGTAGATGGTTGATACCAAAAGAAGAGTGAGAAAACATGACATGTCTATTCTATAGTATGGAAGTGGTTGATATTGAACACCATTTTATCATGGAATGCCTGACTTACAACGACATAAGATTTGGTTATGTGGATATTTTAAAGGCATACAACTTAAACTACCTATTTGAAGAAAAGCAGCTAGGCAGAACTGCAACCTTGATGATCAAAATCCACTGTCAGAGAGCAGATTTAAATAAGAGGTTACAACTGGTTTGAGATTCTCAACATCCTGTCCAGAGGTGTGTGCTAGTTTGTGGGTCCCATAGGCTGCTTTGGCCTTGTGGACGTTATTAAAATCTTTCTTTCATTCATTCTTATACAATCTTCATGATTTAATACCTGATAGCAATTGTTAATTTAATACCCACTCTTGAGGATTTAATATCCAGTATTTTTGACAAGATTGTACCAATAGTTATGACTTTAAAGTTATTTTTGCTAATGATGACTACCCATAATTGAATGAAATGTGTCCCTTATTCTAAAAAATGACCAATCATGTGATGCCGCATCAATAGTACAAGTATGGGTGTCCCTAACACACTACGACAGGTGGACGTTATTAAAATATTTCATTCATTCATTTTTATACAATCTTCATGTTTTAATACCTGATAGTAGTTGTTAATTTAATACCCATTCTTGATGATTTAATATCCAATATTTTTGACAAGATTGTACCAATAGTTGTGACTTTAAAGTTATTTTTGCTAATGATGACTACTCACAATTGAGTAAAATGTGTCCCTTATTCTAAAAAGAAACCAATCATGTGATGCCACATCAACAATACAAGTATGGGTGTCCCTAATACATTGTAGTTGGTCTCACTTTTTTGGGGGGCTATTTTGGACACCTTAGCAAAAAACATGCTAATGTGGTATGATATTTGATGATGTGGCCCTAAAACATTAATTGTATGGAGGGGACTTGCCAAATAAGTTGTATAAAAATATGAGTAATTTGAAATTTTCATGTAGGATTTTAAAAAGTGCAAAATTAGAATACTCAACTACTGGGTCCTCTCATCCTATTTGGTTGTTGGAATTAAATAACGCTAGAATTATTAAATTTTAATATTTAACAATTCTGAAAGTTTTAAATTCGGAAAATAGTTTTTGGAATATGGCTGGAACTGTTTGGTTCACCTGGAATTCACCTAGAATTCATAATGAGAAGATGAAAAATGTTGTTTGCATATAGATATCAAAATATTATAAATTTTGTTTTACCCCCAATTCTCATTTAAGTGTGTATCGTCTTAAAATAGAAGCACTTCCATGTTAAGAACGTTTAGCCCTCCGAGTAAGTGGTCTGGGGTCATGTCAAGTGCCTTGAATAGGTCTTTGCATGGATTTGGCTTTTTTCACTTGTTCTACTTCTCTCTCCACCCATTTTCAGCCTTTTTATGACACCTAGTCCTGAGAATTTGAAATCTGTCACCTCAGAGTCAAAGTCGACCTCCTGGGTCAAGGTCGACCTCGACCCTGACCTAGGGCAGAGTCAACCTTGACCTTGACCTAGAGCAGAGTCGACCTTGACTTTGACCTAGGGCACAATCGACCTCACCCCTGACCCTGGGTCCAATTTTCAAATTTCAGAAGTTTTGGGATGTCTGGCTTCAGAAAGTTTTATTTTCTCGCTTCCAAGTCGACTATTTCAGATTTCAGAATGGTAAACTCTTAAATTGCATTTAATCTAGGTCTATTTTTAGGGGTTAAGGTTAATTGAGATTTAATTCTCCAATGTCGGCCTCTCTAGAAATTTGTGCCCTAGATCACTATAAAAAGAAGCCTCCTCTCATTTTCTCCATCAATTATTCATGAACATCCATCAAGTTTTGAGATCAAGTGCTCAAGATTTTCTCAAGGAGATCATAAGCAAGTGAGGCGTAAAGCATCATCAAGCATCCATTCTCAAACAAATTCATTCAAGCAATCATCCATTCAAGCATTCAAGTTTTCCATTAAAGATCAAAGATTTAAGCATTCAAGCCTTTGAAGAGATTTGGTTCAAGCATTGAAGATTCATCATTCAAACCCTAGATTTATCCATCATGGTGGTGTGATCTTCCTTCAAGATCCTTTGTTCATCTTCAAGATCCATTCATTCTCCTTTCAAAGTGGATTCCAAGCATACAATCATGAAGGTTTTTTATTTACATTTATGGTTTTGAGTCCAAGCTTTCATATCAATATACTTGTTTACATTTCAAATACAATTGCATATCTATTGAATATCATAGCTTCGTTGTTAGATCTACTTATACTACTTGCTATCATTCTCTATTTCAATTTCATTATTAAGGTTGATTCCAAACTGGGGTTTGACAAAGGCAAACCCCTCATCCCAACAACAAAACCTCTTTTTCTTGCAAGAGCAAGTGCGGGATGATGAATATCGAAGTAGATTTGGATACCCTTTTCGCCGAACTTTCAGGATTCGCGAACAGAATTTCCATCGGAGCAGTTGGGTCAAGGTCGACCTTCAATGGGGGGGTAAGATTGTGCCCCGCTATTTGGGTCAAGGTTGACCTCCCTCAAAAAAGAAAAAAATTTCTGGGTTTCGTAAATCTCGCAGTTTCGGTTCAAAATTGCAAAACTTAATAGTTTCTGAAACCGTTTGACAGAGTTTTCAGCCGATTCTTTTTAGAGATAAGTACTTTTATTTCTTCATTTCAACATTAGTTTTCTACATTCCATCCCCTTAGAATTCAAATATATATATAAAATATGGGTTTAGGGTCTCTTTCATATGCATTATTCTAAACCCTTCTCATCCATATTTTCCAAAGTGAAATTGGAATTGATTTTCCAATTCCACCTATTTAAATGGAAGATTCAAATACTAGTTTTGGGGGTAAATGAAAATTAACAAATCCCGATTCTAATTTCATTTTGTTTTACCCCCAATTTTCATTTAAGTGAAATTGGAATTGATTTTCCAATTCCACCTATTTAAATGGAAGATTCAAATACTGGTTTTGGGGGTAAATGAGAATTAACAATTTTCCAATTCCACCTATTTAAATGGAAGATTCAAATATTGGTTTTGGGGGTAAATGAAAATTAACAAATCTCAATTCTAGTTTCATGTTTTGAACACAAACATCGAAAATGTCAATTCCAAAATTTGACAATCTCAATTCCAATCTAATTCCAGCAAACAAAGAGACAATCTAATTCTGTATTCCAGCCCTAAAAGTTAAAAATTGTAGACATGAAAAATTATTAATACAAGCAGACCCGACAGACATATAAAATTGACATCTGAAAAGTGAAATTAGAACTTCAAATTCTAATTCCATCTTTTCAAGTGAAAGATGAAATGTCCATTTTGCGAGCAAAATTGAAATTTCGAAATTCCAATTGTGTTTATTTAGATGAACACAAATATGAAATTCAATAATCCCAAAATCTAATTCCAAAATTAGAGCCCATATTCCATGCACCAAACTGGCCAAAAATTCCGTTAGAAAAATTGACGAAAAGAGAAGGGGCAGTGCAAGCAAGCTACTTGGGGAAGAAGAAAGCTGAAAGCGAGGATCGAAGAGGCATTGAAGCCGCTTCCTGCGAGAATTGCTATCTGCACTGAACAAAGCAGAACAGAAAAAGGATGGCAGATACCCAGGAATTCCCAGAGATCGAACCGGGGACGTTTGACATGATAGTAATAGGCACAGGGCTTCAAGAATCGATCATGGCAGCGGCCGCAGCATCTTCAGGGCAGAGTGTGCTGCACATAGACTCCAATTCCTTTTACGGCCACCACTGGGCTTCTCTATCTCTCGATGAAGTCACCCAATGGGCCTCTTCAGGTGGCCGCTTCAGCGCTTCCCAACCTCAGACGCAAACTAACTACGCCACTTTAACGCTAAAATCACCCGACGGCGAGGATCTTCACCTGGAACCCCTAACCGATCGAACTGTATACTTGGACTTTGAGCAAAAAAATTACAGTTTTGAAGGTCTAGGACCTTCCGGGAGCTTCAATTTGGACATCGCAGGCCCTAAGCTTTGCCTTTGTGGAGGTCCTTTGGTGGATTTGTTATTGAAGTCTGGGGGGAGTAAATACTTGGAGTTTAAATCTGTGGAGGGGAGCTATATTTGGTCGGGGTTGGGGCAAGGTTTGACACCTGTGCCGGATTCGAGAGCCAGTATCTTTCAGGACAGGACGCTTAGTTTGGTGGAGAAGAAGCATCTCATGAGATTCTTTAAGTTGATTCAGAATCAAGAGAAGCTCAGCCAGGAGGATTTGGAGAGTAGTTTTGTGCATTTTTTGGACCAACAACGCCTGCCTTCATCTATCAAATCGTACAGCTTATAGCCTTTTTAATCTTCTGTGAGATTCTTCTCTTTTCAATTTTACGAGTGAAGGAAGTTCTACCTGCCTTGACATAAGATAAAACTTCCAAATTAAAATTATACCAATTTTTTCGTTTCCATCAAATCTCACAAGTTAAAAAACTGGATTGACCCGCTCTGAAGCTTTTTATTCGTAGCAGTAATAACGGATAGATTAAAATTATACCACGTTTTCTCTTGTTTTTAAGCTTTCATGTCAAAAACCTCGTTTGACTCACTCTGTTTCTAAGTTTATTTGACCTTAAATTGAAATTCTTTTGGGATGGAAGGGCTGCATGCCTTGGGGTATTTGTTTGGAAAGTTTCTCTCATGTTTTCGCGTGTTACGTGATTTTTCTTTTTTAATGAATTTATTGTTTTCCCAAACTCTTTGAGTTCATGTTTCCAGATACATGGCTACTATGGTCTTGTTAGTTTGTTATGGTGTGATTGTAAGGGCTGCAAAACTTTATACATTACAACTCTTATGCAACTTTTTACAATATTATATTTTGATATTATTGCTTTACCATATTTTTAACTGTCCACTTATTAACCCGCATATTACCTGCTCACGTATTACATTTGTTCAGAAATGCTTGGGACTATACATTGTCTTATACTCTGCAATTCATTGAGAATAGCGCTTCACAACTTCTGAAACACACGTTTTGCATCAGAGGGTGCCTTATCACAGTGTGGAAGTATATGCCTGAAAGAGGATCTCTTTCTTTGCGTGCACCCTTTTAAGATCAGAGTGCAACCCTTTGGATGTAGATTTTCGTTGTTATTTCTGATGGTAGTAAAGTGAGCGAAGTGTGGCTGAATTATGTTACTCTTAGATTATATGTATTTAACCAGCCAATTTGTATCATTTTTTTTTTCAGTGTGATTGGGAGGCCCATCCCTGGATAAAAGCATTTGACACTTCCATGACTGAACCGACCTCAATTGAATTACTTAACTAAAGAATTTCGTGATCAGCAAACCAGAAGTTAAGTTCCTTTATTGTATAAAGAAAATGTTTACATATTCAAAACAAACCGGATCCTAATCAATGACCGAATGCTCAACGGTCACTCAATGACAAAATAGACAGTAGAGCCTCAGCAAAGTGCTCGAAAAGGATTGGAGAAGGTTTCAAATTTGAATTTGAAGTATATTCCAAATAACTGTGTCCACATTCCATGTTTTCTCTGAACTACTGCATTAAAATTCTATAAAAGCTTTCTGACACGTTGCGGGCAGTTAACAAGATTTCAACTTTAAAGTAAGGTGGGTTACATGCTAATCAATCAGAACCATGTTAGCAGTCCATTAATGAAAAAACATGTATCATGACAAGTGTTGGAAATGCCAAAGCACAATGCTTAAAATTTGAACCGATCATTAATACCAAGAAGAAGTCAAAGAAATCTAGATCTGACTTTGGAGAATAAATTAAATAAAAAACTATCTACAGTAGAACACGCTCAGAAATCTAGTAACATTGACAGCATGGGATTCCATATACACAGAGACACACATCATCATAAACAAGTCGACACATTCTGAATTTTTACATCGAGATATTTTGAATCATATTTATGAAAATCAAATCAATTTTGTGAGACTCAGATTTGCAGCAAGCTTGGCAATAACTTAGCAAACTAATTGAACTTTTAAAAATACACAATATTATAAAAATATTTGTCAAAAATACCCATATTACTGATTTCCTTCATATAAATCAAAATTAGAGTTATCCCTGGGAAAAAAACAAATCTGTAGAATTGCCAGGTCTCCTACTTGTAGATGCAATTTTTTTTTAGAAACTGGAAAATGGAAACAAAGGTTACTACTTTGAAGGTTTCTAGTTTTTTCTGTTCATTTGAGACAAGGATATCTTTACAATTGTTCTTTCCTTATCTGTTACTGCTCTAGGATACTGAATGCACTTATGCTTGTATGAAGCTTGGCACCTATTTGTGTTATTTTTATTTTCTGAACAGTAGTTTGGGCTGTGTATTGATTTTTTGAATTTTCTTGTTATTATGGCACTGTACATCGGTGGCTTAGAATGCACCAGCCTTTGATGTTAACATGTATTTTATAAAACATAACAAATTTTCAATTGCAAAAGTTGCCATATCTCAAAGTCTACCTTAGTGAAATTATCTAGATATATAACAATATCTACACCATTTTAGAATGGAGGAATGATTATGGCATTAATAACAGTAATCTTGAAATTTGATGTATGCTCCCGAAGCTCTACATATAGAGTGACATTTGTGGTGATTAAATATAATTTTCTAATGAGATTGTTTTAGTTTACTGCTTGTTTGGTTTGTGGCTTTAACTCAGAATCCAAATGACATTGGTAGGATTTTTTGCATATAACATATATGATTCATTTCATTCTTTTCTCCATTCAAAGAAGTTAACTTTGCGTTTTCCGCAGCATGATTTTATATGCCATAGCTCTAGCAGATTATGATCAGGAGGACGAGTCTCAGGGGCAAAGCACAATAATAAGAACAAAAGATGGCATTGAACGTTTAGTTCTCTATCTTTCATCGATTGGCAGGTAATATTTGTGGCATAAAATGCTAGATATATAATCTTTACTTTTCCAGTTATTTATGTTTTGGTCTTGTAGACGGATTAATCATCTGTAATTAGATTCAATTATTTAAATGATTTTCGTACAATAGTCGCTTCATTTTCCTAGATTCTTGTGCATTGGACTTTTCTATGATATATTTATGTACATGCATTCAGACGACTTCAGGTCCTTGTTTGAAGGGCTTATTCTTGATTGTTGAGATTCCTCCATGTTTTCTTGAAATGAATGTTTGATGATTCTACTTGAATGCAATGTTGAGATTAGTAATGGTTTCCTATATTACAGTTTTGTGTGCCAATTGTAGTTTTTTTCTCTCACAAATGAATGCAGAGAGCAATTGAATGTACCAAAATATTGTTTTTTATTTGAGTTAATTTAGGGACTAATTGTTGTTGTAGTTTACAAACTGCATTACTGAACATCCACTTGTTCTGTCAAGATCAATTTTAAGCATCATGGCCATGCCTGTTGTTTTCATGGAAACCTCTCCTCAGTTGTAATGGCCTCAACCCAAAATATAAAATTATCTTAGATCTGGAAAATAGATTCACAAATATTATATAAAACTTCACCAAAAACACCCAAACTAGCTAGCTACCCTTGCATGGAAAGGGATAAAAAGTGGAACTTTATAAAACATCACTGAACATGATTTTTCTGATATGTGCATCCTACAATCAGATCTGAAACTGATCTATTACAGCAGCAACATTAATATATTCGAAATCTGATTTATAAGAAAACCCCCCAAAAACTTTTACAGCCAAATACCACCAATGTCACTTTAATACCACAAACTGATATTGTTTGATTTCCAAATGAAAAATACATAGACTATGGTGCGATACAAGATTGATAACAGCTGAAAAACCCCTCAAAACATATCTAGAATCACTGCAACAATATTAATGAAGCCCTGAACACACACAATAGAAAACTGTCGAAACTGCTAAAATCTTGAAGCTTGAATGCAACCTCTAGATGAAATCACTCTATGTGAACAATGGGGTTTCCTCTACTATCCACCTGAAACTCATGGGTTTCCGTCCACAAGCCTTCAATCTCCAGGGCTTCCATCCACTAACGAATTTTGCAGAACATGAAGTTTATACAATGAGAAATTGAGAAGTAGAAATGGTATAATCTCCATTTTCCCAAACATTCTTTGTATTTATCTTGTCCTTGGCCAATTTGTCTGGAAAATCATTAATTAGAAATATTACAAGTTTCCACTCCACTCTTACTTTCCAAATCTGCACTTGGTGGGAAAATCATTATTAGAAATATTTTAATTTCCCACCCCGCTCCTGCTTTCCAAATTTGCGCTTGATGGGAAAATCAATAATTAGAATATGTCAATTTCCCACTCCACTCTTGGTGGGAAAGTCATAATTAGGAATAATTTAAACTTCCCATTATGGCACAAAATCCAACTCCCCACTAAGTGCTTCCAAATATGTAATGTAATAATTGAATGTCATTTTGATATTGACAATATTTGGACATAAATATTAAATTAATTATTCCCCTTAATCTTTTATGATTAACCCATAGAAGAATAAAATGGGTTACTATTGACCATAAACCAATTTTTAACAAAAGGGGACATGACAAATCCTCCCTCCCAAAATTGCTCGTCCTCAGGCAATTACAAACATAGAGCTCCAAGGTCCTAATGTCACAATGTTATTTCTTGAAAAATTGTATACCAAACCTTGACCCTCTTTCTATGGAGTACAGCATCTTACTCCAAGAGACACTATGCAAACTTGAAAGATCAATTTCTTGAGTGACTATCATGAAACCAACAAAGATATCCATGCAAACCTTTGAACACTCACTCGAATTCCAAATCTGAACCACATCTTTGTAAATAAATTTATCAAATGCCATTTCATCCATCTTCCTTCCTTTGGCAACTTGTTTTTCTATTTGTGTATATGCACCAGCATGAGACAAGTTTAACAATCCTGTAACTTCTCCCAATGATATAAATCTGATTTTTTCTACTTATATAATTGTTATAAGAGTCAATGTACTCTCAAATACAGGAAATATGAATTTCAAAAATAGCCACTTCTTTTTCCTCCACGGCGCTGAAATATACATCACAAAAATTTACAACAATAGGCCCATACTCAAACTCAACTTCATGGACCAATCTATAATAGAAAGAATTCAGTGGAGTATAAAATACCTCCATACAACAGCAACATATGATCCACGACTCTCCAAAAACTGAACAAAATCTCCAAATCACACTAGTTTGCCAACATTGTACTACTCCAAACCAAACGGTTAAACCCACAAGTTTTGAATCTGATTTGAATTGAGAAAGTATAAATATGAAATGGTCTATATCAGCATCAATGTGATCTATACCATCAGTATAATCCATAGTACACAACACCCACAAATCTTCACACAATTTCACTGAAAACCTATAGACAACACATACATATTGCACTATTGGGACACCCTTCTTGAATCTCCTCCAAATTAAAGATATGATTGCTGGAGTATTTGACACTGACAATAATGATCTTCTTCTCTTCTCATTATGCAAGGAAATTATCTCCAAATATAACAATATGTAGCTCTTCAAAACTAAAGTCATCAAGATCAACAACATACAAATTATGTACCAACTGCAAAAATGGGAATCGTATGTAATCACCATCAATGTGATCAATGCAAAATGGGGGGCCAGCCATGTGAAAAAAGAAATTATCTTTGAAAGAATTTGCATACTTCTCAAACCCTTCAAGATCATCATCCCTGGAAATGCTTGTGCAATTGCATGTAGAGAATTGTAGTAGCTCAATATGAAGATAACTTTATCACAGTTAGGAACAATGGTAAACTCGTACCACTTTGTGATTATTGAATGCTTGCCACCTTTGCAATACATTGCACCAAGATTATGCAGCTCTAATTCCATGCTGCAGTGATTACTTTCTTGAAATTTTCTTATGGTGCTATTTGCTTCCCAATAAGACAAGCATTTTGTGTATATTTCCTTTCTGATGCATCACATTCTATAACCAATGATTGTGAGAACTTTGAAATGAAAAATATGAAATATGAGATGACTAACTTCTGAAGCTTATCACAATCTTCGTGAGTTCATTCATCCATACAAAAGCTCCTTTATTTCTCATGTTGTCTAGAATCCCAGGGATCAATTTTTGGAGCCTCAAATTATCCCCTTTTGCTTTGCTTCACATCATAAAATCATCAAAATATATCAAAATAAATTGTTCCAATTGATCATTACACACTTGATTCACCATGGATGAATAAGTGGTTGATGCATAAATCATATTAGATGGTATGACCAAGAACTCAATGTATCCAATAAGGCACCTGAAGGTTCTGTTCAATCCATAACCCATGCAAACAAAGATTTGATGATAACTTGATTTTAAGATATTCTTTGAGGAATAAAGAACAAGATTCACATGCTCACAACCAATTTCAGAACTTATAGTATGTTGACATTCCCTAGCTGATAATGACCTTGGGAACATATTTTTGAACACCATATTATGTTGATTTGGAAGCATTTGAAAATCAAAATAAAGATTGTATTTCTCACCGCAACCTGAAATGGTATGCATATTCACGAAGAGTAAGCAACTTACTGCTCCAACAACTTGTCTCATGTAAGAGTCCATCTTATCCTTCCAATCATCTAACATCAAATCCCTCAATGTGACTATCTCTAGTATGAAATCAGCCATGGTTTCTTCCTCAATTGTGATACTTGGTTCCCATGAGTTATCTATAAGACTCTTCACAAGGACATTAGAATGCATACTAAATCCCATAAGTTTTCTTTCACTCCAAATGTGAGAGATGAACTCGATAATCATATCAAGGCATGTATCCATTTTGAAGCTCAAAATATTGCTAGGGTCCCATATGTAAAAGCAATATTGAACTTGAATCAAAGAATCATCATGCCCTATATAGAGAGTCATAACCCTTACTCTGTCACACTTGCTAGCATGCTTTCCATGAGGATTAGAATTTTGCAGTGCCATAAGAGGAAGAAATGAATATGAAATTTGATCATTAGTTGCATACATTAAGCTGTCAACAATGAGCTCAACCTCCTTCCATGAGGTAGGAATACCCTCAACCTGTATATCCTTGTAACTCAAAACATTTTTTTTTCAAATGCATGCCTATCCATGATGCTACTATGAAATTCAGTCAATGGATCACCCTTTGAGAGTATAGAGGATAGGGCACATTCCTTCATCTTGAAATCCTCAAATCTAACAAGTAAACCTCTTTCTTCCACGATTTTAACATTGTTTTGCTGACACATGCCACCATTAAAAGTTAATAGAACTCTTTCTATTACCAAATAATTTTCACCTCCAATCTGTCTGTTGGATTTAGTTGAAACATCAGGATCCCACAACATCATCCATGAGATATTTTGAAGTTGAGAGAAAGTATTTACCTTCCACTTTTGACCCTTCATCGTGTCTTCATCATTAGAATGCTTCAGATGATGATTAAACATGTGTAATCAGTAATGGTATGGAACCAATTTTATGTAATAACTCTTCTCTAGTATTATCTCCTTTTATTCCTTGAAATATAATCAAAGAAACAATTGATGCTTTAAACCTGCCATTGATGATGTCAACATCCTTAAATATTTGTAGCAACATGCTCATCTTTGAAATAAAATTTGTTAATAGAGAAAGATTCATCCAAATCCTCCTTGACTTAGTTCCCAAATTCGGCATGCTTCTCTTTTGAAACCTTTGAAAAGTTAGCTTGAAATTTTTCTTGTTCTACCTCCTTTTTATTGCCTAGAATCTCAATGGTTGCTCCTTCAACTTCTAGCTCTGATTCTTTATCTTTCTGTGGAGACATTTCATTTACTTGATGATCTTGGATATCCGCCTTCTGATTATTTTCATGTATTTCTTTATCCTTTCTCAGCTGCTCTTCTTCCTCTACAGCCTTCACAAAGTACCTGTCAAAAGATATTACCCTTTTGAAAGCTTCAGGCTTATGCTGGTACTCTTCAAAGATTTTTATAATCTCTTCATCTTGAGGCATGGCCCTTCCCATCCATTCTAAATATTCTTGAAATGTTGGAAATTCTTTAATAATCAAGTATTCTACATACCAATTCGAAATTTTTCAAATTATCATTTTGTCTCATTCTCTTAACCATTGAGTTGAAGAAACCCATGATTCATATCAATCATCTAATACCCAACAGGCTGGCAAGATTATGCTCTGATACCACTGTAATGGCCTCAACCCAAAATATGAAATTACTCTCAAATCTGGAAATAGATTCACAAATATTATACAAAACTTCACCAAAAACACCCAAACTAGTTAGCTACTCTTGCATAGAAAGGGCTAAAAAGTGCAACTTTATAAAACATCACTAAACATGATTTTTCTATTATGTGCATCCTACAATCAGGTCTGAAATTGATCTATTACAGCAGCAACATTAATATATTCAAACTCTAGTTAAAAACCCATAAAAACTTTTACAGCCAAATACCACCAATGTCACTGCAATATCACAAACTAATATTGTTTGATTTCCAAATGAAAAATACATAGACTACAATCTTATACAAGATTGATAACAGCTGAAAAACCCCTCAAAACATATCTAGAATTACTGCAAGAATATTAATGAAGCCTTTAACACACACAATAGAAAATTGTTCAAACTGCTAAAATCTTGAAGCTCGAATGCAACCTCTGGATCAAATCGCTCTATGTGAACAATGGGGTTTCGTCCACTATCCAACAATAGGTTTCCGTCCACTGAAGAATTTTGCAGAACATGAAAGTTCACACAATGAGAAATTGAGAAGTAGAAATGGCATAATCTCCATTTTCTCAAACATTCTTTGTATTTATCTCGTCCTTCACCAATTGGGTGGGAAAACCATTAATTAGAAATATTACGAATTTCCACTCCACTCTTACTTTCCAAATCTGCACTTGGTGGGAAAATCATTATTAGAAATATTTTAATTTCCCACTCTACTCCTGCTTTCCAACTTTGCGCTTGGTGGGAAAATCAATAATTAGAATATGTCAATTTTCCACTCCACTCTTGGTGGGAAAGTCATAATTAGAAATATTTCAAACTTCCCATTATGGCACAAAATCTAACTCCACACTAAGTGTTTTCAAATATTTAATTGAATATTTGATTGTCCTTTTGATATTGACAATATTTGGATATTCATAAATATTAATTTAACTATTCCTCTTAAATCTTTTATGGTTATCCCATAGAAGAATAAAATGGGTTACTATTGACCATAAACCAATTTTTTACAACAGGGGACATGACATCAGTCATATCATCTTTTGAATGAAACAACTGACAACCTTCCTGTAGTTTAATGCAATAGAAATATTGTCTTCAAGTTAATTTCTTTATTTAAGAAAACAACCTTTTCTCTTCTGCAATCTGTAGTACTAATTTATCTTAATTTATAAAGAACAAACAAATACAAATCGGTTGGTGGATGTTTCTGCAGAATTCATCTTTCTTTCAGTTAAAGCATCTGCTTTTTTGAGGCATGTTTATAATTTTCTATTGCAGATTTGTCAATGCATCTGGAGCATTTTTATATCCAGTCTATGGCCAAGCAGAGCTCCCTCAAGCTTTTTGCCGCACTGCTGCAATTAAAGGAACAATTTATGTAAGTATCAGATGGGACTCCAAGGTCTATGCATGCCTTACATTGTGAAAGGAGTTATTTTTCAGTTAATATAGGGATTTTATTGAAACAAAACTATGCATTGTTTACGTGGCTTTGTTTTTCCTTTGTTTTTAAGACTTGTTGTGGTGTCTTGAGTATGGCTTCGAGTTTTATGGTTAGTGGTTGACAGTGTTCGGTGTCTGCTTCATTGGACAATTCATGAAACTTATATGTTATGAACCTAAACAGAGAACTTCTGATAGTGATGATGAAACTGTAGAAATAATTAATAAACAAATTGTTACATTTTTTAGGGGATGCCCGGATGGTGTTCTGGTGGAATAGTAATTAAGATAAAGCAAACCCCAATTTTAGTTTCTGTAACTGCTGTTTTAGGTGCTTTTATTAGTTTATTTGATTGCTATTTGTAGCTTTTCTTTAGTGCTGCTTTATTCTGGGCAGACAGAATTTATATTTTTAGAGTTTTCTTTGGGTTAAACAGTTAAACTTTAAAGAAATACTCCAAACTAATACTCCATTTTGTTTTCCCTTGATCACTCAAGTTGGAGTCTATTTATGACACTGGGTGGTCACTAGTTTGTATCAGAACTGTAGAATCAAAAATCGGAATAATGAAATGTTCAGACAGCAATTGTTATATTCTGATCTCAATTTTTTATTAATTATATATCTAGTTGTACTTTCAAAAGTTTATTAATTATATATCTAGTTGTTATTTCAAAAGTTTGTGTATATAGGCTATAGCACTCAGAATTGTAGGTTTGATCAAGGTTTAAGTGAGACAATTATGTCAAACCGTAGTATGAAGAATCTGCCTGCCATTTGTTGAATTTTCATGCCATTCGTGCTATAAACTAAATCTGAAACTTAAAAACAAAAATTTGTAATGACGGAAATAAAAAGTAGCTACTGAAAAATCAGAACAGAACTCCTTTTCTTTGAATTGGGAAAAACAGTTTTGTGATGTTGCTGAAAGAAATGAACATTATAATAAAAAAAGAGAGCTTCCTGAGAATGTGTGGCTGCTGACTCCGATTGAACTGAGGGCAGCAAGAATGCTGTCTTGGCACAACAAAGCCATTTGACTTTTGTCCAAGGTATTCTTTTCTAAACATTTTATTTAACATTTACAAATTTCATGCAAGCTCTAGTACTTTTTTTTGTTTGAATTGTTTTCTTCAATTGCTTTTGCGCACACAACATATCTAAATTCCCATCTAGAGTGTTGTTCCCTGGAGACCTCCTTGGGATCTAGATCATTGGTATCAAAGTGACTCATCATTCATATCCCATCGAACATGATCAGAGTATTTGAAGCTTGGTGTCAAACCACGACATCTCTTATGCTGATTTAAATGTGTTCAGATAGAGGAGGTGCAGTATGTCATCCATGTGATGATTAAAGATGAAATTCTAAAAGGCTTTTCAAGAACAACTGTTATTTCTGTTCAACCAATTCATTGAAGTCTTTGAATGGGTGGTTGCATTGGTCCAATTGTTAGGTAAAGGTTTTGGGGGATAAATCCCTCTTAGGTTCCAAGTGAATTTAGACATTTCTGTGTTTGAGGGTAAAATAGATGCAGATGCAGTAGATAAAATTATGAACAAATTCCAATGGAGGAGGTACAGGATGTAGTACACATGATGATCAGAGATGAAATTATAAAGGCTCTTTAAGAAAATCAGGTGTTTCTGATAAACCAGTTTATTGAAGTCATTGAATGGGGGGTCACATTGGCTCAAGTGCAGGTAAAGCTTTTGGAGTTTGAGTCCTTGTTAGGTTCTAAGCTAATTTAGATGTTCCTATGAGGGTAAAATAAATGCAGATGTAATAGATAATTGGTTAGATCTGTCAGAGCCATATTTTTCTACGATTGACCTTTTTGATAAAGAAAAGGTCAAGATCACACTTTGAGAAGTTTCTTCACTTGTGATGAATTGTGGCAAGCCCACACTTTGTGGGAGGAGGACCAACCAAAACGTGGTTTTGAGCCAACTTGGTAAAACTTTCGTGAAGCCTTGAAGGATGAATAGTATCTTAAAGATGTCTATGATGACCACCATATTCAGTCCAATAACTGTGGCAAGGATGTGACTGGTTGGTCTAGGCCTACATGTATGTGGTTCATGATCTCTATGCAAAGTTGGGTGCATTTGTGTCAAGCAATGTGAAGTCCTCAAGAATTGTTAGCTGTTTGTGTCCATTCGTTCGATACAAACTGAAGTTGGCCAAGGTCTAGACTGTTGACGATATGTAGCTTCAGGAGATATCTTGCATACCTGTGATCATTATCTCTGTTTGAAAGAGCCATCACAATGTTGTGGTTGCTGTTCTTCATTCTATGTGCCGTATATGAAATTAATTGTAGTCTGTTGCTATTCTCAGCCTATCATCTTTCATATTGCAACGGTTATTCTTTCTTTTCCATCATTGGCTTTAGGCATCGAATGGTCTGAGTTTCCTCTTATTCTCATGCAATGAAGGGTTGGTCAGCTAAAGCCGTGGAGGAGTGACCGCCTTTTGTAACGGCAGTGTCTTAATTTGACACGGGAGATTAATTTTGTAATGCATTGGGGAGACAGTTGAAAGTATTCTTTTTGTATTCCATGACTACTGTGAGTGATCATTCGGTGACTATCGTGCATGATTATTCAGTGTCTATCGTGGATGTTATAATTATGAGTGTTTATTATTGTGGGTTCTTATTTTGAGATTAGCTAGGGTGTTTGTTGTTGTTATTACTGTGTGTAGCATCCATTGCTATTATAGGAGTATTATTTGTGAAGTATATCTGTTGCAGGTTCAATATTATTGTAAAGAGAATGCTGCGTATTGATCTTTAACTGTGTGCAAACTCAGAAATTTGTGAGCATTGTATTCAAAATACTATTATTATTCAATAAAGTATTCTTTTGGTGTGGCTGGGTTTTTCCCCTCAAGTTGGAGGGTTTTTCCAAGGTAACTTTTGTGTTTTTGTGTTTTGAGTTATGTGCTCTTTCTTTTGTGCTATTTCTGCTATAAAAATCAACATGGTATCAGAGCAGGTTTAAGCAAAGTCAGGATTAGATTCATTCAAAGTCAGTAAAGCCTTCTTATTTTTCTTTCTCATTTGAATTATTCTTTCTAATCATCCAAGATGGTGAATGGTCTCAAGGTTGAAGATAGGCTTGATGGTGCATCAAACTTTACAGCTTGGAAATTCAGAGTTCTCGTTACATTGGAAGAAAATGATCTACTAGAATTTGTGGAGATTGAGGCGCCTGAACCAATTGATGAAGCTTAGAAAACTCAATGGAAAAAGAATGACAGTAAGGCTAGAAAGTTTTTGATAGACTTTGCAAAGGATCATCTTGTGCCAATTATATCCAAGATGAAGACATCCATAATCATGTAAAAGTCTCTTCAAGATCTGTATAAGATCAACAATACTAGTAGAGCTCTTGCCTTAAGACAACAACTCCATCATATTAAAATGGCTAAAAGAGAGTAAGTCATTTCCTACTTTATGAAGATTATTGAGTTAAAAGATCAGCTATATGCCATTGGAGATATAGTTGAAGATAGACACCTAGCTATGTTAGCAATGAATGGTCTTCCTCAATCTTGGGAATCCTTCATCCAAGGCATTTGTGGAAGATCTGAAATTCCCTAGTTTGATTGTCTTAGAGCTGATTGCATTCAAGAGGAATCTAGGTTGTTATCAAGAGGAAATGGAAGAAGCTCTCATAATGAAGAAAATCACGTTCTTGCTGCTCATACATTCAGAGGAAAAGGAAGAGAAGGGAGAAAAGGAAATTCCTAGAGGAATAGAGACAATAATTTTGATTCAGCTCCTGAACCAAAGAAGAAGGATTACTCTCACATTAAATGTTTCAAATGTGACAAGTATGGTCAATTTGCCCGAGATCGTGTGAAAAGATCTAAACATAATGCAATTGCTGCAAATGTGGAGGAAATGTCACCTAAAAAGGAATCTAGTGACAACTCAGAAGGATTTTTATTCATCTCAGCTCTCTCAAGCAATGTTCCAACCGATAGCAACACTTGGCTGATTGATAGTGGTGCTTCACGTCACTTTATAGGATATCGAGAGTATCTTTCTGATTTGTTAGCAAGAGAAACCAATTTACAAGTGATAATAGGAGATGATGTAAGCTATTTAATAAAAGGTGTTGAAGCCACTTCTTTTCAACTAGACTCTGGCATCCCTCTTCATTTGAATGAGGTTTTGTTTGTTCCAGGAATCAAAAGAAATCTGTTTTCAATTTTCAGCATTAGAGGACAAAGGGTATCAAGTTGCATTTTGTGAAGGAAAAGTTCTTGCTTGGTCAAAGAACTCTAGTATCAATTCTGCCTGTGTGGTTGGTGTTCCTCAAGAGAGTCTTTACAAACTTTCTCTTCGTCCAATTCAAACATTAGTACACAATTTCATCAATTCAAGTGAACTTTGGCATAGGAGACTCGGTCACTTACACTTCAAAGCTCTTCCATCCATGGAGAAGATGGTTACTGGTCTACCAAAGCTTAGTCAAGAACATGATGGCATTTACAAAGGATGTGCACTGGGTAAGAATGTTAAAAGTTCTTTTCTAAGTAGTGAAAGTAGATCAAAAGGTATTCTAGATTTGATTCATTTTGATTTATGTGGACCAATGTCTATGGCTTCTTTGAGTGAATTTTGGTATTATGTTATTTTTATTGATGACTATTCTTGAAAGACTTGGATTTATTTCTTGAAATCTAAGGAATTTGAAGTACTTTGTAGATTCAAAGAATTTAAAGCTCAGGTTGAAAATATGTCAGGAAAAAGGATCAAGGTTTTGAGATCTAATAATGGAGGTGAATACATTTCTGGAGGCTTTCAAAATTTCTGCATTAAGGCAAGGACTAAGAGGGAGTTTTGTGTCCTTTACAACCCTCAACAAAATGGGATTGCTGAAAGGAAAATAAGATCCATAGTTGAGGCAGCCAAAACAATGACTCATGATCAAAATTTGCAAACTTTTCTTTGGGCAAAAGCTTCCAGAATTGCTGTTTATTTTCAGAATTGGAGTCCTCATAAAACATTAGAAAATATAACTCCTGAAGAGGGCTTCACAGGTGTTAAACCCAAAGTTAGTCACTTAAGGATCTTTGGTAGTCCTGTTTATATTCATGTACCTAAAGACAAAAGATCTAAACTAGAACCATTAGGCAAGAAAGGTATATTTGTGGGTTACAATGAGTCTTCTAAGGCCTACAAATAGACATTCCAGGGCAGAAACAATTTGAGATCAACAGGGATGTATCTTTTGAAGAGGAAGTTGCCTTCAAAAGATCAAAAGGATCTTCTTTGGACAACGTAGAACAAGAGACACCTCAGGATATGGACATTTATTCGAATCATTCTCCAGAGATTTAGAGGGAGTCCATTGAAACAAAAATTGTTGATTTAGCTGATCCCATAGAACCTATTGATGGACCAAGCAACATTTCTTCAAGTAGAAAGAGACCTCTATGTGCATTATGCAACTCCTTGTGGCACTTTTAGAGAAAGCAAGAGACCGCAGCAATTTTCAGAATATGTGACATTAATGAGTCATATCATTGAGTTTGAATTTTCTAACTTTGAGGAAGCATCCACACAAGAAGCTTGGAAAGATGCCATGTTAGAAGAATATTTGTCTATCATCAAGAATGATGTTTGGGATGTTGTTATAAGGCCTAAAGAAAAATTAGTTGTGTCTTCCAAGTGGCTTTTCAAGATCAAGCATGCAACTGATGGAAGTATTGAAAAGTACAAAGCAAGATTTGTGGCAAAGGTTTCTCTCAAAAAGAGGGAACAAATTATGAGGAGACATTTGCTCTTGTTGCCTGTTATATATCTATCAAGACTATCATTGCTATTGCAATAGTTAAAGGCTGGAAATTACATCAAATTGATGTAAAAATTGCTTTTCTTAATGGTGTATTTGAAGAAGTATTTATCAATGCTACTCGCGGACACATTTTTGACAAAAATTGACCCGTACCAAAAACAAGGACGTCTAGGAAACTTGGAAACTTCTGAAAACCTGTCCCTTGGTTGTCCCATAAAATTAATGTTTCAGTTTTGATAATTTGTTTGACTTCCACTCTCGTGTGAACTCTACACTTAAATTATTTAACACAAACATTATATGATAAGGTTCTATAATTTATATAAGCATTTTTTATCCATGTTTTCATATGAATATTTGAAATTTCCCTATATATTTGAAATTTTCCCTATTTTTTATATAGCTGTTCCCACTATTGTCCCTTGCCGTCCCATGCTCCGAGAAAAAAAAATCTGTCTCGGAAACCCGTTTCCCCGTCCCTCCATCTTGGAAACTTGGGGTAACATAGGTATTTAGTGAACAACCAGATGGTTTTGTGATTCATGGGAAGGATTCTCATGTATGTAGATTGAAGAAGGCGTTGTATGGCCTTAAGCAAACACCTCGTGCATGGTATGAAATGATTGATCAATACTTGATGAGTTTGGGATTCTCCAAGATTGATGCAGATTCAAATCTTTACTTCAAGATAGTTAATGGTAAAGTTTTAATTGTGATTCTTTATGTTGATGATTTATTTCTTATTGGAGAAGATTGTCTCATTGTTAAATGCAAGAAAGATTTTTTGAGATGAAGGATCTTGGTCTCATGCATACTTTCTAGGACTGGAAGTGTGGAAAAGATCCAATGAGATTATTCTTAGTCAAGTGAAATACACTAGAGATATCTTGAAGAGGTTTGGAATGTTGGAATGCAAGGCCATGGCTACTCCAATGGAGACAAATTTGAAAAAGTTGAGAGCTGCTGCAACTAGTTCTAATTTGGTAAATTCCACCATGTATAGACAAATGATTGGATGTTCGATGTATTTAGTGAACACTAGACCAGATATTTGTTATGCAATGAGTGCTCTTAGTCAGTTTATGTGTGAACCAAGACATATTCATTTAGTTGCAGCCAAACATATCTTGAGATACTTGCGTGGCACAGTTAGATTTGGCTTGAGATATGCTTTAGATGTAGATTTGAATTTATAGGGGTATATTGATTTTGATTGGGTTGGAAATTTAATTGAGATGAAAAGCACTTTTGGATGTTGTTTCAGTTTGGGGTCTTTCATGATTTCCTAGTGTAGCAGGAAGCAGACTTATGTGGCTCAAAGCACTGCAGAAGCTGAATATATTGCAGCATGTGTATCTACTCAAGAAGCAGTGTGGCTTCAAAAACTTCTTGCAGGTTTGTTTGGTCAAGCATTAGAGTCAATTGTGATTCATTGTGATAATCAAAGTTGTATAAAGCTTTCTGTGAATCCAATATTTCATGATAGAACAAAACATGTGGAGATCAAATATCATTACATTAGAGATATGGTGCTAGAAAAGCTATTAAACTTAAGTATATTTGCACTAATGAATAGACAATTGACATTCTCACCAAGCCTCTCTCTCAGATGAAATTTGTACATTTTCGAGACAAGCTTGGAGTTGTGGAGAATGTTGTCCTTGCTGAGAGGGAGTCTCAGCATTAGTGATTTTTTTATTATATGATAAAATGCATATTTCTCTGAGAGGGAGAAATATGAGGTGAAAGCCCTTGAGATATGTTGCTGTTTTAAAATGCATAGTTCTCTGAGAGGGAGAAATATGAGGTGAAAGCCCTTGAGATATGTTACTATTTTAAAATGCATATTTCTTTGAGAGGGAAAAATATGAGGTGAAAGCCCTTTAGATTTATGCTCTTTCCACACATGGGAGTAGCCATGGTGGACATCATGTTGAGAGATTCCATGATGGTATCATGTTGAGTGGTTTAGTGAAAAGAGCTTGTGTATATGCTCCTTCCACAGATGGGAGGAGCCATGGTGGACATCATGTTGAGAGATTCCATGATGACATCATGTTGAGTGATTCTGTGATGAGAGCTTGTATGTTTCTTTCCACACATGGGAGTAGCCATGGTGGATGTCATGTTGAGTGACTCCACGACGTTATCACGTTGAGAGAACCCGTGATATATATTTTGTTTTCTCACAGATGGGTGTAGCCATTTTGAGTGTCACGTTGAGAGATTCCATGACATGAGTATTTGGAAAGATACCTCCTTCGCTAAGAGGGAGTGTTGCTGATATGTAGCTTTAGGAGATATCTTGCATACTTGTGATCGTTATCTCTGTCTGAAAGAGCCATCACAATGTTACGGTTGTCGTTCTTCATTCTATGTGCCGTATATGAAATTAATTGTAGTCGGTTGCTATTCTCAGCTGATCATCTTTCATATTGCAGCGGTTATTCTTTCTTTTCCATCATTGGCTTTAGGCATTGAATGGTCTGAGTTTCTTCTTATTTTCATGCAACGAAGGGTTAGTCAGGGAAAGACGTGGAGGATTCACTGCCTTTGTAACGGCCGTGTCTTCATTCGACACAGGAGATTAATTTTGTAACACCTGTCTTTTGAGTTTGTACAGTATGCATTCCATCCGATTTCGGTGGCTTGTCTAAGGCATTGTGGCGACAATTGAAAGTATTCTTTGTGTATTTTGTGACTATTGTGGGTGATCATTTGGTGACTATCGTGCATGATTATTCAATGTCTATCGTGGATGTTATGATTATGAGTGTTTATTATTGTGGGTTCTTATTCTGAGATTGGCTACGGTTTTTGTTGTTGTTATTACTGTGTGTAGTATCCATTGCTATTACAGGAGTATTATTTGTGAAGTATATCTGTTGTAGGTTCAATATTATTGTAAAGAGAATGCTGTGTATTGATCTTTAAGTGTGTGCAGACTCAGAAGTTTGTGAGCATTGTATTCAGAATACTATTATTATTCAATAAAGTATTGTTTTTGGTGTGGCTGTGTTTTTCCCCTCAAGTTGGAGGGTTTTCCCAGGGTAACTTTTGTGTTTTGAGTTATCTGCTCTTTCTTTTGTGCTATTTCTGCTATAGAATCAACATAGACTATGGGGGAAGCGTAGTGCTAAGCAATCATAATTGAAGAAGAGTCAAAATGAAGGGCAAATATGATAAAATCCTCTGTGCCAAAGGTTGTCTTCTTTGGACAAAAGGCAACAGTCCAAGATAGGCAAGTTGTTAGACACACAAAATCAGAAGTTATTCTATCTCAGAGTAACATATTCAGAAAATTCTGTTTGTGCAGACAGAAATAGAGGGTTCACATGATCCAAAAGTGGTAGAGATGGGCCCTGAAGCTGCTTGTCTCGGTGCAATAGCACCAACAATCGTGCTAGATGCTGAATTAGAACACCTATTCTATTTTTAGGTGTAGGTTCAAAGGTAGCCGTTAAGTTTTCTAGTTGACGGTGGTAGCATGAGGAATCTCATCTCTGAAGCCACTGCTTCAATTTGCCAGCTATGCCTCTCCACAATCATATAGTTGGGATGGATTAGTTCTTGCAGCACTAAAGGTATATGTATCACTCATCAATGCCTCTTCTCACATACGACTCATCCTTCTCGTTTGTGACATGGTGCCAATTGATTCTTGTGCTATAAGGGCATCTGGTCATGGTAAAGTGTGTATTCAACCAATCTTTGGAGCATCACTATATTAGTGGGTGGTAAGCAATATTGGATTTCTGATGCGATTCCATTCTTTAAACATCTTGCACTGACTTCTGACTGGATTGCACAAATGTCACAATGCAATTGAGATGTTTTCTCTTCAAGAAGGGTCAAATCATACACATGGCACCATATGAGCTTGTGCACAAGCCTTGGGTATTTGTGCAACAGTATACAACTCCATGCACAACTTGTGTAGTGCCGAGAACCACGTTGCACAATTGTGTGCATATCCTTGTGTCGTGTGCAACTAGCACAACACTTGGAACCATACACACAGCCCAAATCACATCCTATAGCTATTGTCCAGCCCTTTGCATTGTGTGCCAATTTCATGGTGCCAAGTTGCCAACGTTCATGTTGCCCAATTTCAAAGACAACTCTGTCCTAGTTTTGCGCCACATCTATACCTGTGCACACTACAGCACACAGGGCACACAATCTAGGACTCGATGTGGAACCTTGCACAACTTCGTAGAACATTGCAAAACGCTTGAGTTTGCACAAGTAACAATTTAGTTCAACTTTTTCAGCTGTTTCACAAGTCACACATGGGGTTTTAACTGTTGCAACTATTCAACTACCATAAAGAATGTTTCGTCTTTATGGCTTTGTAATTTATGATTACATATGTATAAAACTAGTTAGAGTAGATATAGGATACATAGGAGAGGATATGCTATTGTACATCTTCCTTGGGAGTATCCTGTGTATAGAATGCACAAATTAATAAAACTGTCTGTTCGAGATCTATTATTTATTGTCTAAATTGTTTTTTTCATTTACTTCTGGACACATACAACACATCTACTTCTTCATTATAGTGTTCCCCTCCCCTGCAGTGTCTCCCTAGCATCCAGATAAAAGAGTTTTACTGATATGCAGTGTTATTTGTGGAGTAGCCTTTTGAACACTTGTTCACAGCCTTTGTTCATCCACCTTTTTGAGAATTATAGGTAGTTCTTCGGGTTAATGATGTCTCGACATATTTAAACTCCTGTAAAATATTCATCAGTATGGATCTTGATCATCAATAATTTTTTATGAAGATCATGCAATCTATAGATACGCTTCATCAACTTGTTTCTACCAATGCCTAGAATATCCACAGAAATAAAATGAGCATAATTTGTTAACTGGTCAACAATTGTACTACCTTCATGGGGCTACTCACTTAAATGTGAAATATAAGAATATTAAACAAGACAAAAACCATTATTTTCCCCACAATATTATGTATATACATAACACCACATTTGCATGTAGGAAGCATTCAACGAGTAGGTTTATTGAATCATTGATTATACTTTCACTGCTCTCATTACCTCTAAGTGATGCCTTGTTTGCTAGATGAAGATGATGAAGGTCCATTGTTGCCTTCAATCGAGGACTTTGGACTAATTGCCCAAGTTGAATTGGAGGAAAAAACAATACGTAAGAGAGGGAGTACAATTGAATATAGCAAGATTATGTAGATTAGTTTGGAGAGATAACTAAGGCAAAGTGATTCTCTGAGGAGGATGTTGGGAAATATCACTGTATTAAGCTTGTGGAGACCAAAAGCCTCCCAACAGGTGAGGAATGATCAGAAATGGATCAGTCAAGACCTAGAAAACATGGCTTGTTACCCTTACACTGAAAACAGACACCTTTGCACACAAGACCATCAAGATTGGACAAAGGCAAAGACCCCGGGGAATGTTTGGAGCCATGGAACCATAGCTGTTTTGTCAATTGCAGGCCATGTTGAACTCGTTGCAATGTTTTCAGTGGCATTTGGTCGATTCAATCCATGTTGAATGGGTCGGTATATATATAAAAGCCAAGGAAGAGCACACATAGGATCCTGTTCTTCAACAAGTCATATTAGCAGTAGGAAAATAACTTAGCCCATGTAAACTTGTTAGGTTGGGTTCATTTCAAAGTGTCCAAATGAGACAAAGGATGGTACAAATCTTCCCAGAATGAAGGCATTTAATGTGACTGAGGAGTATGTCTACCGAGCTTCAATTTCTAGGGGACAGGGGGAGAGGAAGTATAGACATCTGCTTTTATTAACCTTTCATATGTATTGAAAGACACTTGGAGCCTTCTTTAATGGCATCTAGAGTTGTTTGGTGCTTGCAACAGTGTAGGAAGTGTCATTTTTTTTCTTGAGAATTGTCATTGCAGAGCAAGCTTGGTAATTGTTTGAGAAGCACGTTCCATTTCACAATGGCTTTGTGATGCTCTATTGTTGATCCTTGTTTTGTAATCTTTGCTTATTGTTGTATGAGGCACATCACTATCCTTAGAGGAGCTCTCACCGAGGGTTTCTTGACACTAAACATTTGTGCATGATGATGGGTTTGCCATCATTTATCTTCTTTCCATGTTCATTTTATCTTCTTTCTGTGTTCATTTTATTTAGGGGCAAGCAATTCAACATATTTCATGCATTTTCAGTAAATACATAGTTAGAATGCATTTTGGCGAATTAGACAGTGGTGTACCCAAGCTAATAATTGCAAGTTCAATTCTTGAGGTTGAGCTTGATAGACTTTGCCTGTTTACACAGTGATTGCTAATGGATGACTAGCTTTTAAATAAAAAGGATAAAAGGCAGTTTTGATTTTGGTGTTCCAATATCCATTTTTCTCACTGTATGTCAGAAATATAATCTAATCAATGTTCTAGTAGCATAAGTTATGCATTTTTAAAATTTGAGCATAAAATGTATGAATCATACACAAATGATACTAATTCTTTAATGTTTGCGCCTAAGGCACTAGTTTTCAGACCACATAATCTAATCATGTTAGGCTTGTTTAGCTGGAAATACATAAAATGAGTAGTCTTAGTCAAGTCCTTTCTGCAAACTTACAACTCTGCACAGTGGCTCTTATATCTTCTCCAAGCAGGTTGGAAGAACAACCTCTGTGCTTGATATTTTGTCTTTATCGTGGTCTTCAATCAATGGCTGGCTGGGACAATAAGCAGTCTATTAAGCATGTTATAAAAGTTTTGTGTTGTGTGGTTGCTGTTGAGCTTGATTAGATCATTGAAAACAGACTGAAGTACACTAGCTACAAGGCCTTTAAATTGTTCCACTTCGTGCCTCACCAGTGAATTTAAATAACCTAGCAATGCAGGTTGAGTGGTTATTCAGTAGCAGGCACAGATATTTGTAATTTTCCTGTAAACGTTGAAGGGAAAGTTATTAAGAAGTCATTTGTCTATTTCACCTAAACTGTATGAAAAAGACCTTAATATTCTACAAAGCACTGCTTTTTTCCTTCTTGACATGCTAAGGTACATGATTGCTAGATTGGTTTTGGAGGCATAATCTTAAGTACATTGTAACTTATTTTTATGTATCATCTGCACAGAAAATATTTATTTACAGTGCTGGGTACATTTGCAGAAAATATTCTTTGTTACCAGAACTTTGAATGGCATTTAAATGAATTTGATGGCAAGGATGCAATCTCCCCTCATTAAATGTCTACGGTTACAGAATACAGAATAAATACAGATGCATAGTATCAGTTTGTTTATTAAACATTAAAGACTTTTAGGATGACAATTATAATTATTTTCAAACACAAAACCTGACGATCCTGGTGACTGCCTGGACACTTTTATCCCAAATAGCCTCTTCGAAAATAATTTTTGTGAGAACCCTTTACATAATATTGACCAATGTGTATAACTATTGTGAGCACTTCCTTGCCCCAGCTTGTTGGCAAGACAGTAAGTGAATTATTCCTAAAGTTAAATCTTGTACTTGACCAATGGTTATTTTATTGAAGATAAATACTTGGATCTGTTTTATATTTTCCTCGAGTTGAAGATGTCTCTTAATTAAGAGCTAAATGCACACAGTTAATGCTTTTTTTCTCCAAATAACAAAAGGGACTCATCAAGAATGAGGAATGCATATTGTATTTGTCCAGAGAAGCATCACCTTTCCATGAACATTGAACTTTGAAGAAGAATTAAACACACTGGAGTCCAATGCTTCTAATGTGGGAAGCGAGTGATATATGGTCAATTGTATGGAAATAGAGATTTACTATTGATGTGAGACAATAGAGTCAAATAGGGTTCTCCATCTATTTACCTGTCACAAAGGACACATACAAAATATCACACCTGAAATAAATGCCACAATAGTGAACATTATGGAAAATATTTAAATAAAGAATTGACACCAGTGTTTGATACATCCTCTCTTTTTGGTTTTCTTTTTTATGCATTCACTTATGATTCTCTGCTGTGTTATTTTTTGCATTTACTTGCAAGGGGTTAGCTCATACAGAATATTTGGTGAGCTGTTACCATATCTTGTAAGGTGTTTAGTTTCATTTTTGGTAAGTCTACTAAATGGAACTGTTGATTCTTGTTCACAGGATATTTATTATCACCTCCATAGCTTCAAAGTATTGGATAACAACCTCTCATATGATCTTTTCTTTGCAGGTGCTTCGCATGGCAGTGACTGGTTTGCTTATCAGTAAGGTATGATTACAGTTCCATGAAAACTGCTTAATTGATGTTCTCTACATTCTATTGTTTCCTAGAGTTTGTAAAGTTAGGTTTTGCTTCAGTATGTTTGTCTTGGCTTGAGAAGATGTTGGCCGAAGATCTTAGTCCTTTAGGGCTCGTTTGATATATTTTTTGACATTTTTCTAGTGTTACACAGTGATGTGTCCCCACAAAACAGCTCTCTTCCACTGTAGGGATATGTTTCTGAGACCCGAGGACTTGGCGGAAATGCCCCCCCATGGAACCACCACCTTTGCCACCTCCACCAGGGATGCTGCCAGGTTGCTTGCTATATGACACATGCCATTACATACTAATTGCAACATCTAACTTAAGAAAATTAGTTTGCCTATCATGGGGCACTCACAGAGACGTTATGTTGCAGATTTTGCCTCTGAGATTTCAATTCACCTCAAGTTTTATGTTGACACTGCCCCTCCACCATTGCTCCATCATGTCCCCCTGCTGTCCTCTCTCCATCCCCAAATTTAGGCCTTTGGTCCCCCATCCCCAAATTGTGTCCCCACATCACCGCATCCCCCCATCAGGAAACTCCTTGGAATTTTGCTCTTTTCTGCTCTAGAAGAAAGAAAGGGATGCTGGATGAGAAAAATAGCTGTTGTTTTTAATTTTGAAGATATATGTGAAGGTTCCATATTAGGAACATGAATTTATAATATTCCACTCAAGTGAAGTATATTTTATAAGTTTAGAGGTAGAAATAGTTGACAAAATTATACTATATTTCTACATTTTGTGGCTATTTGTTTTTAGAATTGGGTGTTTCTTTCTCTTAGAAACTCTCAGCCAAAAAGGAAATGGATTTTTTTTTCTGGTAATGTTTTTCATCATTTTCTTTTGTGTTGCACTTTAATGCCTTTTAAGAATTCTTTACAGGAAAGTCGAATCTACAAGGGAATAAAGATAGCATCTGGTCAATATTTGTTCAGTCATAAACTTGTTATCAACTTCTCTACTGCCTTACCATCTGGATTGTCCTCATCCCTGGCTGAGTTGAAACTCAACGAAACTGAGTCAGGTGACATACAATCAACTCCATTATCAGATCAATCTGTGGAACTTATAAAGGATAACTCTGGGAGGATGGAACAGGTGCTACATCCAATCATCAGGTCTCCTTCTAAGGTATCTTGGAAAGTAGCAAGATGCATATGCATCACAAATCAGTCTCTAAAGCCAGATCTGTCAACAGTATTGGTGGCCTTCCCACCTAGATGTAAGTATTGTCTTATCTGCTCTTGTATGTCTCTGTTCCATACTAAAATTGTAATTTCTCGTATGGTTAATTTTATGTCACTGTCATAGCTTTTCTATTGCCCTAAATTTTGTTCATTATCAGTTACTTCACTTTCAGTTTGATTAAATGAAGACAAAAATTAATCATTCTTCCTGTATATGTAAGTTGGACTAGAAGTGAGGATATTGCTTGAAATCTGACTATTTCTGTGGTCATGGATATAACTAAATTCTTTTATCCATGTATATTGAAATTTATCTGTCTGTTTTCATTTATGTTTTCTTCTCAAACATTAGTATTTTCTAATGTTTCTTATTTTTACTTTTGGTGCCATCTCTTCTGCTTCCTTAAAATTGTATATTGATAAATGCTACTGCTCATTTTAAAGCTGGTAGAAGTAACAGTCTAGGACAAATTTATTGTTTCTCTTGCCAGAGATACCGCAATTCATGTGGGTTATGTTCTTTTGTAAAATCTTTTGTTATGAATTCTCCTCTTTTTATGCTTTTTGTCTCCACTTAAAATAATCTAGTAATCGAACTTCCTTAATAAATCTACTTTCCTCCCATCCTCCTTCCCCTTTGAAACTTTTAAAGCATCCACTACTACTTTCTTTTATCACTTGGTTTATAGCTGTGTGCATAACTGCTCATTGTTTGACCTGTTTAGGGTGAAGTCATGTTATATACTCTCTGTATTTTTGTTTAAACTTTTGACAGCATGGATATTTTCTTTAAATATGCTTGTAACTGCAGGTGTATCTTACTTATGTCCAAGGAGATAAAGAGAATTGAATATATTGTCCAAGGAGATAAAGAGAATTGAATATATTCAACTTGCACACCACTGCTATATGTCTAATTGCTTGCACCTTCTTGAAAAATACTGACTGATGTTAGGACACCTCATGTTTCTGAATTTACAGCTATAATTGGAAATCAGAGAACAACAATCCGAGTGCTTCAGCTGGGCAGCAATACATCAGCATGCCCAGAAGGAAAGTAAGTCCGTAATCCAAATATGTTAATCTAATTATTGGTTTAAGTCAATACATGCTGGAAAAACTTACGTTCTCTCCTTGTAAATGGAGACATACAAGGCTCATAAAGTTAACATTAAGAAACACATTAAAAGTTTAGTATATTAGAACAGGACCAAAGTCTTATGTATGGATCATAAACCATAGATTTAAAACAATTAGGTAGAATTGACATGTTCCAGGTCTTAAATGAACATTTGGATTAATAAAATCATTGAGAATCATTCTGCTGGTCTGGAAGTGTTAAAATTCTATTTTCTCATGTTTGATTCTGATTGTTTTGTCTGAACTTATGTTACCCTGAGTTTCTGGGACGGGGGGATGGGGAGATGGGTTTCTGGGACGTTTTTTTTGGCCATTTTAGGGGACAGAGGGACAACAGAGGGGACAGCTATATAAAAATTAAGGAAAATTTCAAATATATAGGGAAATTTCAAATATTCATATGAAAACATGGATAAAGCATGCTTATATACATTATAGAACGTTAACATACATTATTGCCTTGGATACACTCATATACGAGAGCTTTTAACCATCCATAAACAAGCCAATCCACAATGCCATGCACACCCATAACTAGGCCCTTATCAGCACCATCAGAAAATTATTACCTATCAAGTGTCAGCAGCACATCATTAATGGAACATATTTTGTAGTAATGATTCTTGAAGTTTATTTTCACCTAGGAACATCTTAATGCTACAAACAATCTTTAGATCAGAGTCCTCATTACTGTTGATTTGGGAGTGATCATAACACCAACTCTTGAAATGATTCGTAATGTATACCCGTAAGATCTTTATTGTCATCACTCATCACTAATTTTGTCTTTACATTTTTTTTCATTTCTATTTGATTGTTGAGTCTTGCTGTATCCTTGTACGTCTTGATGTTTTAGCCTATTTATATAAGAATTGAGTTTTTTATTTTGCTCAATAAATGACTATTACTTGACATGCATTTATAAGGATTTCTTAATGAGATACTATTTCTGTCATCCTTACTTGGTAAATCTTTGAGGGGTTCGTGGGCTGCGCATAATAAAGTTTGGGAGCTTAGGCCACATTATAGAATGTTAGACATGAGCCTCAATATAATATATCACTTTAATTGTTAAGCTCAAACATACCACTGCAACTTTGCCAGTTGTCTGCTAAGATTATGTGACACATTATGGTTAGGGGTTTTTAATCCAAGTTATGCTCTTACACGTGTCCCTTTATTATTATTAGACTACAAGCCCTAGGGCAACTATCATCTTTAGACTCAAGCCAATACATTAGCCCATCTTGGCACTCTAATTTTAGTTGAATCTGTACCCAAAATTATCTGAATTAGGATAGAATCTTTTAGATTGCATGCTACACAAATAGGTGCACATCTACTTAAGTTGTTATCAAGATTATTTGATGCTTCAAGTCTTCTCTCCTGAAATTTCAAATGAACTCATCATGGATATCTCCTTCACCTTTGGTGTCAATTATTTAAAAATTAATTCATGAAGTTGTGAAACACTTGAGGCTGAAATCCCCAAATAGTGGTCTAGATTCACAAATTGGGAGGTAGTTCACATCCCACTATGATTGCATAAACCTATGGTGCTTAACTTTAATGAAGCGTTCTTATCTTATTTATGGGTAAGGGTGATAGAAACACTTGGCTTGTGGGGCATAAACACAGGCTCAACATGCAAGAGCGTAATATGTGCACTTCCTTGTCTTTGGATTAACATGTTGAAGCTTACTCATGCTTGGTGCTTGTCCATCTAGGGGGATTTGAACTAAGGTCGTTATTGTGTTACGCTAAATTTAAAACATAAGGGCCGGTAGAGTCTAAGCTACTGCTCTTGGTATATATACATCTACATTTACATATATATGTATATGTACATATGTGTGCGTGTTTAAAATTCAAAAACCCCAATAGGATTGAGGGTCAGCTAACCTGCTCCTATCTTTATACTAATTCAGCTAACACGCTATTCTTTCAAAAATCAACCTGTGAAATACAAAATACAATAACTCGAACTACTTAATCTACTTTCCATCACATTCACACTAAACTTGTGTGGAAGTTCCTATCCAAGCTGAAAAACTCAAGAGTGTCAATGCTTCACATTATTGTTTTTCTACAAAATTAGTGTCCTTTGTACTCCCCAAAGTCACAATCAATTTCATTGGCATAATGAGTGGCACTAAAACTACAAGAAATTTCAGCAGAATAAACCATTGCAAAAATGATTGCTAAGACAAGCCAATGCCCCTCGTGAGGATTTGAGGACAACCACCCCAATGTAGTCGAGGGATAGTGCTCCTTATGGGGTTTGGGGGTAGTGCCCCTTGCAAGGTTCGGGGGCAGTGCCCTTGTGGCGTTACCTATCGCGATATAGGGGCGGGGTCGAGGGGCAGAGTCCCCATCACCAAGCCCAAATTAAGAGCTTTGAAACCACACAAACCATCATGACACACCATTTTCACAATTTTATCACTTTAAGGGCAAAATTAGGTACCTAGGAATATTTTCCCAGCCCTTTTTAATATTTACATTAATGAGCTTGAGGATTTTTCTTGGAAGGATACTCACATTGACAATGGCGTATGCTTCTTCATTTTCTGATCACTAAATAGATCTTTACCAATTATTTTGTACCCCCCTCATTCTTACATAGACAACTTTGCCAGTTCACAACTAAGATCATGATCACCAACACATCGAAAGTGCCCTTTTGAGGTTGCATTTTTCATCAACAAATTGTATGTGAATATAATAGCTTTTGGAGTTTGATTGCTATACCATATTTTTGTCTGAAGCTTCCATCTTAGTTTTGTTTGAGTTGCATTTCAAGGAATGTCCCTTCTAAGATGCATCACTCCAATTCAGTTTCTAAGTCTACATTTATGGATTTGAGGTTTGGGGAACTTATTTAGGGTCTTATTGTTAGACATGCATCGGGAGGTTCAAAAATCTCAAAAAATTATATTTTGCCGCAAACGTACGGCAAATCATCAGCCAAGTAGAGTTTACTACCAAAAAACTTTTGAAATAGTAGGATCTGCGACATGATGAAAATAATGAACAATAGAAATTTAATCTCATTGTGATGTGACTTGTCCATAAGACTTTTAATTAATGAAACAATGGGAAAGCAATATAACAAATCGACAAACTCGTCAAATGCAAACTATAAACACCAGCGCTACATGGAGAAACCCTTTGCGGGAAAATATTCTACCGTAGCCCAAGCTTGTGTTATTTCAAACATTGTAATACAATGTTACTATTTGTGCACTTATCTAATTGTAGTACAATAGAATATGAGTGTCTGCTAAGAACCTTTTAATCCTCTACTCCACACCTTTAATATATAGGAAAATTGAAAGCAAAAAACCATCAAGTGGTATCCCAAATCACGCGCCATTGAAAAAATCCAATGCCCCTGTGGTCGTTGGTTAAGCTTCATGAAAAACATGTAACTTGTCTTACACCTCATGCACCCATCTTACATGTCATAGATATCATAGATTCAGTCATAGCAATCAAATTGACTAAGATCGTAATCTTTGGTGCTCCATGAGGGTATTCAATGTTTTTGTTATTAAGTTTTTTAGCTCAGTTTGGAACTTTTGCATAGGTTTAGTGCAAATGCATAGTTAGTTCGAGTTATTTCTATCTTGTAATTCACTTTAGTAATTAAAGTGGAAGTATTTTATTTAGTTAATTGAGTCTAATAAAGGTAGATAATCACTAAAGATTTAGATTTATCTTCCAAGTCATCTTTCGTGTAACATAGGATTTCTGTTTTGGGAGACTAGATATTTTAGCTGAATAATATAAAAAAATAGATGCAAGATAGAAGTTAAATGTCTCAGAGCAGTGTAATATTTCCGTGCAACTGAAGGACTAGCTGTAGAGGTTGCTTGTAACCTCTTGAAGGAATGCAAAGCATATTAAAGGCTAAAATATTTGTTGCGTTCATCATCTCTGCTATTTTTGATTTGAACATTTTGTGTGTGTAGTTTTTAATGTTATTTCCGCACGAAGCAATTATATGCTGTGATTGATTTTTTGTAACTTTTGTCATGCCCACCAAATAGGGAAGATTTTAAGAAACTCCCAATTTTGACTTTTTCAATGTAGCCTCCCTATTCAATGTTTTCTTACACAATATCCCAAATATACTAAAGAATAATAATAAATAATTAATGACCCTACCCACACATGGGCATCTCATTTTGCAATGGCAACATGTTTGGAGATCATTACATTATCTATTGTTTACATAATTAAATCACAATTTACAAGATTTAGAAATTGCAAGGTGAATGGATCACCTAGTCTAACAATTTCACCGTGATGGCAACTCAATACTCACATTTTACATCCAAAGATGAACTCTGGGGTGATTGAGCATCATGATGTGTTTAGGACATCAAAGTTACTGGTACATCAAGTCCAGTTTTCCTCCAATATACCGACTCACCTTGATGGCAACTCAATACTCACATTTTACATCCAAAGATAAATTCTTGGGTGATTGAGCATCATGATGTGTTTAGGACATCAAAGTTGCTGGTATATCAAGTCCAATTTCCTCCAATAGACCGACATTTCTATTGATTTACTTCATTTAAATACTAATTTGATGCCCTTCTTGCAGTAGCTCATCAATATATTCATTAGAGAGTACATTTATCAACAATACATTCAGGTCACTTGGAATTCTTTGCAGCCAGTCAGCCCCCCTGTTGACATTAAGAAACATTAAGAATTTCTTATCATAGATGGCATTCTTGTTTGTGTACTAGTCTCTAGCATCACTGATCACATGGGTTGATGATTCCCCTTAGCTAGTTGAGGGTGACCTTTCAGCGATTACATGTTGGGACTAAAAACCATGCTTTGCGTCATGTAAAATTTTGTTGTCTCTGCCCCTCAGGGAGGGAGAAATTGAGAAAATTTTATTTGTGTTCTATGATCTATTTACCTTCAAATTTGGCAGAGAGATCACTGTTTGTATCGAGTCTTTGGCAGTTCTTTATCCACTTTTCTTTTGTTATAATGATAATATGCTTGTGGCATTTTTTCTTGTAGAGGATGCCAAATTATTAAATGCATATTCTTAAAGGGAACCCTTAGAGTTGTCAGGCTGATTACACCAGCCCACTATATGTATCAATAGCAATAAGCGCTTGTAGTGCAATTTATTTTCTTAGAGAGGAAGATAGATTAGTGAGTTGATCGTCTCTGCTGGTTTTTAACTGAGCATTCAAATCCCGTCTCATTACAGGCGTATATGTGAATTTTCTGTGTTGGGGTTCTTCCCCTTGTACACAATTTAGGCAACAGAGATCGACACACTTCAGTAGTTTTTCCTGCATCCCTAGAGTTTCATTGACATTGAATGTTAGAAGAGTTTGCAGGGGCAGTACCTTTACTTGTCCTAGGATATTCCCCAATCACCATTCTCAGATGCTGCACTGGTTCATTTGTGGTGATAGATGATAGTTCTTTTGGCCTGAGCCTTTCTACAACATATGACATGCCTTCCTGTCATATTTTATAACTTTGTAACATTGATTTTGACCAGCTTCATGTTTCAGTGTTCACTGAGGGGTCCTTACTTCCGAGGGCTTCTCCATCATCTCTTCAAGGTTTTCTGTTCTCATTCAATAATCTGGTGAAATGTTTTAGTTTTAATAATAGTAATTTTCAGCTATTGTTTGTAAAAGATATCCCTTGTAATGACATTTTCTACCTTTACTCAGGTTCGTTGTATATTTTTCAACACCGTGTTCAGATCCAGTACAAGGAAAAGAAGCACTTATGTCAGCCATCAGATCTCTTTTTATGCTTCCTAATGAAACAACTGAATCTGAGGCTTCAGTTCTCAATATCAATGCATTGGAGAGGAGTAAACCAACTTTACTCTGGTTCACTTTCTTTGTTCAACATTTGACAGAGGTACAGATTACAAATTTTGCTAAAAATGCAGTTCTGGTGATCGGATCAGTATTCCCAGGCGTCAGAGTTTCTTTTATGTTACAAGGGATTATCTAACTAGAAGATGTATGATTGTAGTTTTCGTCCCCATTGTAACACTAATACCATTTGAACTAATCCAATGTAAAACACTGGTAGGATGTGGAGCATTTGCAATGTTCAGTAGCAGAATGTTGCACGCCTGATGAGACACTTTGTTACAGGCGACTTGTAATGTCAACATCCAAGGTAATTATCCTTTCTAGTGCGTTGTTCTTTTCATCTCTTGTTTTATATGATGTTTGATAATTTTATGAAATTTTTAGATTGATGTTTCTATCATTCTAGAAAGTGCTGTGAAAGTTCTCAAGAATGGCACACTGAAAACATCTCTCTTGGCTGTTGAATGTTACAGATGTTTCAAGAATTGTACCATGCAGAAATGTTGTTTCCCAAGACTGTAGAGTCAGAAGACGCAATGGAAAATGAAGATGACTAGTCGAACTGATGTAAGCATAAAAAAGGCTCTTGTGAAAGATTGATTTCTATTAGATAAAATCTTCTTGTCAATCCTATCACAGTAATAATGAGCAGCATCTTCCAAAAATCCTATTTACATGTTTGACTCGCTAAGAGTGACAGAGAAATGTGAGACGAAACTAAACAATTGGTAATTCATGCGCGTATTTTATTATTCTTTCCTTGACCTGGAAAGAATATGAACGAACAAGGAAATATGATTCAAATGGTGCAATCGCATTTGACCTATCGTTTGCATCCTTGTTACGGCCTTTTGGGTTTGTATTTTTTTGGCCGCAGAAGCTGTTGGTGGCGTTCCATACATTTTTCCGAAATAACCATAAGAAAACTTAGATGTTTGATTTATATCATTATCGATTGCTTTTGAATCTATTAACAACTGATTATTGTATTTTGCTAATCAAAATATAATCTATTTTCTTATGAAATCTTATATTGCAAATATTGCTCGAGATAAGCGTTTTACGAATGTCTCAAGTGATTTGAAAGATTTCTTGAACCAAAAGTCCCACGAATAATTTTTATTTTTTTTTAATCGTAAAGGATGATGCATTATACTTGTCGTAGATGAATGGTACCAGTTCTTTAATTCCTTGTGATTATTCCAAGCGATTTGTAATTCTCAAATTTTGACTTACAAATGGCTGGTCCTCTCTCTCTCACTCTTTTTATATACATATTGAGGAAGTGATAATATTGTAGTTTAGATGAGAGGTGCAACGATATTGTCATCCTTTTACTATACATTAGCAATCTTGCATTAGCTGCTAAAAATTATTAAGGTATCTCAGTACTAACCAATTTAGTAAGAGTTATAATTTTGCTGTTGGTGTTGACAAAAGTAAGGTATGTATAGTTAAATTTAAAATATGCTCTCTTTCAGTATTTACAAATACATTGCTACATTGGCACCAGTCACAGTTTTTATAAAAAATGGAAATACAATATAGATAAGAGGATGTGTGATCTGTGGTTGGAAGTTTATTATAAAAATACCGAGCTATAATATGAGGATGTATATACATTGGCATGAGTCACAGTTTTTATAAAAATTGGAGACACAATATAGATAAGAGGATGATCTGTGGTTGGAAGTTTATTGTAGAAATATTGAGCTATAATATTGGGATGTATATATATTGGCATGAGTCAGTTTTTATAAAAATTGAAAACACAATATAGATAAGAGGATGATCTGTGGTCGAAAATTTATTGTAGAAATATTGAACTATAATATTGGGATGTCTATATATTAGCATGAGTCAGTTTTTATAAAAAATGGAAACACAATATAGATAAGAGGATGATCTGTGGTTGAAGGTTTATTGTAGAAATATTGAGCTATAATATTGGGATGTATATACATTGGCATGAGTCAGTATTTATAAAAATTGTAAACACAATATAGATAAGAGGATGATCTGTGGTTGAAAGTTTATTGTAGAAATATTGAGCTATAATATTGGGATGTATATACATTGGCATGAGTCAGTATTTATAAAAATTGTAAACACAATATAGATAAGAGGATGATCTGTGGTTGAAAGTTTATTGTAGAAATATTGAGCTATAATATTGGGATGTATATTCATTGACAGGAGTCACAGTTTTTATAAAAATGTAAACACAATATTGATAAGAAGATGATCTATGGTTGAAAATTTATTGTAGAAATATTGAACTACAGTATTAGTATTTATATATCTATTTTTGATATAAAGTGGAACTATAATACAGATAGGAGAATAGACCGTGATTGGATTTTTTTAGTTATGAAATGTGTAATTTTTTGAATTTGGTAGTAGGTTAATATCAATCAAATTTTTTAATAAATATTATATTGCATATAAGACTGGATGCACATGGCTTAATTGTTCCTACTGATTCACTAATGAATAAAGATGTATTTAATTAACCAAGTACATGATTAAAATTAAGACCAACATACCCCATCTCTAACACTAAGTTGTTGGAATAGAATATTCAACTTTTTTATTTGTATTTTTAATTGTTTTAGTTGTTCGAGTAGTAAATTTGTTTGTGGGTTTCCAACATCTTTCTTGAATTGGGAAAACATTGTGCAAATTAAAAAAACATGTAATTTAACATTTCAAAATTTAATTTAATATCTTATACCATATTTTTTAATGGAATAATTCGTATTGATGTGAGTTTGAATGTACGACTAAAGATTAAGTACATTACTTTAAAAACTAGCTTATTCTTTTTGCTCACTTCTAAAATGAGTAGTAAGACGAACCTCAAAGAAATTGCTATAGATAATAAGACTTTGATGCAATTGTGTCATTCAATTAGTGATGGCTTATAATTGAAGTTTTTACTAGTCTTTCTTTTGGCCATTTATGCTAGCCAAAAATACATAATTTTACATCTAAATGAAGTCTTATGTCAAAAATTAAATGAAAATAAAATTATAAATAAGATTCAATGTGAATGTTGATGTGGATAAGGCACTTCCTTTTTCACGTATTGTACTATTCTCTAATTAGAGGAATGGATGCAATAGATTCTTTTTTAAGATTTTATGGTTATGCGCCATAAGTGCCACAAATCTAGCCCCTTCATTTTGGAGAAAAAAGGGAAAAGGGGCTTAGCCATCACTAGACAAATGAAGAGTTGTTATTGGTGAGTAGCAACAATGAGGGTTGCTTCTCTAGGATATGATTAACATAGAATATTTTATTTTGGAGAAAAAAGGGAAAAAAATAGCCTAGTTGTCGCTAGACAAATGAAGAGTTGTTCTTGGTGAGTAGCAACAATGAGGGTTGCCGGTCTAGGATAGGATTAACTCTGAAGGAAATATTAATTATGTTCCTACTTCTAAGAGCCTTGAATTAGTTATGGATGATGAAATTGTGAATTGTGGAAACATGAATAACAATGAAACCAAATTCACAACCAATCAATCGTTGAATGGATCACAAGATAGATGTATGGAATCAAAACAATAAAGAATTATACCTTATACAAGAACCTTTCTTAGCTCCATTATTCTTGATATTTTCCTTGTGATATAGATATGTAGGTTGCTCTCACAACACCATAATCTTGAATAGCACAAATGATAGTGTTATTGTATGTAAGTTCAAAGATTGCAGACAATGAATGATGTAGATAAAGGCTATATTTATAGATCCTAATTGACATCGATCAACAAATGAGATCAAACAGAGGAATCAATGAATCGATCAGCCCAACATAACAACTAATAATTGATAAACACATTAACACAACAAGAAATATCATTGCTTAATAATAGTAGCAGAAAAAGTAAATGAGTATGTATTAATAAATATATCATTTAGGGAATTCAATTTGTCTTAGACATGATTCAGATTAATAACCAAGAAGTACGATAATTATGCCCATAACAATGAAGAATATAAGTTGTAGAGTATCACAATAAGGACAACCTATGCATGACTGAGTAACCCATGTTTAATAATAAAATAGTGGCATTGTTAAGACAACAAATACAAATATGTCATAAGATATATTATAGGGGTGCAATATTAAGTGTTTGAGTAAAAGTCACGACTAAGATAATTAAGTGCCATCCTTTTGGAAAAGGTGCGACCACAACGATTAAATAAGAAGATGCAATTAATTAAGTGTAATTACAAACAATTGTGTCTATTTGAAGAGAGGTATCCCTAAGTCAATAAGGATATAAGAGGGAAATCAAACATTCTCAATCAGGCATTAGATAGGGAATATAAATATATCAGAGGAAGAGTTCAAAAATTATATATATATATATATATATATATGGAATGAATCATATTTATGGATAAATAATGAGGATATTTAGATTATAAGACACTTTATACATCTCTATGACTGGTATGTACAATCTTATAAATTCTGATTATGCTTAGTAATAATTTTAATGAGAAGTAATATAGGAGCATTACCACTAAGACAAGATAATTAGTTAAATATACATGCTCAAGATTTGTTATTATTAAGTCAGAAAGAGAAGTGCAAAAGGGTGAACATGGAGAGGCCTATGTAAATCTAGCCAATCGATCATTTCCAAGATAGGTAGGGATCAGTGACCCTGAGGGCCTTGTAGATAAGTCCAAGAAAGACTTAAGGGCTTGGATCTGTAGAACCTTGAGGGAAATTGTTGAGTTTGGTGTCTAAGCAACCCATTACATCTTCAACATTCTCCTAGACTGGAGTAATAACAAGGATAGCATGGACTTCTCAATTCATATATAATTTATCATTTATTCTATTAATTCATATGCAGTTGTTATCTTTTTTTATTGCATGAATTCAGTATATTAAACATAGGTCCATTTATGCATAAACTAGTTGACTTAGTTGTGGGAGTAGAATATTCAACTTTTTTATTTGTATTTTTAATCGTTTTAGTTGTTTGAGTAATAAATTTGTTTGTGAGTTTCCAACATCTTTCTTGAATTGGGAAAACATTGTGCAAATTAAAAAACATGTAATTTAACATTTCAAAATTTAATTATAATATCTTATACCATATTCTTTAATGGAATAATTTGTATTGATGTGAGTTTGAATGCATGATTAAAGATTAAGTACAAATATACATTACTCTAAAAACTAGCTTATTCTTTTTGCTCACTTGTAAAATGCGTAGTAAGACAAGCCTCAAAGAAATAGCTATAGATAATAAGACTTTGATGCAATTGTGTCATTTGATTAGTGGTGGCTTATAGTTGAAGTTTTTAAGTCTTTTTTTGACCATTTATGCTAGCAAAAAATACACAATTTTACATCTAAATGAAGTCTTATGTCAAAAATTAAATGAAAATAAAATTATAAATAAAGAATATGATTAACAAAGAATATTTTATTTTGGAGAAAAAAAGGAAAAAAATAGCTAGCTGTCGCTAGACAAATGAAGAGTTGTTCTTGGTGAGTAGCAACAATGAGGGTTGCCGCTCTAGGATATGATTGACTTTGAAGGAAATATTAATTATGTTCCTACCTCTAAGAGCCTTGAATAAGTTGTGGATGATGAAATTGTGAATTATGAAAACATGAATAACAGTGAAACCAAATTCACAACCAATCAATCACTAAATGGAGCATAAGGTAGATGCATGAAATCAAAACAATAAAGAATTATACCTTATACAAGAACCTTTCTTAGCTCCATTATTCTTGATATTTTCCTCGTGATATAGATATACGGGTTGCTATCACAAAAACATGATATTGAATAGAATAAAAGATAGTGTTATTGTACGCAAATTCAAAGATTGCAAATAAGGAACGAGGTAGATAAAGGCTATATTTATAGATCCTAATTGACATCGATCAACAAATGAGATCAAACAAAGGAATCAATGAATGAGATTAATGTGTTTATCAATAATTAGTTGTTTTTGATAAAGTTAAAAACAAGTTTTTGAATGGAACCCGAAACCATTTACAAATTAGATCTTGAAATTTTCAAATCAGCCCATACAAAATTCGAACACCTGCTATACAACTGACAGCAGGACCCTAACCCACCCAAAAATAGAACGAAAAAGAAACGACAAGCAGCAAGAAAAAAGACAATAACTGGTACTAGCACCAATGACCACCCAACAACCAACCAGCAGGAACTACTTGATCTTTTTCATTGCTTTCTCCACCTGTTTCTGCAGATCCTCCATCTTTTGAATGGAGTCTTTGAGACCTTTCAGCTCCTTAGGGGTAACTGACAATTTCCTTCTGATGCCACTTCTGGTTCTAGAGCCCGTCCCAGAGCTCCCAGCATCAACTTCCAACGTAATAGTAGTGTTCTCCAACATATTATTCTCTAGATAGTTATACATGCCTTAAGATTTGATGTAGGAGCATCTCAGGCTTTGAGCAATCTTGCATCAACCAAAAATATTTCCTGTTTTCTTTTGTTTGCATTATAATTGTTGTATTTGTTGGTTTCATGGTGTACAAAGCTTACATGATGTTGAGGACCTATTTGGGAACCTTCTCCTATGAGCACATGAAGATTGGATGGACCGTTTCAAAGTTATAGTTGTTTTCCTTGCCGTCGGAGCTGTATTTTCCTGTAGTTTTTGTGCTGATTGCGCATCTTGTAGTAGTTGATCCTTAAGGAATAAGCCTTTGCGCTCTTAGGGCCTTTAAGAGGACCTAAATTACTATATTCTCCTAAGACCGCAAGTCCTAATTCATTATGAGTAAAAAGTTATGACCATTTTTCTTGGGTACCTATTTTTAGCCAGTTTCACGTGAAATGTGGAGTGTTTCATCTTGCGCGGTTCCGTGTGGTGAAATGGGGCGTTGCGAAGTTAAGGACACGTTCTTGGGTCATTGTGGACCTAAATATAAAGGCACATTAAGTTTTGATAATTCTTGCATTAGTTTTGGTTTAATCTTCCAGACCGAACCCATAATGTAATTAATTGCCTGACTGGCCAACTTGTGGCTTAGCTGGTTATATATTGAGAGCTTGGGTAGATGTTTGGGTAGATTGGTAGTAATGTGAGAGTATAATCATAATTGGATCTTGTGAGATCTTGTAGATCAGATGTTTTATCTGATATTGTAACAACAAAGCTAGTGGTTTGCATGGTTGGAGACAAGGAGATTGCTTGGAGGCTTGCGAGCTCAAGTTTAGATCTGCCTTAGTGTTTCCATCAGATGCTGATGTGTTTCAGAGCTAGACTAGCTTGGATACTTTGTAAATTCATTGTATAATGCCGAAACCTGGAAGGCCTCACAACCGGGCATGTTGAATGAAAATTTAGTTGAAAACATATTCTTGTTGTGTAATTCTGCATTGTGGTGTTCTGCTGCTTGTTTGGACTGTCCTTAATTGGATCCTCCTTACCTGACCTGCGTCAAGTGGTATCAGAGCTTGGAGATCTTAAGTGTGTAAACTAGTTGAGGTTGTTTGCACCAGGACCTTGGTGGTGACTTGTTGCTTTGGATTTGAATTTTGAGGATGCCTCCGAGAAGATTGGATCCTAGAGCAATTGCAAATCTTTGTGGTGTTGTGGAATCAAAGATTACATAGAAGGTGAAATCAGATTTTAGATCTGAGATGGAATTAATGAAGAATGACATGATTGCTGAGATTGTGAGGACTATTGCTCGTATGCCAAGGAATCTTGGTACTTGATGGTTATGAGGAAGCTGCTGAAGACTTTGAAGCTGTTGGATCTAGTGGTGATGACCGGAGGGATAGATCTAGTGAAGATAGAGCTAGTCAGTTACATAGATTTGGAGCTCAGTTGAGAAACAACTATCGAATGGAAGTTTCTACTTTCTCTGGTACTTTGAAACCTGAGAATTTGATTGATTGGATTGGTGAGTTGGAAGACTTCTTTGAGCTTGAATAAATTGAAGATCCTCTTAGAGTGAAGTTGGCATAGACTAAGTTGAAAGGACATGCTGCTCTTTGGTGGAAAGAATTACAAAGTGATAGAGAAGATGAAGGTGAAATGAAGATCAATCGGTGGGGGTTGATGGTAACTAAATTGAAGGCTAAGTTCATACTTGCTGACTATGAGCTTGACTTGTTTAAGAAGTTGCAGAATTTGAAGCAAAAAGATTTGACTGTTGAAGACTATACCGAGGAGTTCTAAAAACTTACTATTAGGTCTGGGCACAAAGAACTTGGTAAGGAAAAGGTAGCTCAGTATGTAAATGGTTTGAGATTCAATATTCAGGATGAGATTGGTATGATGAAGATTAATTTGGTTGAGGATGCTTATCAGTATGCTCTGAAGGAAGAAAAAGAAAAAAGGAGACAACATGGTAATCCCCGAGGGAAGGAGAAGATTGATCACTTGGTGAATGATAAACCGACTGTAGAGGATGAAGATAAAACTATGGAATTTAAAAAGAAGACGGGTAGGGTTATCTTACTTGTTATAATTGTGGTGGAGAGGGACATAGAGCTTTTGAGTGTACACAAAATAAGTTTGGTGATCATAGGAATTCTATGGTGAATGAAAGCATATTGAATGAGCCTGAGACAGGATTTGAGAACTTGTTGGTTCGGAGAACATTGCTCGGTACTAAGGTGGAACCTTGTTAGAGGAGTAACTTGTTCAGGACTCGGTGCAAGTCAGGAGGTAAACTTTGTGATGTTATTGTGGATAGTGTTAGTACTGATAACCTTGTAGCTAAGGACATGGTTCAGAAACTTGGTTTGAAGAGAATGAAACACCCTTATCCTTATAAGATTGGTTGGTTGCAAGATGTTCATGCTCTAGAAGTAAGGGAGAAATGTCTTTTTGATTTTCAGATTGGCCAGTATAAGGATCAAGTGTTGTGTGATATTGTGAACATGAGTAGTTGTCATATGTTGCTCAGTAGACCTTGGCAGTATGATTGCAAGGCTATGCATGACTGTGTCAAGAATGTGTTTACTGTTGAGAAGGATGACATGAAGTTTTCCCTGATGCCTTTTTTGGATACAACATTTGGTAGGAGGAACCTAAGTTTTGGTAACCGAGTTGGATTGTCAGATCTGGAAAGGATTGGAGATCAGTATGGAGAACAAGCCTGTGTGTTGTCTAGGAAGGACTTGAAGAGGCAAAGAAGGTAGAAGTGGAAGAGTTTGCAAAGTGAAGACTTGGAGGAAATGTATGTGCAGAACCAGTTTGGAGTTTATCTTCTGAATCCCAAAAGATGTCCTTCCAACCATTAAGAACATCTTTTGTAACTTGGGGTGTCTGATGCAGGAGCATCTCGGGCTTTGAGCAATCTTGCATCAACCAAAAATATTTCCTATTTTCTATTGTTTGCATTATAATTGTTGTATTTGTTGGTTTCATGGTGTACAAAGCTTACATGATGTTGAGTACCTATTTGGGAACCTTCTCCTATGAGCACATGAAGATTGGATGGACCGTTTCAAAGTTATATCTGTTTTCCTTGCCACCAAAGCTATATTTTCCTGTAGTTTTTGTTTTGATTGCACGTCTTGTAGTTGTTGATCATTAAGGAATAAGACTTTGTGCTCTTAGGGCCTTTAAGAGGACCTAAATTAATATCTTCTCCTAAGACCAAAAGTCCTAATTCATTATGAGTAAAAAGTTATGACTATTTTTCTCGGGTACCTATTCTCAGCCAGTTTCACATGAAATGTGGAGTGTTTCATCTTGTGCGGTTCCGTGTGGTGAAATGGGGCATTACGAAGTTAAGGAAATGTTCTTGGGTCATGTGTGGACCTAAATATAAATGCGCATTAATTTTTTTTATCATTCTTGCATTAGTTTTGGTTTAATCTTCCAGACTGGACCCATAATGTAATTAATTGTCTGACTGGTTGACTTGTGGCTTAGATGGCTATATATTGAGAGCTTGGGTATATTGGTAGTAGCATGAGAGTATAATCATAATTGGATCCTGTGAGATCTTGTAGATCAAATGTTTTATTTGATATTGTAACATCAGAGCTAGTGGTTTTGCATGCTTGGAGACAAGGAGATTGCTTGGAGGCTTGCGAGCTCAAGTTTAGATTTGCCTTAGTGTTTCCATCAGCTACTGATGTGTTTCAAAGCTAGACTAGCTTGGATACTTTGTAAATTCATTGTATAAGGCCGCAACCCAAAAGGCCTTACAACCGGGCATGTTGAATGAAAATTCAGTTGAAAACATATTCTTGTTGTGTAATTTTGCATTGTGGTGTTCTGCTGCTTGTTTGGATTGTCCTTAATTGGATCTTCCTTACCTGACCCGCGTCAAGATTCATCACAGAGGCTTTAAGGCCCTCATTGCTATGCTTAAGAACATTGATAATGTGCTCATTGTGGTTGACTTTCTCTGTTAGGTCCTTCATCTTGTCTTCCACTGTAGCTTTGATTTCCGTTATCTTTTCCTCATTCTCTTTGTTATTTTTTACTTTCATCAAAAACTCTGTTTCCAACTTTTCCAGCTTAGCAATAAGGGGTTCCATAGTATTCTCCATAGCCTTTAGGTGACTCTTCATTTCTTGCAGCTCCTGTTAATACTATGATCATCCTTGCTTTTAGCCTCCTCTAGAGCTCTGTCTTCCGAGTCAATACCATCAGTAGCCTCATTATGACTTTCCCCACCCCCATGGCTAACCTAACCCTTCGGTTCCTCCTTATTACTAGCTTCCTCTTTACTTTCATCTTGTTTTTCTTCTTCCATTCTCTCTTCCTCTTCTTCCCCCTTTTCTTCTTCTTCGTTGTCCTTATCTTCCTCTTCTTCTTCCCCTCCAGCAGTCTTAGTCTCCTCTTCTTCTTCACCTCCAGCAATCTCAGCTTCCTCATTTTCTTCATCCTTCTCACTATCCTCAAATGTGATGTCCTTGGATTCCATGGCTCCCTCCTCATTCTCAGGCTCCTCAGTTTCTTCGTCTAGGATAGTAATCTCATTTCTTTCCTGAGAAGAAGCGTGAGATTCTTCAAAATTTTCCGCACTAACATGGTGGCTATTATTTTTCTTCCTACCCTTCTTCTGGTTTTCCTTCTTTATCTCTTCTTCTCCATCAATTTTTCTCTTTCTTGTAACCCTTTTGGGAATGGGTTCTGGAATCATATCCCTGGCATAGTCTGCAATCAACAATATTAAACCCTCATGAAGCATAGGATTGCTTGCTTTCTTCCTGTTCTCAGTTATGCTATTATTCAGAGAGCTTAAGAAGAAGTAAGGAAAGGAGACCTTCTTACTGTGCCAAAATTGATTAACCAAAATGAAATGCAGATTATAAATCTTGGAATAGCGGCCATCTAGAGTGAAATACTCTATCATCACCCTAAGGATTTTCACCCAAATTTTCTTAATCTTCCCAATATCAACATAATCCCCCTGCCCTTTTGTCAACAAAGCTTCTTCATTAACATCTTTAGGGAAACGTTTAAAAGCTTCAGACCCTATACGTTTATTATCCCTATAGAAATTCATTCCTTCAAGGGACAAACCAGTTACCTTAGAAACCAAGCTCAGAGTAAGCGGAAAGGATTTTCTCCACAAATTAACTTTACCATCAACCCATCCCTCAAAAAAAATTTTAGTTACCTTTTTTTTTAATCCATGAAGCTTCTCCATGTACGAGGTAACACCACCTCTTTTCAAAAATTTCCAAACTTTTTTCTCCTGCCTCCATTTCTCGCAATCCAGGGGCTTCTCCCTTTTCAGACCACCTCCCATTTTCTTTGAGCTGAGACGACACTGATTTATCAAAGCTTCAAGGAAAAATAAAATAGTGTTCTTCTGGCTCTTGCAAATAGCTTTGTTTAACTTCGCCCACAATCCATGTGTCATAAGCTCCATAATAATTTTCTCACACCTTACCTGGCATTAAGCTTTCCTCGGTAATTTAATTGTCCTTGTCATCATTAGATTTTATTATGTTTCCCTATTTGTGATTAAGTTTATCATAATTGATAAGACTTAAGATCTCGACATTGAGATTCACTTCCCTGTTCCAATATTTAAATGATGTCACTATGGGCCCTCACATTAGCTAAGCTATCCGCAGGTTTATTTCCTTCCCGATAGACATGGGTTATAAAACTTTCCTCACAAGTTTGTAAAATATTTTTAATTTTTTCAATTATGTGGGCTATAGTCGAGGAGGTCTCACTTTTGCCTTTTATGCAATTGATGATATTGAGAGAATCTCCCTCCAGCCAAAACTTCACACAACGCATCTCTTTTTCTAGCATCACAACATGTAAGGCCACCTCAGCTTCAACGATGTGATTGGTTTGTATTCCCATCGGAGCTACCACAACTCCCAGGTAATTCCAATTCCAGTCTCTAATTAAACCTCCCACCCCAGCCCTTCTAGGATTCCCCTTAGCAGCTCCATCAAAGTTTCCTTTGAGCCAACCCATCGGAGGAGCAGTCCATATTATGTTATCTCTGGGATTGGGGTCTCTTTTCCTTCTATTGCTATTCCAAGAGAGAATGTCTTCAATATTGTTTGCCTTGTTCCAAAGTTGAGACTTTCTAGAGATGGATTTTCTGAAATTCTCCACGAGACTTCTATCAATGATAATAGCTGTCTTATCATAAGGAGTATGCTTGTCTCTAAAGACTCTGTTGTTTCTCTCCTTCCAAATTCTCCATGTGAAATGAGGAAGAATGAGATCCCAAAGAACTTTCTCTTCTTTACTTGTAAGAGGATATTGCCATTGAAGAACAAGGTCCTGCAGACTCTGAGGTTTCACCCACTCTAGATTAATTTTTTTGATAAGAGAATCCCACACTTTTCTAGTATAGGAGCAGTGTATCATCATGTGATTATAGGATTCTGCCGCTTCACAGCATAGGAAGCATCTATTAGGCAAGTAAAAACCCCTTTTTGCAAGGTTATCCAAGGTAAGGATTTTATTCTGGATAAGCAACCAGAAAAACATGTTAATTTTAGGAATAAGGTTTTTTTTCCTTACTTGGGAGCAGAGAGGTTTGTCTTCATGAGCAATGAGTAGGGAAAAAGTCGAGGAGACAAAGAAATTTCCATTATTTTCTGGACCGCAAATCAATTCATCTTGAACATTTTCTCTTATGAACCAGTTGCTAAGTTGTGTGTTCACATTTTTTAAATTTTCACCCTTTATACTGAGGTCTATCCAATTTTCATTAATCTAATAGTCCACCACCTTTTCCCCTATAGTTTCCTTGCAATCCTGGATGGCATTTAACTATCTTGATTTTCATTTAAAGGGTTTTCCATCAGCCACTTGTCATCCCAAAACTAAATCTTCCTACTATTTTCTAGCTTCCATCTTGCACCTTTTCTGACCAGGTTATTCCCCTTACTAAAGCCGTTCCATATAAAAGATCCTTGAATATCCAACTGGAAGTTTAAAGTATTATCTAAAGAAGTGAGATGATATTTACTTTTTATAATGGAGTTCCATTCTTTTTCTTCTTCAAAGATTCTCTAGCATTATTTTGCCAGCAGAGCTTTGTTAGTGGTAATAATGCTTTTGATGCCCAACCCCCCATATTTCTTGGGTTTTCACACCTTTTCCCAAGCAACTAGGCTGAGTATTTTTTTCCTCTAGCCCAGTCCAAAGAAATCTTTTTTTGTATTTTTTTAAATCATGTCAACACACTTTTGGGGAATTTTAAACAAGTTGAGAGCATAAACCGAGAGATTTTGGAGTGTTGCCTTCAGCAATTGAACTTTACCAGCTTGACTTAACATTGCCCCCTTCCAACCATCTAACTTGTGATGAAATTTGTCTATTATATCATTCCAAAAGGAGGCTTTAGGTTTCAGACAAAGAGGCAACCCTAAGTAGGAGGGAGGAAAATTCCCAATCTTACAACCTAAGATAGAGGAAATCATATTCCTTCTCTCTTCCGGAGTGTTACTGAAGAAGAGAAAGCTTTTCTCCCAGTTAATAAGTTGACCAGTAGCATTAGAGAGTAAGTATTCAACGCCTTTTTCAGGTTCCTAGCTTCTTTGACAGAGGATTCCCCCATCATAATAGCATCATCAATGAATTGTTCATGTGAGCATTTTAGACATGAAGAAGACGGTTGGAGACCAACTATTTGCCCATTCAAAACTAGGCTGTTTATATATCTCCCCAGGCTTTCAGTCATGATGGCAAAGAGGATAGCAGAAATGGGGTGGCCTTGTCTCAATCATCTAGTAGGCCGGAAAAAATTAGAAGATCCATCATTAACAATGACAAAAGATGAGACCATTGTAACCAGCTGCATAATAAGTCTGACCAACCCCTAGTCATAGCCAAAGGCATGAAGGATTTTAGACAAGAAAAACCAGTCCACTTTGTCATAGGCCTTCGACAGGTCTAGTTTCACAAGGAAACCTTGTTTTTTGGATTTTTCCAGAGAGTGAATGTTCTGACACACAACCATAATAGAATCTAGAATATGCCTTCCCGGGACAAATCCATTTTGTTGAGGAGATATGAGGGACGGAAGAAGAAGCAAAAATCTAGAAGTGAGAACTTTAGACATGATCTTGTAAAGAGAGTTACAAAGACTTATGGGCTTAAACCCATCAACAGTGTTTTCCCCTGGCTTTTTCAGAATGAGAGCTATTAAAGTAGAATTTAGTTCTTTAAGAATAGTCTTGGTTCTGAAAAACTCCTTAACAACAGATCACACATCATTCCAAGTAATAATATTCCAAAAAGCTTGGAAAAAGAACATTTGAAACCCATCCGGTCTTGGATACTTCTCTCCCTCAAAAGAGAAGACAACCTTTTTAATTTCCTCATTCTTAGGAATAGCTTTTCAAAAGGACATTGTCCTCATAATTCATGATTCTAGGAATTGAATCCAGCAAGATTTCCTGATTTTCCATATTAAGGTTAGTATCCCTTGAAATAAGAGAGGCAAAGTGGTTCATCATTTCTTCCCTTATCTCCTCTTCTTTAAAGACAATTCCTCGGGGGGAAGATAAGGTATTAATTTTATTAACAACCTTATGTTTAAGTGCTGTAAGATGAAAGAATTTGGTATTTCTATCTCCTAACTTCAGCCACACTAGAGATTTAGATCTTTGTCTCCAAAATGTCTCTTCTTTAGATATAATGTTATGGTAGCTCACAAGAATCTTATTTTTCTCCATTTTAAGGTCTTATGTCAAACCACTCCTTTGAATTTTGTCCTGAATCTCTTTCAACTCCTGTTGAGTTTTGTTTTTGGGTTGAAAAATGTCCCTGTAGACTTCTTTATTCCAATACCTGACTTTAGATTTGACATTAGCCATTTTTTTAACCACTTTGAACATAGCCGTTCCATCCACCTTTATATTCCACCATTCCCTAACTCTATTCTCAAGATCAGGATGGGCAAGCCACATCTTTTCAAATCTAAAGGGAGCATTTATTTTGGCATTGATGTTAGGAATAAGGTGTCTCAACCTTGGATAATTCCTATTCTTATTATTTTTTTTGTAAATGTATTTTTTGCAAATAATGAGATTAAGTGTGAGTGTACATGTCTAGTTGGCATGTTGATGTGTCACTCCACTTGATGTGTCAGCATCTTGTGTGTGGAGATCATGATTGAAATGGTCATGACAGATTCCTATGATGCGTAAGAACTATTTAAGGAATGTACTATGACAGGTGTAAGAGCATCTTATGACTTGGACCTATTTGGGCACCCAAGAAGAAGTGGTTGGTGTGTGTAAGAGAATATGCCAAAAATAGGTTGGTATGACAGATTCTCTTACACTTCTCTTGTGACCATTATTTTTGGTGGATTCTATGACAAGCTGTCATAGTCTATTCTAGGGATGGACGCCTATTCTTGGGATTGCATGTAACAGTTGTGTACATGTGGCTTTGTGCATGGGTCTTGGTGGTTGGACGCCAAACTCCTTTTTTGGGTATTTGTTGGGTCCTGAGGACTCTATATATATGATGCTGCTTCTATGGGCGAGATATAAGTTTTACTAGTCTCTCATCTCTTGAAAGAACTCGCATTGCAAGTGTGTTGTAGTCTTTGTGTTGAAGATAATACATTGTGCAGGTTTTGGAGGGGTGGGGTTGTTTTACTGAAAGGTTTTTCCCCACTGACATATCTTTGTGTTTATGTGTTTCAATCTTCTCTATCTATTTTTTGTATGTATGGTATATGCTGTAATATCTTTGTTAAAGTAGTTAACGAATCTAAAATTGTAAGGATTTAAAAAGAATTTGCACAATACTTTCCTTTAGAGATTAGTGTAGGAAGCTATTTCCACACCTGAGTTTCCTTACAAGTGGTATCAGAGCCTGATCAACTTTTGATCTTAGTTGTTGGGTAGGGTTTTTTGATCTAATCTCAAGTTGAGTGGGAGTTTTGTGCAGAGCATTCTAAATCTTATTTGCAGATTGAGATGGCAAGTTCCTCATACAGTAGAATGGAGGTGGAGAAATTTAATGGCACTAATTTTGAGTTGTGGAAACTCAAGATGGAAGACATGCTTGAAGACCACGATCTATGGGAGGCTACTTCACTTGATGTGAAACTTGCAACGATATCACAAGCGGATTGGGAGAGCAAGGATCAGAAGGCTAAGGGTCTCATCAGACTCTGTCTAGCAGATGTCGTTCTTCTGAATGTTCTTGATGAGACTACTACAAATTCTTTGTGGCAACGACTTGGGTCTATGTATCAGGCCAAATCTCTGGGGCATAAGTTGTTCCTGAGAAAGAAGTTGTATTCTTTAAGAATGGAGGAAGGTGGATCCGTAATTGATCATCTCAATGCATTCAATTTATTGATTACACAGTTGGCATCATCCGGTGCCAAGATCAAGGAGGAGGATCATTGTATGACCCTGCTTTGTTCCTTGCCAGATTCATGGGACCATCTTGTGATGTCTCTCAGAAGTACTATAGTCACATTCTGTATGGATGATGTGGTGTCTTCATTGCTATTTGAGTAGATGTGAAGAAAGACTTCGGATTCATCTAAGGAAGCCCTTGCTGTTTGCGGGAGATCCAATGACAGAGGAAAGTAGAATGACAACAAGTCAAAGAAGGGTAGATCCAAATCCCATGGGAGTTCTAAGACTCCTGGAAAGTCCAAGGTGAAATGTTGGAACTATGATAAAACTGGGCACTTCTGGAGGGACTGCAAAGAACCAAAGAAGAAGAAGAAAGGCTCAAATTCAGCTTCCAAAAAATCTCAAGAAGATGGAGATGCTTTTATTACAGCTTTGGCAGCCCATGCATCTAATGATGTGGTTGGTAGACTCAAGTGCTTCTTTTCACATGACCTCTCATCAAAACTAGTTCTCAAAATATGAAGAGTTCGATGGTGGAAAGGTGTACATGGGTGATGATTCTCACCTAAAGATAGTTGGACACAGAAGGGTCACTATCAGATTTCCTGATGGACGAGTAAAGGGAATCAACAGAGTTATGCACATTTTGAGTTTGGCACAAAACCTATTATTTGTAAGTATGCTGAATGATGTAGGTGTGCAAGTTGTCTTTTCGAAAGATGGATGCAAGATGATGAGAGGTTCTATGGTGCTCGCTAGAGGTACTAGGAGAGGTACTTTGTTTTAGCCTGAAGCATGCATTGCTTAGTGCAATAGTTCTTCTGTTTCAAAGAAGAGAGTAGCTATCACTTCATCCCCACCATCTAAACAAGCAGTAAAGAAGACTATGGCAATGGGTTCTGATGGCAGTGCAGTAAGTGTACCTAATGGTGCAAACACTTTGGAAGGCAAGCTTCTTGCAGAAAAGACAATGTTGTGGCATATGAGATTTGGCCACATTGGTGAGAAGGGTCTTAGGACCCTGAAGAATAAAAACCTCGTTGAGGGGTTAAATGATTGCAATCTCGAGTTTGACTTCTGTGAACACTGTCTATGGTAAACAAAATTATGTTCAGTTTTACTCTAGTTCTCACAAATCTTCTGATGTTTTGGATCTTATTCATTCTGATGTATTTGGTCCTGTAAAAGTTCCTTCAATCTCCAAGTCTATATTTTTTGTATCTTTCATAGATGATTACAGTAGAAGGACTTGGATTTATTTCCTTAAAAGTAAGACACAAGTCTTTAGTCAGTTCAAGGAATTTAAAGCCCTTGTAGAGAATCAGACTAGTAAGAAGATTAAGTGTGTGAGAACTGATAATGGTGGTGAGTTTTTCTCAACAGAGTTTGAACAGTTTTGTAAAGAATGAGGTATCGAGAGGCATAAGACAACTCCTTATACCCCACAAAAAAATGGAGTTGCAGAGAGAATGAACAGGACATTGATGTAGAATGCTAGGAGTATGCTTAGTGGACCTGGTTTAGAACAAAGGTTTTGGGTTGAAGCTGTGGCCACTGCTTGCTATCTGGTTAACAGATCTCCTACATCAGCTCTTGCTGGTAAGACACCCATGGAGGTGTGGTCTGGAAAGAAGCCTTCAATTAGACATCTTCATGTTTTTGGTTGTGAAGCTTATGCACATGTTCCAAAGGAGAAAAGATCTAAGTTGGAAAACAAAGCTGTCAAATGTATTTTCATGGGATACAGTGTTGGTGTGAAAGGATACAAGCATTGGGATCCTGTGACTAGTAAGGTGTTGTATAGTAGAAATGTTATTTTCAGAGAGCTAACATCTTCTCCTATTGTGCTACAACTAGATGAAAAAGAAAAGGAAAAAGATGTTGTTCAATTGCCTCCTACCCTTGAGAAGACTAAACAGAGGGACCATGTTGGGTCTAATGATGAGGAGAGCTCTAGCAGCTCTGATAGTTCGGAAGAAGAGGAAGAACAACCTCAACCTCAGCCTTTGAGGAGATCCATGAGAGAAAGAAAGCAACCAAAAAGGTTTGGTTATTCTATGTTAGATTCCAGTTGTGCCTTTTCTTTGATTACTAACACTGATGAGCCTAGATCTGTGAAAGAGGCTTTGGGCATGGAAGATGTAGGTTCCTGGATTGAGGCTATGGATGACGAGATGGCTTCATTGGACAAAAAAAAAACTTGGGACCTTGTACCTTTTCCTAAAGGGAGAAAATCTATTGGCTATAAATGGGTGTTCAAGAAGAAATTCTGTGCAGATGGCAGTGTTGAAAGGTACAAAGCTAGATTGGTTGCAAAGGGGTATTCACAAGTAGAGGGAATAGATTATGGTGAAATATTCTCTCCTGTTGCAAAGTTGACATCCATTAGATTTCTGTTATCTCTTGCTGCATCATATGATTTAGAGATAGGACAGATGGATGTGAAGACAACTTTCCTTCATGGTGATTTGGAGGAAGAGATTTATATGTCACAGCCTGAGCACTACATTGTTAAAGGTAAAGAATCCTTAGTTTGCAGATTAAAGAAATCTCTATATGGTTTGAAGAAATCTCCTAGGATGTGGTACCTTAAGTTTGATGCCTTTGTGTTGTCAATTGGATTTGTAAGATCGAAATTAGATCATTGTGTTTATTTCAGAGTTGAAAATGATCGCCTTCTTATTGTTGCATTATATGTTGATGATATGTTGCTTTTTGGGAAGGGTAAGGGTATGATTTCTGATTTTAAATCTTAGTTGTTAGCACAGTTTGAGATGAAAGATCTTGGGGAAGCTAGGTACATCTTGGGTATGGAAATCAGTAGAGACAGGTCTAACAGAAAACTTTGGTTGAGTTAGAGTAAGTATATGAAGTCTGTGTTGGACAGGTTCAACATGGCAGATTGTAGACCACTTTGTGTTCCTATTTCTGTGGAAACAAAGTTTTCTGTAGATGATTGTCCAAAATCTCCTAGTGAGGTGGAGGACATGAGTAGAGTACCTTATGCTAGTGCAGGTTGTAGTCTTATGTATGCTATGGTCTGTACTAGACCAGACATTGCCCAAGCAATGGGAGTCCTGAGTCAGCTTATGGCTAACCCTGGATGGGTACATTGGGATGCAGTTAAGAAAGTATTTAGATATTTGAGGGGTACATCAAATTACTCCATATGTTATCATGGTAACTCTTCTGGATCTCTGCATTCGGTTTGTATTCATGGATTTGTGGATTCAGATTAGGCAGGTGATATTGATAGCAGGAGATCCACCAGTGCTTATGTGTTCACTATGTTTGGTGGTGCCATTAGTTGGATGAGTAAGCGACAACCTGTGGTTGCTTTGTCCACTATAGAAGCTGAGTATATGGTTTCTACTCATGCTTGTAAGGAATCCATTTGGCTTAGGAGATTGTGTTTTGATGTTGGTGTTGATGTAGAATAGATTACTATTTGGTGTGACAATCAGAGCACTATTTGCCTTGCAAAAAATCCAACTTTCCATGCGAGAACGAAGCACATTGATGTGCAGTTTCACTTTGTGAGAGATATGGTGGAAGATGGAAAGGTAAATTTGGAGAAGGAAGATACTGTGAAGAATGTTGCAAATGCATTAACGAAACCAGTGGGCACTGAGAAGTTCAGATGGTGTTCGGAGTCTATGGGCCTTTTGGCCTATAGCGGTTAAAGTTCCTGTTATGTTCCTATTGCTCTTACAAGGTATTCGACAAGTGGGAGAATGTTAGGAATAAGGTGTCTCAACCTTGGATAATTCCTATTCTTATTATTTGTTTTGTAAATGTATTTTTTGCAAATAATGAAATTAAGTGTGAGTGTACATGTCTAGTTGGCATGTTGATGTGTCACTCCACTTGATGTGTCGGCATCTTGTGCGTAAGGAGATCATGACTGAAACGGTCATGATGGATTCCTATGACGCGTAAGAACTATTTAAGGAATGTACTATGACAGGTGTAAGAGCATCTTATGACTTGGGCCTATTTGGGTGCCCAAGAAGAAGTGGTTGGTGTGTGTAAGAAAATATGCCAAAAATAGGTTGGTATGACAGATTCTCTTACACTTCTCTTGTGACCGTTATTTTTGGTGAATTCTATGACAAGCTATCATAGTCTATTCTAGGGATGGACGCCTATTCTTGGGATTGCATGTAACAACTATGTACATGTGGCTTTGTGCATGGGTCTTGGTGGTTGGACGCCAAACTCATTTTTTGGGTATTTGTTGGGTCCTGAGGAGTCTATATATATGATGCAGCTTCTATGGGAGAGATATAAGTTTTACTAGTCTCTCATCTCTTGAAAGAACTTGCATTGCAAGTGTGTTGTAGTCTTTGTGTTGAAGATAATACATTGTATAGGTTTTGGAGGGGTGGGGTTGTTTTACCAAAAGGTTTTTCCCCACCGGCATATCTTTGTGTTTATATTTTTCAATCTTCTCTATCTATTTTCTGTATGTATGGTATATGCTGCAATATCTTTGTTAAAGTAGTTAACGAATCTGAAATTGTAAGGATTTAAAAAGAATTTGCACAATACTTTCCTTTAGAGATTAGTGTAGGAAGCTGTTTCCGCACTTGAGTTTCCTTACAATTGAAAGGACTATCAGAGAAAGAAATAGGATAATGGTCTGATCCAATTCTATTAAGCGATGAAATAGAGCAAGAATATTTCGTATAGTAGTTAGGGGAAATTAGCACCCTGTCTAGCTTAACTTGAATAAGACCAGCCTCCACTCTTCTGTTAGACCACATGTAATTGATTCCTTCTAGATCAACATCCAACAAACCCTCATTACTAATAAACTCCATCAAGTCTACTCTGCTCTCTACTTGAGTTACATTCCCACCAATTTTATCAATAATTAGTTGTTATTATTAAAATAATTTGGGAATAAGAATGGGTGAGAAATTATGATGTGATTAGTGGAAATATGTTTTTGATTATTCAAGTAGCCTAACAAGGGGGCTGACCCTTACACCACCACAACTCAAGGGTTGTCCAAAACAACTATTTACAACAAGGTCAAGAAAAACCATCAACAACATACTAGCAACTCACAACTTCTAATTTGCATAGAGAATGGGTAGACAACTCCCTCACTAGTTGGGGAGGAGAGTGAAACTTTGTAAAGTGATTTTTTTCTTTTCCTACGAACAACCACTGGAGCAATACTTTTTAGTAGGGTCCCTACCACAAGGGGAAGCTTGTAGAGAACTATTTGAGAGAGAATTAACAATAGGAATAGAGTGGTGACAATGTTGTATCTCAATAGACAAGGGTTGATGGCAACCAAGAGAAAGATAAGTCAGAGAAGGGTCCACACAAATAGAAGGGATTGCATCAACAAAAAGAGGTGGGGTTGGATCCACTAGGTTAGATGAGGCTAGCTCAATAGAAGCATCACCCTATGGGAGTCATCATGAGCATGTGAAGAGTCATTAGAGGAAGAGTTGGATGCACAAAAAATCAAATGATCATCATTTTCATCCCTCCACCAAGTGGTAGCACCTCTTCAACATACAAGAGAACAATCTATAGCCAATTGACCAGTGGAGAAACACCACTGACACCAAAAGGGGAGGCCCTCATAATATAGCGGCTGAGACCATGGCTTGTCCCCTACCATGAGAACCACCTCCCTAGGGAGGGGAGTGGAGATGTCAATGTCAATCAAAATACGAGGGAAGGTAGAGAGGCCCATCACATTTGTAGCCTCATCCACCTTTAGAAAATGACCAATAGAATTGCTAATGGCCTAATAGCAAGAGTTTTCCCAAAAATGTAGGGGAGATAGGGGAGACGAACCCACACTAGATGCACACTAAGTAGCTCAATAAAAGGGTTAAAAGAGGTTGTCTAGGGTTTGGTCAAGAGAGAGTGAATCCCCCACACCCACAACTTTCTCAACACCAAATCACATTTATTAGAAGAAGTAAAAGTAGCAATAAAAAACCCCTTATCATAGGAAACAAACTTGATGTTACCTGAGACTAAAAGTCTCCATGAATCAAACACCCAATGATGTAGATTAGGAGGAGAGGGCCAGAAGCCAGTGAATCTACAAACCAACTTGCAATGCTGGTAAAAATCCACATTAGCCACCACTTTCGAGCCACAAACAACCATAGGGGATATCTTAGGACAAGCCATGGGTCGATATTTCTCATTTGAAGGGGTACCAACAACAAACTTTTCAATATAGAAAAATCTATTTCCATCAGCAAGAGGCTTTAAGGGGACCATAGTACAAGGTCTTTGTGAAGTGTACCTAGAACACAACTCTACTAGAGACCCTACCACCATCAGGAGTGAGAATGCTCAAATCATTACTCACCCTTCCCAACCAACCACCAAGAGTAGAGGGCAAAAAAGAGTCTCCCTCACCCAACAGACCACATGCAGGCATAGGGGCAAAAGAGGTCGTAGAAGCAACACCACTCAACATGAAAATTCCCACACCAAGAAAAACTTGAGAAGAAATAAACATAGAAGCACTTGGGTCAGAGCCAACCATTGGAGAGGGAGAGGATGCAAAGGAGAGAATAAATTTTTTATAAATATTAGCAGAAATATATTAGTCATTTTTAAGTCAGTACATTTTGTCCTTCTCTAAGAAAATACCTTTTATATTTTTATTTTAAAGAAATATTATTATTGATATAAGAAATTTGTTGATGATATGCCATAGTTTTTCCTAATGTAATTAAGAATGAAGGGATGATACCCTGTTAAGATATTGGTCAAAAAATTAATTTTTAGGTTAAAGTCTAAAAAATGATCAATTAGGGATTGGGGGGGGGGGGGGGGGGGTAAATGAGGTGATAGGGTTCATTTGTCTTCATTTGCACTCTCCCATTTATTAACCTCATAGCATTTAAAGCTTCTAGTTTCAAATTAATCTATGAGATGGTAGGAATTCTAGTGGGAAATCATTGTTTGAAGCACATGCAAACATTAAATCTAATAGTTGATTCATGCCTTGTGGCATGTATCTACCCATTAGGTCCTTAGGTTGAGTCTAAGGTGTCAAAGATATAAAAGTAATAGTACAAAATTAGGTAAAAATGATGCTGGAGCAACACTGGGATGGGTGTCCTCTTAGGAAGGCTTGATTCTTTAGCCTTGTGAGCATCAACTAGATGCAATGAATCCTAAGTGTTCCATTCATTCTCATGAGAGATGAGTTCTTGTGAAACACTACTCATGAAACATGGGTCACTGAGTTTGACTAGAAAACTGCACAGTTGAATCCTAATAGAAATTTCATAGAAATGATACTTTTAAGCAATAGTTGTACAAATAAAGTGCATAAATGTACAATGAAGTGCATCACTATGCTATCTTTGGGAAATTTTTCATTGGTTGAAAATAATTAGATAATTATAAAATGGTGCAATTGCTAACTAAAAACTATGCAAATGCAACAATGTTGTGCCAATATAGTGAAATTGCCCATATGTTGGATACTACTATATTTATGGAGAAGTGTAATAAAATGCATGACAACACTGCACCATTGATAAATTGTGTTGGAAATGATAAGTAGATTTATAAAAATGATTTTTATTGAGTGTTTCAAGTGATTTTGAAGTAGTAGTTGACGATGTTTAGAATTTTTATTGCAAGAAGACCTAGAACGATTGATATCTAGGGAACATTATCCTACACCATAGATATTGTTACCTAAGCTTGCGAGGTGAAGCATATGTTATTAGGTGCTATTGTCTTGTGGAAAATTTGGTGGAGCGATGGCATAGTGAGCACAACTCATTTTATTTTTTGACTCATTCTATTCTAGAGGATCCTTTAGATTTTGATTCATGAAGAGTGTGTTTTATATGCAATAGAGTTCCCTTAGTGAATTATTCATGAAAATTAGATGTGGGGATTAAGGATGCATATATTTGATTTGCAATGAAATATGGGTAGGTTCAATGCACTTGTTGTAGGTGCAACAAGAGTTATTGGTGGTCGATAAGAGTTATTTATTTATGCATCATTACTAACATGGTGGAGCTAGTTTGGCATGCAATGTCACTCTTTTGCACATTTGGGCTTGGGAGACATTGTAGAAAATTGCAGAGTTAGAGGGTTATATTTCCATACATCTACATGTATGGAGGTATCATTACTTGACAATGGATGGGTAAGGTAACATATTGCAATGAGTTTTTGAAAGGATGGATACTATTTTGAATGTTTGAATTACTACTATTAGGCTCAATTTTTGATTGGTTAGATAACCCATATAGTTGAGAGGTACATGCCGAGGAACATCCCGAGATAGTTCAAGAGATTCCAAGAGATACTAATTAGAGATGCAATATTTACCTAGACTACTAGGGAGATGGCGGATTGGGGGCCCATTGTGACTTTAAACTCAACCATTGTAATTTTGAGGTATTGGCACCGATATTATGGGACCTAAGGTGAGATGTAGAAGATAATAGGACCACCCAATGTATGATGTATAGTTCTCCACAAATAGGACATTGCAATCAGTTATACTTGGTGATGTTGGTGTCTGGTGGTGAAGATGAGATGCAAGTCAAGGGGAAGTTAGAGAGTTTAGAGGAGAGTTGAGGATGCCCCAATAAAGAGTGGGGGGGTGATGAGGATGATAGTGGGGATAGAGGGGGATAGGTGAGGAGAAAGTGGTGGCTCATTTGGAGGGGAAGAGAGGGGATGGAGAGAAATAGATATTTTGGGATTAACTTGAGGCCATCTAAAAGAAGGGATGGGATGGTGGAACAAGAGATAAGGTGGAGGGATTACAGGTTTATCTTGTGACTTTCTTCATAGATATAATGATTTCTAATGAGGTTAGTTGGGAGGAGGATATTGTTAATGATTAGTGTTGGTTTTTTTAGGAAGATAAATTTATCTTACTACAAAGGATTTAGCATTCAACCAATTTGACTCCCATTAATAAGGAATAAAGATGGATTTGGATGAGAGGTTTGTCATAATAATCATAAATTCTTCTCTTTGAATATCTTTAATAAAATACTATTTGTATCCTTTATTGAAAGAAGGAGGATTTTTCATTAAATGATTTATAAAGGGCCTCAAGCCTTTTGAATATATTTATTAATGAATTACAATGAATTTAATAAAATAATAATGATAAAATATAGTAAGGATGTAAAGCAATAACCACAACAGAAAGACCATCTCTCTATAAAGGACTAAGAATAACTATAATAGGGCATACCAACTAATAAAAACAAGAATCTAACATAGTCAAGGCAACATAAATTTGTAGTGCATTAGAGAGTTTTGAACAATAAAAACCATATCCATAGGTTCAGTGAGGTAGATTTCCTTCTGGGTTATTCTCTCTCTTTTTTGATTGAAAATCTTAAAATAGAAGAATTTACATGTCTTCTATTAAATCTCTTGTCTAAATCCATCTTCATTTTTTCTTTATTGAGGGTAGGTGAGTTTGGGTAAATTTTGAATCCATTACAATGAGTTGACATTTTCTTCTCATAGCATTTTGATCGAGGCTTTGCGAACAACATAATGGTCCCTATCAACCTCCTAAATCCTTGCATTTGAAGAAGCCCTACCAAGGATCTAAAAAATAACATGATTATTAATATTTTGATCATATTATTCTTGATACCCTTGTAATAGTCATGTTATTTTTGAGACCCTTGGTAGGGTTTCTTCAAATGTAAGGATTTTAGAGGAGGTTGGTAGGGACCACAATGTTCTTAATGAAGCCTTGGTTAGTGTGTTAGAATTAAAATGTCAACTCATTGTCATGGATTTAGTATCTACTCCAAATCACCTACCCTTGAAAAGGAAAAAAAGAAGATGGATTTAAAAAAAGAGGTTTAAAATTGATCCTACCCAAATAGAGAAAACCCTCATTTCCTCTACTCGCCAAGGAAAAACCTCTATTACGCCAAAGGCATTCCCTCTATGAGGCTCTACAACCTCAAAATTACATCAAAGGTTGAAAGTAATCAATAGAGGATGTAGGACAATTTAAAATATCTCATCTATTTGCATCCTTTTCCAAGAGATAAATACACCATTTTCTAATTCATCCACATCGGTTGTGTGCAACTTTTGTCACCCTCTCTTGAATCTCAAGTTCACTAATTTTCCATAAAATGTCTCTAATGTCCTTTGTTTATCTTGAAAAGTGAGAGAGACAAAGTGATTTGATGGAAGCCATTTATGTCCTATTTTATGCCATAGTTTAGCCTTTTCCATATACCTTCAATTCCATCCTCATATCCTATTTCCATATCTTTTTTTAATATTTTACCACTTTACACTACATATGGTTAAATATATATGAGTGATATTTAATATAGCTTTGGAATACAAATATGAAAAATAGTTATTGATTATCTTTACTAATAGGTATTGTCATTTTATGCCTTGGAGAATTTCTTGCCACATTTTGTGAAGGAACTTCCTATCACAGTCAATTTGTGTTTACTATTGTAATTTTCCCGTCTTGTAGTTGACATCAACTTGTGTGATGTTATTATTTATTTCTTTGGTTAAATACAACAAATCTTCACAATTCATGATAATATTGCATTGATTTATCTGGGTATGATTGTGTCAAAATATTTTTACCATCATGTTTTATGTCATGCCCCGCAAGGGAACCAGGGAAGAGAACAAAGATTCTCTTAACAAAAGAAAACCTAAGTAAAAATTTATGAAAAATTTTGAACTTTGAAAAGAGTTATGTAATCAAAACTTAAACTTAGATTCCTCCCAAGGTTCCCTTTTCATTTAAATGCACGATTCATTCAAATCCATTAAGTAAACTAACAACAAGATGACTTCTCAAGAAAATTACATCATATCATTAGAAGATTCTTTATGAAATACAAAGTACTTTCATTTCAATTTTATTTTTTTCCTTCTTAACACCATCTATATTCCTAAGAATCTTTTATGAACATCATAACTTTTAAATCAAATAGAATTTATCTAACTCATTTGATACATTACAAATATACTACATTTTATTTTTCAAAAGCTTCACTTAAATAACAATAATGAAAACATACTACATAACTTGGAATTTTCAAAATCTTTCTTTCTTTCCCAATATACATCTTAAACATAAAGTTCACATTTCCCTTTTCCCTTCTTCCTAAGTCTACCCATTCCAATTACATCATTTTGAAATACATTACTGATTACATTACATTCAACTCCTCATAAGAGGTAACAAGATTTTGCATCATGAAATAAAATCACAAGGCCTTCATTCTTCAAAACTGGTACATAAGCAAGCATGAATCTTCAAGCACTGTATCTGCAAAAGATACCTCGATAAAAATGTTTACCACCCAACCACGTGGATACCTATAAGGCCCACTCCCCCGTGCTAGGAGATAAACACCAAGGTCCACAAAGAAGGAATAGCTAGGCCAAACCTAGGGTTGGGTAATCTTTCCCAAAAGGTTCTAAGGCTTGGTAGAAACTCTAAGCAACAACCTAAGTGAGTGTCATCGCATAGCCCTCACCCCTTGGGTTGTCCTGGTACTAGCCACTTTGGGCCCCGGCCCCCAAGTAGGCACATGCGAGATCGAATGCCTTTTGTACTGACAAGCGTCATTCGATCGTACCTACGCATAGGTACCTTCTCCCACTCCCATCCATAGCCTTTACTAGCGCTAATGGCATGGGCGAGGCATATTTAATCTTTTTAATGTTTTAACCCATTCCCATCAATTTAATTAAATTTTCACTTGTTAAATAACTCTTCAGTCGGTTATCCTGGTTCTAGCCACTTTAGGGCCCCGGCCCCGCACTGAGAGCCACTCACTAGGTGTCGTTAGGTTTTCTACCCTCAACCCATACATCACAATTACATCATACACATAGTAGAAGCACATTGTAAACACATTTGAAAACTGCTACAAAGAATTGGAAATAATAGGATAGTTATGTATGTTTAGATAAATTAGGTACGTTTAAGAATGTTTAAAATGCCTTGATCCTCTTAGAAGACTCTAAACCCTAAACTGCTCCTTACAAACATTCTATCTCAATAAAGGCATCTAAATGTACTGAAAATAATCTCCACTAAACAAGGAATGAACAATCTTCAGGTTTATACAAAATTTCTTTCTAAACCTAATACCTGGCTAATCCTGAAAATTGACTAAGTCTGATTTAATTAAAAATCTAAAATTTAAAAGTTACAACTTAACTCCTAGGAACCTGAAACCTATTCCAATGGATTCAAAGGGTACCTAATCCCTTTATACAAGTATACCTTAAAGTATAAGTAAACTTATACTTAAATGTTATAATTGTATAAAACTCTGAATCCTATTTTCCTCGGTTTATACTGGACTGCTCGGTTGACACAGTATTGCTCGGTTGACACACTACCGACCTGGCCCGGTTAACACTAAACCGACCTGGCTCGGTTAGCACACTACTGACCTAGCTCGGTTAACACACTACCGACCTAACTCGGTTGACACATTACCGACCTAACTCAGTTGACACATTGCCGACCTAACTCGGTTGACACATTACCGACCTAACTCAGTTGACACATTACTGACCTAGCTCGGTTAACACACTACCGACCCAGCTCAGTTTACACACTGAACCGACTGGAACTGCAGAGAACGACTGCCAACTTTGTCTTGCGGGTAAAACTGGGCATTATGGGGACTAAGGTTGCCTAATATGAGCACGACCCATTTGAGATCTCCCAGTTTCCCTTCAGAAATGGCCCATCAATCCTCTCTATCTATCTGAAAAATATATTCTAGATCTGGGAAAAGAAAGGTGGCACATAAATAGACATGAAACAGTAAGGTTGCAACAAAAGTTCTAAAATCTGGAAGCATTCATAATACATCCAATGACAGTAAAATACACTATCCTACAAGATCAAAACCACTTCTACCCTCCCAGGGAGGTTTCACCACAGTGAACATACAAACATTCGTAAAATAACTTTCCACAAACACATTTCAAATACATAGAAAATAAAACATATATATATTATTTTCGATTCTAAACAAAAAGGTAAACAATCATAATCTCATCAAGTAATAGATCATTCATATACACAAGATAATAATACTACAATAATGCATATATATATATTTTGCAACCATAGCACAATATACAAAAACTTTTCCAGAAATCTAGATTTTACATTCATTCTACAAAATAAATCTACTTCTCAGGATGGATTCCAACCTGGAGTCCTGCGAAGACCAGTTGGAGAATAAGGAAGATCAAACCCTCTCCAATATTTCCAACACTCATTTGAATCCCTTTGCTTGCAATCTTCTAGCCTTTACCCGTAACAATCCAAATGCCAAACTCACAGGATAAATTTTCTACAATAATGATAATAATCCTCTTCTCCCAATCAACTCTTCTCCCAACTCCTTTTACACAGGAAATCTTTCCTGTAAATAGAATGGAGGAGGTGGTTGCACAGGTAATCCAACCGGTGCAACCATCTCAACTATCCATCTATTAAAGAGATGGTTTTGAAAACCCATTCCCGAAAAGGGATAAATAAACTATAATCTAAGTCCCCAAATTTAAGGATATTAAAATAAATATTATAATCTTAAAACAATTTATTAAATTATTCAACTATGGTAATAGGATAATCCTATTTACCATACTGCTAATTGATCTAATTATTTATTAATATAATAAATAATTACATGGTACTAATTATATATAAATATATGTATGCATATGCATATGTGTGCACCCATATGCCTGTGTACATGTATTATTATTATTATTATAAATATTATTACAAGCATAATATTATTATTATAAAACATATTATTATTTTTATTGCTATAGACTCTTTGTCGTTATTAGTATTATAAAATAATACCATAAATAAGGTACATTATTATTAATGTTAAACATTAGAATAACATTATTATAAACTATATTGTTTATTCATACCTTAATCCTCATTCTAAAATATATATGTATATATTAAGTAGCCACTAACATAAGTTAGAATTTTACCACTATTATTTAAAACCTTTTTTTTTAAAATTAATATTTCCTTAGACATTAAAATACCATAAAATTAATCCTTATCATGGGTATTAAAACCACATGATTTAATTGCACTCAAAATCGCTCCTAATGAGATACGCTACTAAATCATACCCTCAAATGAACAATAATCTACATCCATGATCTACTAACAGAATTGAACATATCACGAAGGCAAGAACTAGCTACAAGATCCACAATTCCATCAACTACAAAACCACATAAGATATTCACACAAGGGACTGACTCGACACTTCCCACCTAAGGATAAAAGGATCAAAGGTGAAGTTTCTTCCTGTGGACCTGGTGATACCTCCGTAACAACAACAACGATTGAGGATTTTGAGGGATCGCTCAGACCTGTGAAGCTAGGTGGAGACGACACCCGGTACCTGCAATCCTGCATCACCAAGAAGAGATACATATATATATACATATGGAGATACAAATCAGATATATGCAAGCAAATGACCAGGATCGATACATCGTGTGGACCTCAACTAAGTGAGTAACTACGACTTCGTCCTGGAGTCATGAAAAACACATCAGACACATCCATGAAACATAAAACATCATGATAGTGGTTAGATTCAAATAATTGGGTTAGATCCATATAAAAATAGATAATTTTCTAATCTCATAAACATGTAATTACTTACCATAAATGAGCATATTCATCATGTCATCATCCACAAAACATAAATGTAAATGTATAGTCTTGACCATAATAATAATAAAATGTCCAAATCAAAAAAGTCTAAGTATCACCATAGGAGAGGTATTACATTTTAGATCATACTCAATGATCCATCATTAGAATGAAAGAATGCTAGGATGCAAACAATATTTTTCAGCATATATAGGCAAATATCGTAGATGGATTTGAGCATATATTTGTACTTAGTGGGCCATTCATCTCCAACATAGATTTCTGTATACAAAGACTTTAGCGTGAGTATATTATTGTAAGAAACAGAGGAGAAAAACAATTGTATTAAATATACTTATTGAAATAAATGTTTTGAAGTCTCTTTTAGAAGTTTTGTAGCTTAATCTCCATCGACTGATTGGGAGGAAGGGCACCCACTCTTCAACCACTGATGGATTGTAAATAATTTATTTTTAGCAGAGTATGCATTCGTGTGTCTTGATTCCAATTAGTTATGTTTTGCATTGTTGCATTTCTATGTTAGATATGCATTAATAAATTTTGTGTATAAATGATCAGTATTTTATTTCCATATTTTTCATTGAGGTAAAAATAGGTTTTGAAGGGGCCCTAAAACCTTGTACAAAGATAAAACTAAAGATTGATCAATAAAAGTTCTCGAAACACAACAAACCAGCCAAACCAAAAGGCCAGAAACCCCAAGAAACACCCAAAAATGAATGCTGCTAAAAAAGGAACAAAGCAACCCAAAGAACAAAATATCCAAAACATTGCACAAGATAAACCTTTAGAGATCCAAAATAGAAGGAAATGAGACTAAATTTTAGTTCCCTTCATATGGGACTGAAGGGTCATGTCAAAAAAAATGGAGGACTTCTTAGAATGTTTTCCTTTAACAGTGATCCAACCTTCTTCAACTCTACCAACCTCATCCTACTAGCACAACAAATCTAAAATTGAAGATCTAGCACCCAACAAAGGAGTTAATCTCCCATTAAAGTAGCCAACACATGGCCAACACATGGTCAACACTAGTCCCTTCCATGGAAGGATCCAGCAGAGCCAACACCCACCAAACCACCAGTAGAGGTCTCGACACCATCCAAAGAAAAGGCTAGTCTAGAGCCAGCATAAGGGCGTATAGGACCAAAATCTATAGCAACAACAAACCCAAGAGGATCAACAAGAAGCAAAGAAGGGCCTGGACCATCCACCACCACATTAGACACAAGAGTTCCTAAGTCAGGAGTAGACTCCTTCCCAACATGAGAAGAGCTTTTCAGGACTGTGTAATGCTGGGTGGATGCACCCTTCCACCAAGAAGGAGAAGATTTGTTCTTCTTGAGATCCAAGCCACATTGGGAAGAAATGTGACCAGTCTTAAATCATTTTCGACACCTAAAAGGAATACCTTCATAGTCAAGCTATTGGATAAGATCCCAAGGATGATTTAATTTTAATTTTAGTTGGGAGTCACTTCAAGGAATCAAGCTCTACCAATATGTAGGCAAAAGTAGAATGATAAATATTAGAAGAAGCATGATCCAACATCAAAAAGTCCCCCAGAGCCTCACCCACTTCCTCAAGGACAAAATCATGCCATAGATGGAGGAGATTAGGGATCCTAACCCAAATAGGGATCTTGCTAAAGATTTCAGAGGAGGGGTTGAAATTGGGGTGCTTGGACTTAACCATCAACATAAATTTGTCCTCCACCCAGCTAAAGAAGTTATCACACATGATCTTATCTCTATCCTCAACATTATCAAACTTAGCTATGAAAAATCCTTTTTCCATAGGAAAGATATGAATAGTATCTGATAATATTGGTTCCCATCTTCTAGAGACCCTATCATGCAGTTGTGGTAGGCTAGGCTAGAATCCCTGAAAATGGTAGATCAGACCATGAGACTTAAAAATATCAGTGCTATTCACCAAATCCTCTTCATCTTCCAATAAAAGTTTAACAGAGAGAGAGAAACTCACTGAAATCAGGGAAATGGAGGACACATTACTAGAAGAAACCCTAGCATTCCACTCGTGATAGTCTTGGAAGTAACATTGGCAAAAGACCCCGCCGCAAGAAAATACTGCTGACCAGGAGCCTTGAGACCATCCGTAGCAGTAGGAGCTCTGATACCATCTGAAGTAGGGGGAGAAGGGTGAGAAGAAGTTGACTCAACCCCCTTACCAGTAATCACCGCAAGAGCAATCTGGGACGGGGCAACCTTGCCAGAAGATGGGCATCCATTGCCAACAGGAGGAGGAAGAGATGAGCATTCATCGCCAATAAGAGGAGGAGATGGCAGGTCAAAAACCCTAGTCGATGAAGACTTCGCAAAGGGGGATTTTTTTTGAAATAGACGTTCATCGCCAACAACATGCAAAAAATTCTTATATAAAATGTTAAGATAATTTTATATTCTATATTTTATTTCCATGTTATAGAATTAATTTCTTTGGCTTTTATTTTGATTAATTTGTTGTTTTAGAATTCACTGTCATTATTTATTCTAGAATATAATAGAATAGATTATGTCATGAGGAAGTGATAGTTTCTATCGTGAATTTTATTTCAATTTACAATAGGTTTTCTTTTCCTAGCTGTATTCATTCCCACTCTTCCCACGACTTTCATCGCTTAACGACATATTTCCTGGACAAGTTTGTGCCTCTGAATTGACATTGACATGTATAGACCAACTAAAATTCAATATTAAACATCTATTCTATTATACTCTTTGCCCCACTGTTGGCCTATCACGATTCTATTATACATCTATCTATGTGAGGCAACTTCACAAAACACATCAAATGTTCCTAAGTTGTACATTTTTGGCTATGCTGGTTTTTCCATATGGAGATATTCCAGATGATGTGTGTGGTAGATGAAAAAGAACACACTGACATTAAATATCATTCATCATAATGGAAATCTAATGAAGGTAATTAATACAAAACATAATAAATACAGTTAAATTCGTAGTGTTAGGGCCATACTTTATGGAGCATAACCAAGAAACCTATAAGATGTGGCAAGCCCTGAATTGGGAAGCAATAAAACAAAATGGCTTTGATTTCAATGCATAGGTTTTATATTAGTTAGGAACCTTAATAAAGCTATCAATAAGCACCACTACTTGAGCCTCTCTTTCCACTATTAAATCCTTACTCAATTTCGACAAGTGTTTGATAATCTAAAGAATTATTTTGGCATGGTTGTGCTCTATTTTTTTTAAAAAATATTTATATATGTAATGTTTATATATTTGTTATTTAATTTTATATAATGCATATTATATTTATTTTTATTCAATATAAATTATTTAATTTATTTAAAAAATATTATATTAAAATAACATATATTGAATAATAGTTATATATTATTACATTAAATTTAATATTTATATTTATTATTTAATTTGTATATTTTTTTGATATTTATTATTAATACTAATATATTTTATCATTACATATAAACATCAAATAATTAATATATAAAATTGCAATTCTAAATATAATAGAGATACAAAGAGGTAGATAGAGATAGATAAAGAGAGAAAGAGAGACAAGTATAGAGAGAAATATGATAGAAAGAGGAAAAGAGATATTGAGAGATATTGAGAAACATTGAGGTAGATAGAGATAAAGATATATATCTCTCTCTCTATACATACACACATACATACATACATGCACACACACACACACACGTGTGTGTGTGTGTCACATATGTGTATGCGTGTGTGTACAACTTTGTATTTATATCTTTCTATCATTCCATCTCTCACTCTCTTCCTCTATATTTCTCCTTCTCCCTCTCACTTTGTCCTTCCAACTCTCCCTCTCCCCCCCCCCCTCTCTCTCTCTCTCTCTCTCTCTCTCTCCTTCCTTTATATCTATATATATCTTTCTATCTATATCACTCCTCTCCCTTTCTATCTATTGAGCTATCTCTCCCCACCCCTCTCTTTCTACATATTTTTGTCTAATTCTATCTCCTTTACTCGCTAGATATTGTTTCCCTGTCCCTCTCAATCTCTTTATATCACCCCCCTCTCCCTCCCTATCCCCTTCTCCATCTTCATACATCTCTATCTCCTAGTCTTTCTCTTTCCCTCCCTATTTTTCTCTCCCTCTCCATCTCTATCCGTATGTTTCTATCTACCTCTCTCCCCCTCCCTCTTTATATCTTCTTGTATCTCTCTCCATCTCTCCCCCTCCTTCTACATCTCTCTAGTTTTCCCACTATATCTCCCTATCTCCCTCTATATTTATCTCTCCCTCACCCTCTCTCTATCTATTTTTCATCCTTCTATGTTTCTCCCTCCCTCTATCTTTAGACATGTCTCCCTCTCTCTATGTGTTTCAACTCCACCCTCTATCTCTCCTTCTCCCTCTTCCTAAAATTATATACAGGCTACATCTCTTTGTTTCCCATCTCTATCTTTTTATATTCTTTCTTCTATATCTCTCTACCCCTATATCTCTCCCCCTCTTATCTCTATCTCTATCTCTATAAAAGGATTGATTAATTCTCATAGCCGCCGAATGACCAAAGCAGCAAAGGAGGGATGCATTCATCTTTGCCAATAATTACTGGATTTGATTCCCTTCAATTACATAAACCTAACTAATTTCTTTTTCTGTACCGTTTCAAATCCTTACACTTGTTGAATTTCTTAAAACTTGCCACCCTATAAATCATGGAACATAATGAAAGCTAGACAAGATTAGGGATACCACGAATACACCACATTCTAGAAATTCTCTATATGTATGGTTGTCCAGGAGATTTGGAGAAATTCTCTCCATGCCTGTTTTTTCCTTGTCAGATTAGCAACACGGTGTCCTTTAACATGCAAAGAACTATTTCAGGAATGCTTTATTTATTTAATTAATTAAAGTTAATGGTTTTATTTATTTAATTCAAATTAATTGTTTTATTTATTCATGTTGAAATTATTGGTTTTACTTATTCACTCCAGTTTAATGGTTACTTGACACAAACGTACGGAGAACAAAATATATGGCCTTTGCTTATTTTAAATTTTATTTAACAAGAATTTGGTATTTTATTAAGTCAGACGAAGTTTTAATTATATATTTTTATTTTATTTAAAAAAAGACGAGGTACTTCAATTGTTTGAAAGAATGTCCGAGAGGAATGTGATCTGAAGGAGTGCAATGGCAGGAAATGCATAATTGAATTCGTTGAAAAGGCTTTTGAGATTCCAAAGCATGAAATGAACTTGGCAGGTACAAAACCCAGTTCTACAATCTTTGCCAATACGGAACATCGCGTGACCATCCATCAGTATTCATCTTCTCAGTTTTATAGTTGGAAATGCATACACTCCTTATGTATGAAGGCATCTTTGGATGGTGTGGACAATGATTTCAATCGACCATATTTGAGGATGGGAATCCACTACACATTATTATAAAGGTTGTTGAGGGAAAGATAGTTAACAATATAGTTGGAGTGCATACACTTGAAAGCTAAATTGTCTATTGAGGGGATGATGCAACAAATGCCATAAGATATATAGAAAGTTGTTGACAAGGGAAAACTTGCAATGGTTAATGTTAAAGTTGGGAGTAATGAAGATGATAATATATTTCACAATGGCAATAATATACATAGAAAGTTGTTGAGAAGGGGAAACTTGTAATGGTTAATATTAAAGTTGCCAGTAATGAAGATGATAATATACATAGAAAGTTGTTGAGAAGGGGAAACTTGCAATAGTCAATTAAAGTTGGGAGTAATGAAGATGAACTTGCATACATATTTGTTTCAATTGAAAAATAGGGGCGATCATAAGCATGTTCACAATTACCACTTGTTTTTAATTGTACTATAATAAATAGATCTTGAAGAGTTAGAGATTAGCTAAAAGAAAGACAAAACATTTAGTCGAGATGACAAGTTCTACGGGAGGAAAGGATGGTTATTAAATGCAATTGAAGAACATGTTCTTGAAGGTTAAGTTGTTGGTGAGTGAATGATTCTTGGATTGAGAGCACACTTAGTGTCCACTTCACCATGATCAATTATTTGATTTTCTACTCTCAAAATTTATAAGTTTCATGTTACCTTTTTGTGAAAGTGACTTATGTCACTCATTATAATGAAAGGTTATAAAATGTACCTTATTTTATAAAAGTGATAACAATCCTAACCAAATGAGGTTTATTATTTTCAAAACCAATGCATTTTCGAAAAGGTAGTTAGGAGATCTTTATAAAGTAATTATTGGGTAGTTAAAAGGGGGGTTATCCTATGAAGCTTATATATATACAAGTTTTTTTTCATTGTAAAGGGAGACTTTTCAGAAGGTGATGGAGAAATTTTATGTTCATACTTTGGTGCCTAAGGATTTTTGAACTCGTATATTTTCAAAATGATAATAAATAATGCATCTAATTTGTATGCCCAGAATGCATTAGTGAGTTATTATCATTGAATTTTCATACGCTGAGTTGGTAATCCCTTTGTGTATTTATGTAATCTAACACTTTCTCATTCCAGTACTATATGTAATTGTTAGAGTAAAGTATTAATTATATTAATTAATCTTTACTCCCTTCTTAAGATGTCAACTCCTTTTTGCTTTAGTTAAAAGCACATGCACTAGTTGTTCTAAACTCATGCATTAGTCATGTAATTGTTAAACTGATTATTACATGCACTAGACTTTGCTTTTCAAGGCTTTCGATCTCCTTTATAAGGATGATCCATTGTATATTCTATTCATTCATTAATTGAGGACATTTTCTTCTTCATATTTTTGAGTCAAACCCTTGCCCTCTTCTTGTCTCTACTTCCTTGTAACAGGTTTTTGTATGCAGGTGATCTTCGGGTTTTGTGGATTTGTATTGCTCAAATCCTACATGGTATCAGAGCTTACCTCTCTTGTACCTAAATATTTTCCCTCTATTGAGGACTTTCTGATGAAGTTCAAACAGCAAAGATCTTTGTTACATGGATGTGGAAAGCAAAAGACTAATAAAGAGTGCATTTATCTGATTCTGTCTAAGCTTAGGGGAAACTTTCAGATCTTCTCTTCTACCTTTCATTCTACCATGGATGCTTTGGGACCTACATTCACCATGCCCACTTTTGAGGTGTTCTGTGATCATTTGACTAGAGAGCAGGCCAAGCTTACTTAGTTGGAATCTCTAACAAGATCAAAGAACCAAGCATTGGTTGCCCAACCATCCAAAGAAAAGCAGAAGCAGATATCAGATTCCTCTTCTCAGCACTCTATTGGCCCACCATCTTCTTCTAAGAAGGAGAAACAGAAGACTGAGAGACCTACATGTTCCTATTGTCAGAAGGGACCTCATGATGAGTCACATTGTTTTCAGAAGAGATTTGATGGCTATGAGAAATAGATTATAGATTTGCAAGCTCTTCTTCAGAAGAGCACTGTTTCCTCTCCATCCTCTTCTACCTCATAGGGGTCTGCTTTTCAGTCTTCCTCCATATCTTCGACATCTGGACAGGGTCATGCACTACGGGCATCCATTGCATCCCCTTCACAGGTCCCTTGGATACTGGATTCGGGTGCTTCTCACCATATGGCATCTTCTCAAGGGGTCTTCTCTACTGTTGAGGCTTCTCCCATTCCTCATATTCTCATGGGGAATAACACTGTCCTGACAGTATGCGGGAAAGGTTCAGTAGGCATTCAGGATGGCACATTCAATGATGTATTGTATGTTCCATCTCTGTCTATAAACCTTCTCTTGATTTATCAAATTACACACAGTGGATCAGGGAAGACAGTTGAGTTCACTGCAGATTCAGTCTTCATTCAAGATAGTGCGATAGGAGGCATTGTTGCTATAGGGACAGTTGATCATTCCACTTGTCTCTACACCTTCTCACACTTTGGTCCACCATCTCCATTATCGGAGCACATCTCTCCTCTTTTGTGAGAGCCTCATGTGGTGCAGTCAGGTCGCTTGAACTTTTGTATTGTTCCCGAGATCACTGCTATGACTGCCACACCACATCTTGTTGAGGTCTTTTCTCTTCAGCGGGATTCTTCTTCAGCACTGCCTGACCCTCTAGCTCCATTCATCGAGCCACCAGGTGCACTTGTTGAGGATTCTACAGAGGATATTCATATCCTCTTTCATGACAGTGTCAGCACACCTGTCACACCACCTACATTGGGGATTCCCTTTCAGGATCCTCGTGTTTTCTCATTTGAGCATTAGTTAGGCCTTCCAGTTTCACCTCTCATTCAGGGGTTTCCTTGTTCCATGCCTTTGTTTCTTTCGCATTGGAGTTCCATTGGTTCGATCATTTCCACAGGGGTTCCATTATTCTGGGGGGGCTTTGGTGTCTCATCCCTCTCTCATGGGGGGGGCTGGTTGTACTTATGGTTTTGAGAGAGTCTCTTGAGCCATTTCTTCTTTTTTTTTTGCATTTTTCTATCTCTTTTTGGAGTAGGGTTTTTTACCATTGGGTTTTCTCTATTTCTCCATTTTATAGAGATTTGGTTGTGCTGGGTACCTCATCAGACCATGTTGCCGGGACCCATTTTTATGCTTTCAGCGTTATAGTTTCCTTTGCTTTCTTTTTGCATTGTTTGTAGCTGCATTGTTGCTCATCTTAAGGGGGGGTGTTAGAGTAAAGTATTAATTATATTAATTATCTTTACTCCCTTCTTAAAATGTCAACTCCTTTTTGCTTTAGTTAAAAGCACATGCACTAGTTGTTCTAAGCTCATGCATTAGTCATGTAATTTTTAAACTGATTATTACATGCACTATACTTTGCCTTTCAAGGCTTTTGATCTCCTTTATAAGGATGATCCATTGTACATTCTATTCATTCATTAATTGAGGACATTTTTTTCTTCATATTTTTGAGTCAAACCCTTGCCCTCTTCTTGTCTCTACTTCCTTGTAACAGGTTTTTGTATGCAGGTGATCTTCAGGTTTTGTGGATTTGTATTACTCAACTCCTACAATAATTGGTGAAATGGAATCACCCTTGGTATCTTGGTTTTAATGTGATAAGATAACTCATTTCCTCATATGTTGAGATTTGTTATCCTTCTTTTGTCTTCACACATCAAGAATTATTTACTGCTAAAATTTACCCCTTGTAATAAATTATCCATTGTGAATCTCAAATTGTATTTGTATGTCTATTGTTTCATTTTCAATTAGCCATCTTTCTTCAGCTTTATCTTGTCTCCTTTTTGTAATTTCAAGTTAGAAGTACACAAAAATCTTATAAATGCCCCATCTTATGAGGGAGCTACCCCTCTCAAATGTAAGAAGATTGTGGCTTTACTATAACTCTCCAACTATTTGCATAGTTTTTACTACTCTTTGAGAAAACAAGATCAACTTTGGAGATGAAATCATGAAAAATATGTTTACCAATAAGAAGCTATGTATCAAGGAGTAGTTAATGCTACTATTTAAGCCATTTGGCTTAAAAATATTCTCATTGAGTTTGATATTCCATTCCGTAAGCGTATGGTCATCTATTGTGATAATTAAAGTGTGATTCAAATCTCATGTAACTTAGTCCATCATCAAAGAATAGTAGACACCAAGTCACCAAAGCATTTAGTGAGAGAATGTTCATTCACAAAATAAATTCTTGGTACACGATTGTTATCCTCTTTTGAGGAGGCTACTTAGTTCTTTCACTTTTTCACTCTCTATTATTAAGCAAAAACTTTCTTTTGTGGGAGGGGGGTATTTCCTATGTACATGAGTACTTCCTCATGCTCATTCTTTGGGATCCATCATCACATCCACCAAAACTATGCTTAAGGCCCAAATGTTAGTATAGATTTTTTTCCTAGTGGGATATTTATTTTTTTATGTCCTAGGTTTTTCCTACACTATTATTAAGCTTTCTTAGGCTAATAAAGTGAGTTCACTTAATTCATTACTAGTAGATAAGGTTTCACCATCCTATAAGGGAGGATAATTTACTATTTTTAGATAACTTGGTGGTCACTCTAGGTATTAGTTAGCTTTGCCACCATCATCCTCCCTAGTTCTATATACTCTCATCACCTAGCTTGTATTTTCATTCATTTATGTTAATTCTTGTATTCATTCCTTTGTAGATTTTTTTTTCAGCTCCTAATGCAATATTGTCATCTTGGCTTACACCTTTTGGAATCACAATTTTTTATTGTGTTTTTATTTATAGTTTTGTAAGTTATTTCTTTCATAGAAAGGTCATGGTTAAATACATTTGTTTTAGATTTCTTATAGTGAATGAAAGGGAATAATAGAAGGCTAGGAAAATGAGGCTGAGAGAACTACTTTGAAAGTGAAACACAAACAAAATTATATATCCTTTATCATGCAATGCTAATAATTTGAAGTTATCAATTTGTGAATAGGATAATTTCTTGTGACAAAAGTTATATTGATAAAATAACACGCATCTTACAATAACTATAGATTATATTTAAGACAAATAAAATGTTAGGAGGAAATCAAAGATAATTAAGAAATACATGATTTTCTATATATTTTGGCTAATGGCTTGTCTTCAAGGGCCACACTAGCTTCGTAAAAAATGTGTTTTTTCCTCCAATGTTTATCTATGTTTAATTTCACCTAAAGATTGCAAATATAATGTCTATGATGGTCTCTAGGAAGGTCAAATTTATAATATTTCTTGAGATCTCTATCTTAAGTTTCATGAGAAACCTCAATTTAAAGAGAAAATATCATTCTTTCATTTACGTTTTATCACAAGCTTTGTAAAAAATCTCAATTCAATGTAAAATGTCTTCTTTGCATCTAATAATGATGGGGCTTAAAGCTTCTACAATCCACAACATTTAAAGAGAATATTTTATTATAATTATAATTAAATAGAGAATTCAAATGATCAATGGTTTTTTCATTATCGAAACTACAAAGAAGACAAGATTTAAAGAAAATAATTATTCTATGATAAATTTATAATTCTCAACCTCAATATTATGTAATTTTCTTCACTCATTGCTCATCATCATTTATTTCCTACTAGACCCTAATTTCAGAATATGTTGACATACTTACTTTGAGATCTTTACAAAATCAAGTCTTAGGTTTAATGCACAACTAAACTAATTATTGATCCAAGGGATTTGTAGACATCATATCAATGAGAAACAATGGAACACCAATACATTACCATGCTACACTAAAAATTGTCGGCATAAGGTGTCATACACCTTGCATAATGTTTATTTTATTATTATGTGTGTGGTGCACCTAGGGGTACCTAGATGGATGCACATCACTAGGAGCTAAAATTATTGGGACCACTTTATGCATTGTATATAACATTGGAAAATATATATAATGCGGATTTCACACTGAGAAAATGCATTTAATTTAATATTAGAAAATATTAATAAAGTGAAAACTTAGTACCCAATATTAAAGAGGGGTCAATGTTATTGTATTTAGATGGTTTAACAATGCATAGTTTTACTTCACCACTTAGTTGTATTTGTGTGAACTTATGTCCATATAAGAAAATACATGTTTAGTGGTTAAGGTTAACTGGGTGAGTGGATTATCATTATTGAGTCTTTTTGAGGAGTGTATATATGTGAAGCATCACAAGGGATGTGTGGATTCAAGCTTGGAAACATGGAGGATGCATTGAAGGGCTTGATATTGTAAAAGTATTCATTGTAACTTTGTAAGTGCTTTGTATTCTTTATTATTGATTACTAAAATTGAGTATGGATGCTTTTGGAGGCTAGGATTTTCCCACTTGAGGGTTTTCCCAAGGTATATCATGTGTTATATGTGGCTTATCTATTTGATCTTTACATAATGGTTATTTTGTAAGATTGTATGCATGATTTTATCTCATGGATTATGTAATAAATAGAATAAATGAAGTATTCATTAATGCATTATTTCCTAACAAGTGGTATCAAAGCTATTATGATTAGATTTTGAGTCATAACCCTAGCTTGAGTGGATTAGATGCAAAGTTGAAGCCATAGATAGAGATGAAAAATTTGGGACATTACAAAGAATAAAATACATTTGCAAGTTGTTTTATTCTAGATTTGAGGGTTTTGGGTTTATTGTTATGACACATTGTTTGCAGATTTTGGGTTTTAGAAAAAAAAGGGTTAAAAGGGTTTCATGGAATGGGCTATCATATGAGGGTTTATAGGGGAAATTTTATAGATGAACTCTCGAGACAAAATGAACCTTACCATTGGATTTGAGTTGGGCAAGAAAAATAGATTGATATAAAATTTCCTTTATTTTGACCAAGTTAAAAAAAAACTACAAAAAAGCTCTAACCTCTGTAGATTTAAAAAAAATTCTCATTGCTAAAAATTAATACCCTACAAATATTTTCAGCCAAAATAAAATAAAATTGATTGGGAGGTGCTTTGTTGTTTTGAAAAGAAAAGAATAAATAAAATATTTTTTGGGTGGACACCCCTACTTGTACCAATGCCCACAATGATGACAATATTGTAAGGTATCAACAACACCTATGAGTTGTAGGTGTTTTCGACCCCCATGCAACTAGTTGGTCGACTGATGTCACTTGACCATTGTCACTTTTAATCAATCCACCGCTTGAAAAAAAAACTTGAAGACCCATATCAAATTTAAATCTGCCATTTTTTTCTCTAAACTTCAAAAATTAAATTGGTTTGGATTTTAAAATCAAGTCCACAAATTTCGAGCATCGCCATAGCCATGCCCACCGCCTAGGGTGCCAATGGTGCACCATTTCTACTGGTGGCTTTGTCCTAGTGTTACTCATGAGTAGCATATATAGAAAATTTGGTTGTTTCTTCAAATGAGAAAAAATTTCATCCAAGTTGTCAGGTTTCTTATATTTGTTGGAAAGTTGGTTTAGAGAATGATGCAATGGTATATGATTAGTTCTATGATTTTTTTTCATTTTGACTAGTTTTTGGGGTCCAAAAGTCATATATTCTTATTTTCACAATTTTGAGTGTAACTTTTGCATATGGTTTCAATTTTGAATAGTCATTGGAGAGAATGAGCAACGTACTAAATATGTTATTGATGGATTTCATTTTGATGTGCAAAATGATTTTGGCTCTTTTTTGATCACTTGTAGGTGCCTTAGATTTGGGGTTTGATTGTGTGAGCATCCAAAGGATTCAAGAGGTGAAACCTTGAGGGAGTACATAAGTTTATGTGATATTAATAATGATAGAATTGATTTTTAGATTTAATGCTTCTTGGTACAAGTTTAAAGTTACCTTTTAGAGTTGGACTTTGATGTTGACAAGTACACAAGTTTCCTTGAATTTTGAGGACATGTTTGGGCATAGTTTGAGACTTGGAGTCTACTATGGGGGAAAGTTGAATGTAGGTATACTATTGGTGATGATTATGGTGTCAAGGTTATGTAGGTACATATTTGCATTCACATGTCATTATCAACTATTTTTTGGTTTGGTGGTTATTTGGTTTGATATTAGTAGGTTCTTATCTTTGTGATACTTGTTTTGGTTCCTTGACTATGATACTTGGGTGTGTCCATATTTGGAAAACCAGACTTGGGATTGTTTTTTTATTTGATTCATACAGTCTATAAGACTATCTTATTTGATATCTTGATTTACAAATTGCTAATGTGATGATGAATTTGCATGTTTTATTTCTTAGATATTTAAGTTACATAAGTTGTGGATTAGCTACCCATTTTGCTAGAGTGAGATGACTCATATATAGACTAACCATATCTAGGTTATTGACTTAGTGTTGATGTATAATTTGTTAGTTGGCCTTGTATATGGTCATTTTTTCATTGGTATGTTTTCTTTGAGATTATAGGATGACGGATAAGAGTACCTAGTTAGTCAATTGTTGGGACTTGTAGCAATGCGGGTTATCATGATTCCATAATAACTTTGTTGGATTTCATTGGTTATATATTTTAGTAATATATTTTGAAAATGATGCATACAAAATGTAGGATTGATTCTTGATGGTTTTTTGGTGGTTTTATCTTCTTGACTTGGAGATTTTGGTTTCACTTGATCTAATTGATGTTTCAATCATGTATATGTAGACCTGGATGATCTCATTTAGGAGATGGTTACTATAATGCCATGTGTTACTCAATATTAACACTCAATGGAAGTTGGTGTAAATTATGTGAATTCACCATTGGGTGGTGGATGCTATTCTTTAATGTTTGAAAATTTTAAGAGGTGCTTAAGATCCTATTGTTTCAAAGGATTCTTTCACATTTGTAAGCTCACTGTTAAGAGATGGTTATCTTGATGTGTTTGGAGAAGTTGATTCTTGATTTATAGTGTGATTGGTATTTTATCATAAGTTTCTCTTGATGTGATCTTAGAGGTTTGAGATGATACACGTTCTCTTATGACTACAATGTTTGCATTGTTGCATGTGATCTCCTAGGAGGAAATGACTAGATCATGATGTCATGTTTGGGTTCCTGATTTTATGGTTGGAAGTTTGATAGTCGATCTTGTTTGATTCTCTTGGTATTGAGTATATTGATCATTTTATTGGACCTTCATGGTTATGATGGAATAATGTTGGAAAATTATGCATATACTGCTAGCATTGATGTTTTGTCATTGATGTCAACATATTTCTACTATTTGAGATAGTGTTCCTGAGATGTTCAGTTAGATGTTTTGTTCGGTGTAGTTATTGTATTGAAGATAATAATATGTGGATGATATAATTTTGTTGAGGGATGTTAGTAGTTGATTTATGTCAATTTATAGAGGATCACATGGTGATTTCAGTGAGTTATTGATTTATGTGCTGAGACTGGTATTTTTGGATGTTTAATGGTGACAATGTTTCAGTGTTTGGTTCAGTATGGTTTGGTATTGCAATATTTTGGTATGTGGACCTATGTAGCATGTTTGGGAAATTAATGTGTGTCAAAGTGATTGGTTCATGATTTGGAAGTTTGCAAGTAAATTTTCTTGATTGAAAAAGGTTACTATTGTGTACTTGACGTTCGATTCAAAGTTTTTGATAAATTTAGAGATAAGAGTTAATGTGGATGTTTCTAGATTGTGTTCCTATTGTGTTTCTGATTTACATTGATCAAAATGATCGCATTTGGTGATTTTCTATTGGAAATTTCATATTATTTGTGTTCTTGGCCGACTTGGTGCTGTAGCATGTTGTGAATGTTCGAGGTGTGATTTATGGATGCTTAGCATGTTAGAGGATGAAGACTTGGGACCATAATATATCTTATCTGACATTCATTGGTTCACATTGATATTTCATTGTGTATGATTGTAATTTTTTAATTGAGATGTTGAGATTTTTTCCAACCTTATTTATTTGTTTAAGATTGATGAATTGTATCCCTTTGTAGATCGTGTGTGAGTGCAAGTGGATGTATATGTGTGGATGAGAAGAAGTATGAGTGGAATCTACAATTAGGGTAGAGATATGATTATAATTTGTACTTCATTGGAACTGATTCAGACATATTGAAGATGCTATTATCTAGTTCATGATTTGTGGATTATTATCCATTGTGGATTGTATTCCATATGATTGATGTAAGGCAGTAAGCCTTCCTCAGGGTTGTAGCCCTTACTGTATTTGAGTAGTGAGCTCTAAGAAGTGTGCCTAAATGCATGTGCATTACTATTGCAATTATTTTAATAGGGTATAGTACTTTTAACATAGTACATCATCTTGTGGGTTCCATCCTCACAATGGTTTTTCCCCTAACAAGGTTTTCCATACAAAAAATATTGGTGTTATGTGTTGTTGATGTGTTGTGGGTCTTTGGTTGCATGTTTAATTATTAGATATGTGGCTTAAGGTTTAAGTTGGTTAAATTTTGAAGTGTTGGACACAATTGATTCACCCCCCTCTTAGTTTTGTGCTTCCATATTTCTATCAACTGGTATCAGAGCCTAGTTCCTCTTTGAGAGGCTTAATCGCTTGAGGAGATCCAGGATGGAAACTTTTAAGGAAATTTTGAGATTTTATGACACTAACTATTCTACATGGAAAGGCCACATGAAGAAACATTTGAGATGCATTGAACAAGACTATTAGGAGATCATAGAAGAAGTATATGTCCCTCCTGCAAATCTTTCTACTGATACTACTGATGAGAAGGAGAAAGATGAATACAACATTAGAGCTAAGGAAGCATTGTTGAGCACTGTGTCTGATACATAGTATAAAAATGTTATGGAATTGGAGAATATGCATGAGATCTAGATGAAGTTAGAGATCTTGCATGAAGGTGATGCCTTTGTGAAGAAATCTAAGTTGTAGAGTTTGAAAGGAAAGTATGAATCATTGAAGATGAGAAAATTGCCTCTTACATACAAAAGATTAATGAGATTTTTTGCATTATCAGATATGCTGGTGGATCATTGGAGGAAATAAACATTGTTTCTAATGTACTTAGGTCCTTGCCTCCTTCTTAAAAACACAAGATTTTTGCTATTTAAGAGATCCAAATAGTGACAAATGTGATAAGAGACACGTTGGTTGGTAATTTATCTACTTTTGAGATGAGTGAATTTGGTAACGATCTTCCTAAAGTTGAGTCTGCATTCAAAGCTACTCTTTCAAAGGATAAGACGAGATATGATCTGAGAGATAGCTCTTATAGGAGTACATCTAGATATGAAAAGGAATGAGAAGAGATTGAAGAAGCAGAGAGAAATCTTTAAGAATTTGAAGCTCTTATTACGAAGAGATTTCCTAAAGGTGCTAGTAAGTATGAAGGAAAGTTACCACTTAAATTTTTCTCTTGCAATAAGATTGGTCATTTTGCTTCAAGGTGTCTTGAAAGAGTTCCAAAGCATAGGCCTAGGAAACTCCAACCTAGATATTAGAAGAAATGTTATTATGTTGCCGATGAAGGTGTGACAAATGATGAATCTAAGAAAGGTGGTAAAAGTGACAATGAATGTGCATTTATTGCTATTTAAGGAAGAATATTTGATAACTAATGAGACTAATAGTTTCATGAATGTGGAAAGAGCCCTTTTTGCACATGTTGAAGAGAAAGATGAATGGGTGATTGAAAATGGATGTTCACATCATATGACTGGTGATAAGAAGAAGTTTGTGAATTTGGAAAGGTATGCTGATGGTATTATGAGATTTGGTGATGAAACTCCTTATCTGATCCATGGAAAAAGTTCCATTACTCTTGATGGTAAGAACAATAATGATGATGTATTCTATGTTGAAGGTCTAAAGAAAAATATTTTGAGTGTTGGACAACTAGTTGATAAAGGTTATGATCTGCAATTCAAAAATTACAAATGTAGAATCTTAGAAAGTTTAGGAGTTGAGATTGCATTAGGTACAAAAACTAAAAGTAATGTCTTCCATTTGAATAGTGCTGAGAATAGGTGTTTGATTGGTCAAATTGAAGATAGTTGGTTATGGCATAAGACGACGTGTCATGTGAATTTAGATAACATTGTGAAGATAAGTTCTACTATAGTAGTGAGAGATCTAACTAAATTGTTGAATCCTATTATTGCGATATGTAAGGAATGTTAGCTGGGTAAGATAACTAGATCTACTTTCAAGGGAAACAAATATTCTTCAAATGGATTGTTAGATCTTATGCATACTAATTTATATGGTCTTGATAGAACTAGAAGTTATTATGGAGACAAATATTTCATATTATTCATTGATGAATGCTCAAGGACGATGTGAGTTACTTTTCTAAAGGAGAAATCTAAAGCTTTTGAAAAATTCAAAGCTAAAGTGTCTTAGATTTGACAGAGAAGGTGAATTAAATGTATTTTTCTGAAGAACATGGTATAAAGAGAAAAAATTCTACACAATAGGCCCCACAATAGAATGGTATTATAGAGAGAAGAAACACATATTCTAGACACTACTAGGACAATGATGATTAAAGAAAATGTTCCTCATATTTATTGGAGAGAAGCTATGAGCATTGTAGTTTTTATACATTGAACTAGTACAAACCAAGTATGGTACTGGTAAGACTCCTTATGAAATATGGTATGGTAATGTTCCTATTATAAAATATTTTAGAATCTTTGGAAGCAAATGTTATATCAAAAGATATGAAGATTTAGGGAAATTTGATCCTAGATGTGATGAAGGTATCTTTCTTGGATACTCTACAAAGAGAAAGGAATAAAAATGCTACAACAATAGGTTGAGGAAGATAGTTGAGAGTGCTAATGTCAAAGTGAATGAAAGAAATCATAGATAAACTAGATCTTGTGGATATGAGTCAGATGATAAGGATGAAAGTAAAAATCAGGGACAACAAACTCTGAATCAAAATTAGATTGTTGCGGGGAATCAAGATGAAGTCATTGCAAATGATGAAGAAGAAGAGACACAAGAGTCCGGTATACATGCAAATCCTAAGAGTACTCCAAGGTATGTAAGATTGAATCAATTTGAAAATTAGATAATAGGTGATGAGAATAAAGGTATTCAAACTAGAAGGAGAGTTGTTGAAAATAGAGATGAGATTTGTTTGATTTCAAAGTTTGAACCTAAAGATGTAAGTGAAGCATGAAAAGATGAACATTGGGTGAAAGCTATGGAAGAAGAGTTAGATCATATTGAGAAGAACAAAAAATGGATATTGGTTCCCAAACCTAAGGACAAGAATGCAATTGGTACTAAATGGGTTTTCAGAAACAAATTGAATGAAGATGTTGAAGTGGTTCAGAAAAAAGTTAGACTTATTTGTAAAGGTTATGCAAAGATGGAGGGTATTAATTTTAAGGATGATTTTTCTCCTACTACTAGAATTGAAGCTATTAGATTATTTCTTTCTTATGCTGTTTGCAAATATTTCAAAATTTATTAGATGGATGTCAAGTCTACATTCTTGAATGGTGAGTTGGAAGAAGAATTTTATGTTCTGCAACCTAATGGATTTTCATTGTTTGATCATAGAAATATGGTTTTTTGATTGAAGAAAGTATTATATGGATTGAAACAAGCCCATAGAGCTTGGTATGAGAGATTGGACAAGTACTTACTAAAACTTGGATTTAACAAAGGTAACACCACTAGAAAGTTATACTTAAAGATTGATCATGATAGTATTATGATTAGTGAAGTATATCTTGATGATATCTGTGTATTGTGGAAATCACCTTCATAGGGTTAGTTCGTTAATAAATGAACAAATAACTAAATTAACCATAAAATAATGAGCTATTTAATTGCAAATAAAGACAACGAGCACTCTATGGCTCTCTATTTAGATATGATAATGGTAAGCTCTCAGCAAGCCTCCATTAGTGACAACTCTAAAATGATAAATGATAAATGATTAAGCTAATTAAGTGTATTCCAAAGAAAACTATGCTCAATTTAAGCTTAAAATGCCTTTCTAGCTAAAATTCTCAATAAGTTTGATGCAATTCTCAGATATATGGATGGATTTGTCATGATTTTGGTCTTCCTTTTATAGATTTTTGCAAGCATAGGGGGTGGATTTGAGTTGATCATGGTTGGGTTTGAGTTAAGTCCATGGTTCCACCTTTAGGGACAATTTAAATGGTTTGTCCTCAAACATGGGACAAAGAGACAAAATGAGTGGTCAACATTCTCTCACCTTATGTGTGATTGAGATTCTATTTGAGCTTGATCCATGTGAGTCCAATCCTTAATTCCTATTGGTTGAGGCATTTTCCTCCCATGTGGTGGGTGAGGGAAAATAGGGATTTAATAATTAAATTTAATTAATTTGTTTAGCCATGTGTACCCCTTAAATGCATTGATTTGATTTAAATTGGACTATACAGTTAATTGATTTATTTGATTTAAATTGATTTATTGGATTTTGATTTTCAATTATTATTGGATTTTGGCTTGATTGAAAATATTGCTTTGATTTTGCCTTAGTTTCTCACTTGAACTGATCTTGACCATTTTTAGGTGATTACAAATGCCCCTCTTTGAATCGATGGGGAAGCGTATTAGTTCAAAGAATGTCTTGATGTCCTAATGTAAAGCCCTGATTAATTGATGTTTGATTTCAATCTCGATAAATGATGGTGATAGTGATGATAGATCTAATGAAGTCTTGATTGATTGATGCTCTTGATGTTTGTCCCAATGAAAGATTGCTAATATGATGTTTGATTTGACCCGATTTGATGTTTTGACGCCCCACTTGATTAAAAGCAAAATTTTCTTCGATGAAAGATTATGCCTCTGATTTGATTAAGCTGATGATGTCTCTGATATGATCCGAGTGTATTCCCCTTGGAAATGAAATGAAATTTGATTTTGGTGAAAGATGTTGCATTTTTTATCATTTGCGTTGAATAGTTTCAACTAAGTGTTAATTTCGATTTCATTTCTGATATTGTCTTTGTGATGCCCTGATGACAAATGCCCTTGATTTGGCTGATTGGGTGTTTAATTTGGGTCCTGGGTAGTTTTTTGGTCAAAAGTGCCCCTTTTCAGGTTAAAAAGGCTATATATAGGGGTAAAAGGTCATTTTCACTATTCATTTTCACCCTTGCTTTTTACTTTTTCCCCCTAAATCCTCTGTGAGTTTCACAATGGTTTTCCCCTACCGAGAGCATAGATTCAAGTGAGGATGACATTACCAGCACCTGACCGGCTATGGACCTTCAGTATGTAACCCTGGAAACCTCCTTTGTCTATTTTAGCATTTAAATTCTAAAAAAAATGTTTTTTTTGAAAGAAAACCCTATTTTTTTTCCTTTTTAAAATTTAGCTGCACATCTAATCATTTTAGCAGCGCGTACAAGTTTGTTTGAGCGCATCTGTGGTTTTCTACAGTGCGTACAATCATTCTTGTTGCACATTCAAATGTGTGCCCTAGGTTAAGTTTTCTCCTTTAGGATTTCCTACAACGCTTATAATTTTAATTACGCTTTTAATGATTTTAGTAGCACCTACAATAGTTTTAGTAATGCTTTTAAGCTTTTAAGTAGCGCATTTGAATTTTAGCACATACAATCATTAAAATAGCATGTACATCCCTTTTTGGAAAAAAATTGAACCTTTCAGTCAGTTTTCCTACTTTCCTAGTTTAGTCAATTGGTCAATTGGCTTGTGTGTTGAGTCCTGTTTGAAACAAGTCATTTGATGTTGAATTTTGATTTGTCAATCCTTATTGGTTGGTCGATTATGATGATAATTTTTTTGTCCTCTCTAAATAGAATTAGAAAAATTGATAGTGGTTTGATTTGATTTTAGATTGGTCGATTGACTTGTGATGATTCAACATGTAATAATTTTGATTTTTTATGTGTTTTAACTTTCTTTCCGCAGGCTCACCTCCAGAAGTTGGCCATCCGAGGGTTGTTCCTGTTACCTTTTGAGATGATTGATGACCTAAGCAGGTAGGAACACCAACTAATCAATTTTTGTGGCTTATCATTTTTGCTTTCCTTACCTCAATTCCGCATGAATCGAGGTCTCTTGACAACTATGACAGAGAGGTGGCAATTTGACCATAATACTTTCCACTTACCGATGGGGGAGATGACTATCACCCCAAAGGATGTATACAGATTGCTTAGGATTCCCACTCATGGGGAGATAGTTTATTATGATAAGGTGTATGATGGCACCATTTGTAGGTAGCTCTTTGGTGACCCTACTATCAGGAATGATAGTATTCTATGGCACAGTTCCCTTCCTTTCCCGTGCTTCATGTAGTACTTGGCATACTAGTTTGCAGATTCCTAGTTCTTGATCGACATGGTCATAGATTTGCAGTCAGATGGGGCCGAATCCTAGAGGACGTTATTGGGCATCCTCGCAAGTTTGATTGGGGGTCATGTGTTCTCACACAGCTATATCATGATCTGCATGATGTGGTGTACAAGCGCATGGCTACTCTTTCTGCATGGGTAGTTCTATTATAGTTATGGACTTGAGAGAATCTTCCCATTACTCATCCTATTGAAGTGTGATGACGTGATCCTGGTTGGACATTCACATTCATTTATGAGGGTATGGTTGTCTAGGATCACCTAGGAAAGCTAGACTATTGGTGCCATATAGTTGATGATTTAGACCAGGTAGTGTGGAGGCCGCATCTAGGATGAAAGCCATGGACTGAGGATGCTTTAGAGCTTCCTTTTACGTGTATGCCCAGATGGATGATATGGAAGATACCATTGACTATTGAGAGATTCTTCTTCCATAGGGTTCTTTGGCAGTTTGGCCGACCGCACAGTATGCCACAAGGTTTGGCATTATATGCTCATGTATAGGTGGAGTGATCCCTTTGTGGTCCACAAATTTATTATAGGACTTCTCACGATGAGTTGCTGGCCCTCCCTCATCTATCTTGGGACATGAGGGAGCACATCATGGATGCTGGTATGACTGATGATTACACACAGTGGTTCTTACATAACCCATTTCCTAGATTTATAAATATGGCTGAGCCAATGCCTGGTATAGATGAGCATTTAGATGATGACAATGATGATGGTGGAGGTGGCAGACAAGGTAGACGGGGTCTTCGGGAAGGAAGAGTGAGACAAGATGACATAGTTGTCATTCATGTGGTTATATCCCCCACTCCTATTAGAGGTGGTGTTCATACGAGAGGTGGTCGGGTTAGAGTGTGAGGTGGTCCCTTCCAGACTATCCATCAGGTGCAATAGGATAGACTAGCCAAGAGGGGTAAGCATAGACTTTGTGTTTCTAGGCCGATTGCACCACATGTGGTAGCTGATTTAAATGCACAAGTTGCATAGATTTTGGTTGATCAAGCAACATAGGAACCTCTGACACCTCCTCCTCAAGCTCCTCCTTCTTCATTGATGCCGTCTTCTTCATAGATTCCTCCATCTTCTTCTCAGGTTCCTCCATCTTATTTTCAGGTTCCTCCATCTTCTTCTCAAGCTCCCCCATCTTCTTCTCAAGTTCCTCCATCTTCTTCTCAGGCTTCCCCTTCATAGGCACCTTCGACACAGGCACATGCACATGCCTCTGATGTTCATTCTTTACATGCTGAAGTATCAAAGATTAGAGAGAAGGTTACTCAGTTGAGCTCGATGATGCAGACTTTCATAGTTGTGATGAGTTAGTAGGGATTACATGCTAGTTCGAGCTGTGGTCCTGATACTGGTCTAGGAACAAATGGTGTTGGGGGTAGTTCTGGCAGTTGATTCATAATTGTTGTGCCATTTTTTGATGTATATTATGATTTTGTATTATCGGGAAATTGTACACTATATTATTTTATCAGATGTTGTTCATTATGATCGATACTTTCATGTTTCTGGACTTTGATGGATAGACTTTGATGATACCATGGATTTTATTTGCTTTGATAGATTTACTTTATGTTTTGGATTTCCTTTTCAAGTGCTTTATGATATGCAGTTCTATATGATCTATCTCTATATGATGTTTTTATGTTTTTCAGATGTAGTTTATGATATGAATGCACATGTTATGCTTAATAATGGAAATGGATGCCTTATTTATGACATAGATTAGATGGATGCATTTAATATGATGTCTAATGATGATATTTAATACTTTAATAATTTAATGATATGTGATGATGTGGATGGATGCATTTTAATGTTTTTATGGATGGAGTAAAGCAATGTAAAGAAATGGATGAGTAATAAAATGTAAATGCAATGAATGGACTTTAATGCACTAATATGATTTGATGTGATTTAATGATTAATGTAGAGACTTAATGATAGATAGATATATGTAATGTAATGAATCTACTAGATGTAATTTACTTTAATGATTAATGAAATTTATTAATGATGTGATGATTAATAATGAATGATGGACTTAATGCAATTGGATGACCTAATGCAATGTAATGATGAACTTAATACACATATTTTTTAATGTAATTCAAATTTTTAAATGTAACAAAGCATTAATGAATGCACCTTAATGAATAATGCAATGTACTAATGAAATGAAGTGAATGCAATTTTAAAATGAACTTAATGCAATGCAATTGATAATAATGCAATCTAATGCAATGAAAATATAATGATTCATGTAATGAATGTAACTAAAATGATGAGATATAAAATGAATACAAACTAATGCAATGCAATTTTAAAATGAATGCCACTTAAGAATGATCTAAAATAAATACAGATTATGTGATGAATGAAACTTAAATGAAATGTGATTTAAAATGAAATTAATCTAATGCAATCTACCTTAACCTAAGTTTAATTTTTATTTTTCGATTTCCAACACATTCTATCACATAAGGTATTGATGAAAATTTTCAATTCTAGCTTACTCCACCCCCTTTTTTGTGTGTTTCCAAATCAGTTTTTGAGCTAAGAAAGCAAGTAACTTAAATGCATTTAATCTAATATGGATGCATCTAGCTATCACTATTCACAATTTAGGAGCTTATTTTCATCATTGAGCAATTTTGAGACCTAAAATTGGCACAATCATCACTAGTTCAACCATGATGATATGAATACCACTTTCCTTTCCATGTTGCATTCCTAATCCTGGTACAACTGCTACTGATTGGATTCAATCATGAGAGTATGAATACTGCTTTCATCAGATTCAATGTTGCAAGTGGATTTTGGTATTATAATATTGAACATCAAAATATCCAAGGTATCCTATTGTGTAAACAAAAAAAGATCTCGATTTTTCCATATGTACATGTCCTCGATGATTCTTTGATGATCATGTCATTAAATGAATGATGTATATTTTAAAACCTTGATCTTAAGACACTCATTCAGAAACCAATAAAATATCATGCTTTCATCATTGCTTATGTGGTCCAAGACTTCATCGATTTGCTAGAAAGACATGATTTCATCAATCAAATAATCACTTTGAAATTTTTTTTGCCATGCTTTTTGAATCCATATTTCAAGTATAGTTCCATCCATTTCATATTTGATTGTTCATTTTAATCCTGATAAAGATAAGGTCTTTGTGAGATCTTGGATCAAAAGTTTGCATTTGTTTGATTTGAAGTTTGGATTAGGATTTGATCGTCTAAGTGTTTTGCTTGTAATTTGATGAATCGATTTTGTGTCAATTGATGTTTGTTTTGATGAATCCTTGTTGCTCTTTAAAATATATTTGCCCCCAGTTTGATGTTGTTGCGTTGTTGGACTTGGACACTTTTCAGACCTAGGACAAAAGCTTTAGGTATTTGAAAATACAATTTTGGGGGTTTATTATGCAATATATACAAATATTGGTGAATGCAATATTTACCAGGATGATGACTAGGCATGCGACTTGACTTGAATTTGAATGGTGCATGTTTACTAGGTTTTCATCGATTGAATTGATTTTCTCTTTTTTCTCTTTTCTAGCTTTTCTCTTTTTTTGCTACCAAGGCACATATTTGCTAGGTTTTCACCAAGGCACTTTTTCTCTTTTTTCATTTTTCTTTGTATTTTTCTCTTTTTCATTATTTTTGGATTTTTCTCTTTTTCAAAATATTTTGGTATTTTATCATCAAGGCGCCTATTTGCTAGGTTTTCACCAAGACATCTTTTTGAGGATCATTTTTGAATGTTTTTGGATTTCTTCATGCTCAATTTTCCACTATTTTTTATCTTTTCTGCTTTTTTTCTTCTTTTCTATTTTTCAATGTTTTTGAATTTTTTAGGATCACTTTGGACTATATATAATAAATAGGATGTTTTTGCATCTAATTTTATGATACTCTTTTTCTTTATACCCTTTCATCTGCTTCATGTGTAAAATCTCTTTAAGTGTATACTATTGATGGGTTCTTGTAACTCCTCTCCATCACAATCAGCTAGTTTGTATGTGCCTGTTCCAAAAGAAGAAGTAATCACAAAAGGTCCTAACCAATTTTCTTCCCATTTCCCTTTCTTCTCTCTTTGTAATTGATTTTTAGGGTTCTCTCATAAGACTAAATCACCTATTTGGAATGTCCTTGGTTTGATGTGCTTGTTATAATTCCTTGACATTCGATTATGATACACTTTTAGATGTTCAAAGGCTTGTTGTTGTCTTTCATCTAGAAACTCCAATTATTGCAGTCTAGCAACCCTATAGTCTTCTTCATTTGGTAATCCATGTAGTGAAACTCTTAAGGATGGGATTTTTACCTCCAAAGGAAAAATTGCTTTAGCTCCATAAACCAATGAGAATGGTGTAGCTCTAGTTGGCATTATGACACTTGTCCTCTATGCACATAGAGTAGGATTTATTTAAATATGCCAATCTCTACCTGAATTGTCCACTGTCCTTTTCAATATTTTCAAAATGTTCTTATTTGTAGCCTCCGCTTGCCCATTACCTTGTGAGTAATATATTGAAGATGAATGATGTATCACATGGACTTTTGTACATAGTTCTTTCAAGTCCTTGTTCTTGAAATATTTTGCATTATCAATTATAATTGCTTGAGGAACACCATACCTACAAATTATGTGGTTCAATATGAACATGGAAATTTTCTTTCCCATGGCAATGGATAATGGTACAACTTCTACCCATTTGGTAAAGTATTCAGTTGCAGTAATGATGAACTTATGACCATTTGATGACAATGGGTAAATCACCCTATTAGATCCAACCCCCATTGATAAAAGGGACAAGGTGTAGTCATTGGTTGTAGTTCTTGAGCTGGCACATGAATCAGGTTCCCATGGTATTGACATTTCTGACAAGTCTTCGCAAAGTGGCATGCATCTTTTTCCATAGAAGGCCAATAATATCCTATCCTAAGAAGTTCCTTTGCTAAGGTTACCCTATTCGAATGTGACCCACAAATTCCTTCATGGATTTCTTGTAAGGATAAAATTGATTCCTCCTTCTCTAAACACCTTAAAAGCATTATGTCTAGACTTTTATGATACAATGTGTCCGATACCAGGGTGTAACGAGAGGCTTGTCTTATGAAGTTTATCTTTTGGTTTTGGGTTTGGTCCATGGGTAAAGTTTGGTCTTTAGGTATGTATAAATGGATCCATACCAAGGTGATTCATCTCACACTAATAGGAAAATGGTGTGGGGATGGGAAGGGTCAAATGCGGGTTGTCCCACTTCTTCTACCAAGAATTCATATCTTGCGCTTTGGTTAGGCATTTGGAGAAGTGAAGCTAATGTAGCCATAGCATTTTCTTCTTTGTTCTTGTCTCTTGGCACTTGTTCAAATGTGATCAATGTGAAGTACTTCTTGAGATATTCTATCATGTTTTTGTAAGGTATCAAATTATCATCTTTGGTTTGATACTTATCATTTTTTTAATTAATGACCAATTAAGAATCTCCATATATCTGCAATTCTGTCACCTTCCATTCCAATTTCAATTTGATGTCAATGATTAGTGTCTCATACTCAGCTATATTGTTTGTACATGGAAATAACAACTTGCATGATTTAGGAATTTTTGATCCCTGAGGAGTAATTAATAATATTCCTTCTCCTGATCCATGTTGGGTATAAGAGTCATCAAAGTATAACTTCCATGTTTTTTCTTCAACATTGATTATCTCTGAATCTGGAAATTCTACCTGAATAGGATGTTCATCTTCTAACGATGCCTCTGCTAGTTGGTCTTCTATTACTTGGCCTTTGATTTCATTTCTATCCACATACTGTATATCAAACTTTCTCAACACCATGACCCATTTTCCCAATCTTCCCGTCAAGGTTGTTTTACTTAGTAGGTACTTTAGTGGATCAATTTGTGCTATGAGTTTGATTTTATGAGATAACATATATTGTCATAGTTTTTGTGAAGCAAAAACTACCATCAAACATGCTCTTTCTATAAAGGTATAATTCAACTCATATTTTACCAATGTTCTGCTTATGTAATAGATGGCTTTTTCTTTTCCATTTTCATCCTCTTGAGCCAAGAGTGCCCCTAAATCATGTTCTATCGCTGAGATGTAAAAAACCAAGAGCTTCCCTCTTATTTTTGGTATTAAAGTAGGTGGATTCATTAGGTACTTTTTAAGTAATGTGAATTCTTCTTCACATTTATCATCCCATCTAAATACTATGTCCTTGTGAAGGAGTTGAGTAAAAGAATGACATTTCTCCGCTAGTTGTGATACGAACCTCCTGATTGACTGAATCCTCTCTTGGAGTGATCTCATTTGGCTTATATTTCTAGGTGCCCCCATTTCCATTATTCTTTTTACTTTTTTGGGGTCTACCTCTATTCCTTTAGTTGAAACTATGCATCCTAGCAATTTTCCTGATTGTATCCCAAATGCATATTTCTTGGGATTGAGTCTTACTTTGAACTGCTCCGACCTTGTGAATATCTTCTCTAGAATAGGTAGATGTTCAACCCTTGAATGGGATTTTTCAAGTATGTCATCCACATAATCCTCTAGGAATTTATGCATCATATCATGAAATATGGTATTCATGGCTCGGTGATATGTTGCTCCTGCATTTTTGAGACCAAAGAGCATAACATTACAGAAAAATGTCCCCCATGCACATGTGAAATCTATTTTATCTTGATCTTTAGGTGCTATTTTAATCTAATTGTAGCCACTAAATCCATCCATGAGAGAGAACATTGAGTGACCCGCTATTAAATCCACTATGGAATCTATGCTTGGTAATGGAAAATCATCTTTCCGACATGCGAGGTTGAGATCCCTGAAGTCCTTGAAAATTATAATAGACTTGTATGCTTTTGAAATAGGCACAATTTTTGATATCCATTCGACATAGTTGATGGCTCTTATGAATCCCACTTTTAGTAACTTTTCCAATTCCACTTTGACAAGAAGTTCTATGTGTGGGTACATTTTCCTCAATTTCTATTTAACTGGTCTTACTCCTTTGATGTTTAAATGATGCATTATCAAGTTTGGATCTAGTCACGACATATCATCATATGACCATACAAAATTTACTTGTCTTTTCTTCAAGAATTTTATGAACTCCTCTTTTTCTCCACTTGATAAGGATGTTGCTAGGTGTATAATCTTTGGTTCTGATTTTGATCCAATGTTGACTTTCTCCATTGGTTCTATCAAAATAGGTGACCTTTCCTCATAGTGTTCAGGAAAAGTATCCAACCTTTCTTCCTTAGGTGCCTCTATTGGGTTTTCACCTTTGGAAACATTCTTTATTTCTTTCTCTTTTTGATCTAATACTACCACATAGTGGTTTTCAACATTAGATTATTTCAATTTTTATTTTTATTTTCATTTATACCTGTGTTGAGAGATTGGATACTTCCCTTCATAACTTCTTGATATTCAATGGTAGAATAAGGTTCAACCACATTTAGGTATTGGGGCACCGATTTGTCATTCAAGAATGTGGGAAGGATAGTGGGTTCGATGGAATCCCATTCGATAAGTTCTAGATAAACAAGGGATAAGGTGTCAATGTTTTGGTTTGGCTCAATAGGATTTAAGGACATGACCTCATTGGAATGTTCAAACATTGTATCGCTTAAATCTATAACATGCACCTCTTCTAGGTGTTATAGAGAACTCGGGTCAAAATCCTCCTCACTTGAATCCTGTCGGGTTTCTAATGGGTAAAAATCTCTTGGATTAAACCTATCACTAGATCCTCCTATAGTAGGTATCCATGATGGAACATAAGGTTCTCCTACCCATTTATTTTCTTCATCTTCTTGATCTGGCACAGTTTCTAGAACCTCTTGATTAGAACTCGATGCTTGATTATGATTTGATCTTGAAGCTATTTCTTTTTCTTTTCCTTTGTTGGGAGCATAAGTGTGAATTACATCCACCTCTTTATCTTGGTAAGACTCACTTGACAATGAGTCCCACTCCCAATTGTTTTAATCTTCATCACTTTGTGAACCTAATTGCAAAATTTGGTCATGAATCATGGGGTGTCTCTTTTGAGTGTATCCTTGTTCAAGATACCCCAATCCGGATTTTTCCTTACTATCCCTCCAAGATGTTTCGATGGGTTTAATTAACCCTTCATTTCTTGTACCCAAAGGTTCTTGTCCTTTGTAACCCATTTTGTTCATTATTTGAAAACCTTTTCCATATTGATGAGCAGGAATGCTAATATTTTGAATTCGTTTCTCATGGGAACTTGACTCATCATCTTTATATAGCAATTTCAAAATTTCATTATCCTCTTCATCCATAGATAAAGTACTAGCACTTACAAAATAGTCATTGTATTTATGGGGTGTATGTAGGCTAGAGGGTTTTCCATGGGACTTTGGAGATATGGGTATCCATCATGGATAAAGAGTATTTAGCCACACCTTTTTGTTTGATTTTACATTGTTTCTCAAAACTCTTCATCATGTTATCCATTTTTTGATAATGAGCCTCCTTGGTGTGTAATTGAATGAGTTTTACTTGGTCTTCTTTTTCTTCCTGATTACTTTCCTCACTAACTTTCTCCTTTACCTTAGTCGATGTATCTAGGTTAGTGGGAATTTGATGATTTTCAACAACAACATCTTCTTTCTCTACCTTTTCTCTTCCTTTTAAGGATGGAAGATCCTTTGAGTGTTGTCCTTTTTATATCCTTATTGATATAGATCCTTCTACATTATGGGGGAGCAATGAGTCATTTATGGGTTTAAGGTTATTACAATATTGGAATGGATTCAAATCTCCACTCACCATGACTTCTTGTCCCATATAAGGAAACTTCAAGCATTGATGGTATGTCGAGGGTACCATTTGCATTTCGTGTATCCATGGCCTTCCTAATAGGATATTATAGGTTAATTTCAGATCTAGGACTTGAAAAATGGTTTCTTTTTGCATTGGACCAACTCGGATGGGCAATATTATTATCCCTTTAGAAGACCTTTCTTCATCATCATAAGCTTTAATAGTTATTTTTCTCTTTGGTTCAATAACTTCCTCAAAATAACCTAAGGCTTTAACAAGGTTTAATGTGCAGATATTTAGGCCAGCTCCTCCATAAATGATGACTCTCTTAACCCTATGCTTATGGATCAACACCTCAATATGTAATGGCAAGTTTTGTGGATGATTTAAGGACATATCATCTTGCTCAGAAAAGGATAGACAATGAGGTGCAACAAGGTGTCCTACCATATTTTGAAACTTGTCCGCATCCAAATTCAAAGGTACATTGGTTTGGACAAGGTCCTTTTCCAAAATCTCTTTGTGAATAGGTGAAAGTTTAAGTAATTCCAGAGTGGAAATTTGTGCAGGGGTTCATTGGAGTTGATCTACCAAATTGTATTTTTTTGAAGAAGGGGATGCTTGGTTAGGTAGGATGATTCTAGGGGCACCTCTTGATAGAGTGATTTTCGATGCTTTCCCCCTAGTCACAACATTAGATGTTTCTTCCTTTTTTTTTTCCTTCACTATAATCACATTGATTGTATTTTCACAACCACTTAAGGCATTTATGGTGTTGTTATAAGTATGGGTGAAATTTACCTTTTCATTACCCCTCTTGTTATTGTGGTTGGCATTTGATGTTTCCCCTTTTTCATGATTTAAGAAGGGGTTCTTGGAAGCCGTGTGATCCTCATTATTTTTATGCCCTTCCACCTTTATGGTACCATCATCAATTAAGTCTTGGACCAAATGTTTCAGCTTCATACACTCATTAGTTTTATGTCCCTTATTACAATGATATTCACAATGATGCACATCATTCCACCATGTTGGTTTGACTTGGGGTTCATATGGCTCCTATTCAGGTAGAACAATGATTTTGTTGGCCATGAGAGTTCTCAATGCATTTTCCAATCGTTCACCTAGGAATGTGATTTTCCTTCTTTGAAATGAGGGGAAGAAAGGTTTAGGCTTGTTTGTATTCGAGTTGTTGAAAGGATTTTTGTTGGTGTTGTTGTTGTTTCTATTATTGAAAGGAGCCTTGGTCGTTTGATTAACATTATATGTTTTATTTGACCCACTGGATAAATTAAAAGGAGTAGGCTTCAAGTTGTGGGCTTCCACAACTCCATTGTTCACAAGGTTCTTATTGGTGTTTTTCAACCATAATCTTGGTTTATCATTGTTTTTATTAGATCCTTTTTTTATTATTATAATTAGTTAAGTTATGGTTGTTTTTAGTGTTGGTATAACCTTTGTTGTCTTTGAATAATTTAATTTCACCTCTTTTTACCAACACTTCTTCAATTTTTATCCCATTTTCAATAATATTTTCAAATGTAGGGGGACATTGAAGTTGGAGTCTATAGTTCATCTCAATGTTTAGGTTATTCATAAAGATCTCCATCTTTTTTTTTTAGGTATACTTCGTGGGTATCATGCGAAAACCATCCTCCATCTTTGGAGAAACCCTAGAAAAGACTCACCATCTCTCTATTTTGTATCACATAGATTGAGCATGGTAATTTCATGCTCTATGTTATATGAATAATGAGTCACGAATTTAGAGGCTAATTATTCAAACATTTTAATTCCTTGAGGTAACTTGGAAAACCATTCCATGACTTGGCCTCCTAAGCTTCTCGAAAATAGCCTCATTAAATAGGTAGTATCATCCATGAATTCTATACTTAGCGCACAAAATTATCTTAAATGGTCTTGGAGGTCTGATTTAACCATGTATTTATCATATTTAGGAAATACCACATTAGGTTGGAAAGGTGCCATAACCAAACTCCTATCAAATGGAAATGGGTATAAAGCCTCAATAGAAAAGAGCTTTGGTTCGACTGCTTTCTTCATAGTATCGATTTGTGCTTGAAAATTTTTGGGTTGTTTATTCATAGCAACTAAATGATTCTCCTCTTCCTCATCTTTCTTTAATGTGGAAATATCATAATTGGGCTAAGTTAAGGAAGTATCGTTCCTTATTTCTCTCTAAAAGTTTTTCCACAATTTCAAGGAACTCACGATCTTGGGCTTCCCTATTGGCTCTTTCTTCAGTTGTCTCTTTTGGCCCTTGGTTCATTTTGTTAGTGGTTCCTTGGTTTGTTGCTCCTTGTTCCTCGTTGTTTCCCCCATGAAGATAGTCATAAAATGTGGCATTTCGATCCATTGGATTGACTCTTTCTTCAAATAAGTTTGGGAGACTATCCTCTTGTTCTTGAGTTTCAATGAAAGGAGTTTGAATTATGAATTTGGGGACCTCTTGTGTTATTCAAGTGTTGTATTCTTGTAAAGATAGTTTCAATTTGTGTGATCGTGTGAAAACTGACATCAACAAAGGTTTGAATTGAAATTGTTTTCCCCCAAACTTGGTGATTGTTTTTTAAGAAGATATTAAAAATGTAAGATGATTTTAAATGGATGTTTCTCACTTGTTATATGTATCCTCAAACAAAATAATCACAAGTACACTTTTTTTTTTAACCCTCTACACACAGTGTTTAAATTTTTGAACGTTATCACGGGTTTTCAACAATAAGTAACTCCAAGCAATCTACCTAGTTGTCAAATTAGTTCGTAAGCATGGCTTTAACAAGGTAGGATTTCTAGATTAACAAGGTACTATTAATGATTCTGTTCAAAAGAGATATCAAGTTTCATCCCCCCAAAATAAGGGGCTTCCCACCTCCGGTATGTCGGAGTTTTGCACAATCCCAAAGGACTACTCGAGGAAGTTCGATATTTAATATCCTTTTGTCATTCAAGCCATTAAGGATAAACACATTTTATTTTATAGTGGGTTAGATTATTGCAGAAAAGGAAATTGTATCCCACTTTGGGCCATCCCTCTCACTGGCCTCATTAAGATAATTTATCAGGAGGCGAGCCCACTATAGTTCTAGCATATTCATGTAAAGCGAATAAATGAAATGAAGAGATAGGTTTGGGAGTTTGATTCACCAAAAGGTGAAGAGAATATCCCTACTATTATTTCACTCCCAAGCACAATTAACAATGTTTAATTTACCAAAACCCACTAACTAATGGGAATCAAGTATTTCTACTTTCCTCCACAAACAAGGGCTTTTTAAAATTTGGTGCTTGTTCATTCCCTACCCTTTTTTTTAATCAAGAAACTTGATAGTTTTGGCATTTTGATTCACTTAAAAAGTGAAGAGCATAGGCCTATTATCAAATTTCCCAAACAATAATAGGTTGTCTAATTACTAGATTCAAAGTGAAAATGACACAATTTAAGCAAAAATCCACTAAAGTTTTGAGGCTTACCTTATTTCGAAGCTAGCTAAGGCTATGGGCATTTTTTATTGAGATTTTCATGTTTTCAACTCACCTAGTGGCGATTGTTCCAGCTCCTTTGCCTCTTCTTCGAAATAGTTAGTCAACACAACCAAGAAAAATGAAGGAAAACAAGCAAAAATGAATTCTAAGCCTTTATTTTTTGAATTTTGACTAAAAATGATCAAGGCATAAAAATCCAATTTAAGGATACAAACTTTGATTTATAAGCATTAACAACTTGTAAATAATGTTTGTATGCCTCACCTTCCTGCTTGGAATCCTCCAAAACACAATTTACATGGGTTATGTTCTCCTTGTTTATCCTTCTTGCGATGGATTTATCCTCACTGTTATTTCTGCTCTCTGGATTTTTTACTTTGTTATGCCCTGCCATCAGAAAAACACAAGAAATACATTTCTGACTATCGGATTTTTCAATTTTCAAAAATAGTCAAAAGCGCAAAAAAAATGATTAAATACACTATTTAAACCCTTAAATGCACTGCAAACAATATAAAATGCGCAGAACCATAAATTAAACACGTTGTTTCATTAAGAAAATGCGCATAAAGAAAACTTGAAATGCGTTGTAGGATTTATTGCATGTGTTGTGAGGTCAAGATGAATGCGTTGAAAGAATGAAAGACATAAGACATAAGTTATTGGATGCGCTACTTCTCCGTGTAAAGGCACAATAATTTAACTTGGATGTGCTATTTTAGGCATTGGATGCACTGCTTAATTCCTTGAAAGCGTTGCAAGAATGCTTGGATGTGCTGCTTTACCTGTAAAACATAGTCAAAAACAAGAAAATGATAGAAATCTAACAAATTCTCCAAAATTTAAATGATTGAGGCCTAATGCCCCACGGTGGGCACCATTTTGTGTACTGTGGAAAGTACCTTCATGGGGTTAGTGAACAGTCTAACAATAGGTAATAATAATCATGCCAGTGTCTCTCTTAGGAATGATACATCTATACTAAGGATTACCTTTCCCATCATGAAATGCATTTAGAATGTCAACCCAAGGACATAGACTTGAAATGGGACAACACAGTTTGTGCACTAAGTTCCTCTAAGAGTCATAACACCTATGCTGCAGGAAGATAAAATGCATGAAAGGAACCTATGCTATTGCTACAGGAAAGTAAACACACTTGGATACTTAATGAAATTACTACAGAAAGATTCTAAAATGAATCTAGCCCGTCTAACAACTCAAAAAATTCACCATGTCTATCTTCTGCAAGTGTTGCAAGAACATCCACAATAGTAATGCTGCAGGAGTAAAACAGTAACTCTACTTGAAAGCAGGGAAAATGCAGGAAGAAAATATACTCTAACTTAATCTAATCCACCTCCCAAGTGGGCCCCCTTGGTTGGCTTCTGCTAGCTACTAACACAAAAAATAATCCAAAATGACTCTTCCATTAAATCCTTCTTAACTGGTTACATGACAATTGAACAATTCATGAAGAATAGAAAAAGAGAAACTTAGCTATACTGAATACATCATTCTATATTTTCTCATTACCTAACTAAGTCAATCAAATCCATTTATAAAGAGGATTGACACTTATTGAGAACATAACAAAAAATTTTGACTAATCCTCGCCAAATAAGGAGGCGGTAAAACAACCACGACATATTACAATTACTAAAGATAATAGAATAACAACTCGGAGGAAATATAACAAGACTTATTTCCTATATTCTCTGGAACAACAACTCCTTCTTAGTGGTGGCATATCCTTTGGAACCATGTTGGATTCTTCTGCCATGGCTAGTCTTCTAACGCTCCTTCTTTAATGCGGTTGCACCACTCTTTGTACTACTCCTTGATTACCTGAAAGGTTAGTAGCATTTGGTGTACATATATATATATATCTAAGTCAACATTTCAACTCCTACTTAAATGTTAGAACACAACTTAAAATAACTATATGAAGTACTGCATTATATTTATAATAGTCAACAAAACATGTCATTCTTAGCTACCCATAGACTTCGTGGCTTAAGTTGTACTTAACATAAGTTCACATAGGTATAAGTCATAAATGTTTTGGAAATTTCTATCAGAGCATAAAGAGTGTCAACAAAGCATGAAGATTATAACAAAATTGAGACATTAATTTGTCTCATCATTTTCCCCCTACTAACATAATGCTTGTCCTCAAGCATTGTATTTCTTGGCTATGAACCTGAAATCACCGACAGTTGTCTTCCCCTTCTTTCCACTCCTGAAAGTGTAGTAAAATCCTCTTGTTCTTTCCAAGTAATCTCCTCGGTGCTCCTTAATAAATTGATCCAATCTAGTAGCATTGATGTTGTATAGGGGCCAAAGGAGTGTAGGTGGCTGGAAGGATAAAGGCATCCACAATTCCTTTCTGACTTTTCACCCCAACTGCATATATTTAGTCACTCTGTGCACAACTGCTTCAAATTTAATTGGGTTGTGTGGCTCTATTTTCTTGAAGGCCTCTGGCAATCTGTTCCACCAACTTCTTACCCCTACAAGAGCTCTTTGGGCTGTAAAATTGGGCAATCCATGATACTCTCTGTAGACCTTATCTCTCAATGCAAAGACTTTCTCCCTAATTTCAGGCTTCTATTTCCCATAGGTCAAATTGAGCCAATCCCTCAAAAGAACATTAGACTTATGTGACTCAGCCCTTATGGTAAGGGTTCAAATTTTTCTAGATCCTTGTAATTGTTCAACTGTCTATCATAGTTTTCTTCATTATGCAAAGGATTCCACTCTATTTCTTGCAGGATAACAAAGTTATGCAAATATAGATCACATAATAAAATTTTCTTCCATGGGGGAAGAGTTTGATATGTTCCATAAAAATATTCAGCTAACTTGAATTCACAATCAATACCTTTCATTGTCATCATAAGTTGAAACAACATAAATTGTTCTTTTAAACAAATAGCATATACCCTGGGTGGCGGTCTACAGGCTATGACCTGATCGGCTAGTTTTAGGGCTTTGTCCATTTAATGCTTAATTTGTTTCCTTAACTACTCCTTAAGAGCCTCAATTTCCTCATCCTTATCAAATATCTCTTTCTACATTTGTCTCTTTCCTATGTCCACCAGGTCTTTTGAAAAACAAAATGATTGTATATATTAAAGAGTACAGACTAAATTGTTGGTGAGGAAAATTCTTTCACCATAGCTTTCTTTTTCTTTTCTTTGGAAACTTGCTGAAAGTACTCAGTGAACCATGTGGCTTTGTAGGACATAATGGATACATTGGAATAAATAGGGTGCTGCGGATGAGTAGGTTGAACATTCACAGGAATGCTCTCTTGTATTACATCAGGGCTTTGGTCATACATTCCCTGATCATCCCGTGGCATGCTATTATCAGGTTCTTGCACATTTTGAGATTCTGCCATATTTTGAGGTTATGCTCGCAAGGGGGAGTCATCAGGAATGTTTTCAATAGAGGGTTCTAGAGCAGGTTGTGGTGTTGGAACATTTGGGTTTCCAAGGGAAGGTGAAGACACTTGTCCTCGCATGCGAGGGCTTCTACACATAGTTGCCTCTTCAACCAATACAGTTTTAGTTTGGCGATACATTTTTGGCTTTTGTGCTGCAAGAGTAGACACTGCAAGAATAGACGCTGCAGAACTCGACCTTTTTCTATTAATTATTTGAACTGCAGGGTTTTGGATTTCACTTTCTAGGTTAGGGATTTCTTTTTGAACTTTCTGTTTGCTTTTCTTTGTGGAAGAAGTAGGTATAGCACTCTTTGGAGTGGGATCAGAAGACTTATTTTCTAGGGACAATTCTGGTTCTTTTCCTTTTTCAATTGTTTCTTCACTAGGCCCAGAAGACTCTACTTCATTCCCTAGAGGTTGAACAACAGGGTTAACTTGGGGTTGCAAGGCTTTAAACTAAACAAATTCTTCCCAAGACATGGGAGAGACATCCCTAAGGGATTTTTCAACCAAAAGCTTAATTAGGGCGTGGTGGCTTATGGAATTTGCATTACCCTTTTGTGTTTCCTTGACACTAATGCTTAACATATTATAGAGAAAATTAGGAATATTGACCTGAAGATTATGCCTTATATAGCTAAGCAATTTAAAATGGTGGGCATGCAAGTTTGAGAATCTTCCTTCACAAGTTAAATACTTGATAATGTGGGTAGCCAATTCTGAAAATGGTGGTGGAAGAGATAATCTCTTGCATCCCTGCTTAGTGATTTCAAGTGGAGGATCACTCAGTCAGGAGAATTGAGCTCGAGATGACCTGGTGTCATGCTCGTTAGGATAGTGCTCTCCAATGACTGGTAATCCAGTGATCTCTACAATTCTTTCCTTAGTAGCAACAACTATTAAACCCCACACAGTTGCTTGTCCCTCCTCAAAAGTGCCCATAAATTCTGCTGCAACCTCTTCATTGAATTCCATCAACTGGAGAAAATACCCCAGCCAGCCGCATGCATTAAATCTGTGGACTACTTCAACATCCGATAGTAAAATACCATAGTGAACCGGTTCATGCCTTTGTAGCTTCCCACCCATCTTAGTAATGGCCAATCTTCAATTTTTTTCTCTCCAATTTACTGCTAACCTTCAGTCTTCTTACGCTTTGCAAATACCTTCTTCTTGCAATGCATTTGCAATTCTTGAAAATATCAATTTTTCCGCTTACATTACCTCCGTTGTGCTTGACATGAACAATAATAATGACATTGATTACATAGGACATCATCACTTTAAGTGTGAGTTATCTCGCAATTTAATTATGGTCCTTTCCAATCATTTCAAGCTCAAAAAATTAGAATTTGAAAGTACAACAAATGTATAGGATTAAAAAAATTAATAGAACGCAGCCTAAGTACAACATTGATGTGACAAGGATGTGACTAGGGTGGCCTAGGAATAACACTTGAAATTTATTACACTTCCCCTACCCCCTACTAAATATGAACAAGTGTCCTCACTTGATAAATTTTGTACAAGGATGGGAAACTAGTGTAACGCTTATATTATACATGTAATGCAGTACTAGATATAAGTATTCAAACCTGTGTGCTAAAAGTAAGGGGTTTAAAATTTGTACCTGGTGATTAGTTACCATACACACAAATGCAAGCTGATGAGAGCGTCAATTCCGACAGTCACATAAGAGTGCTGACGTGGTATTTATTGAAAGCATTAAAATAGAAATTGTGGGTGACATGGTGTTTGAGTGTGGTAGAAGGAGAAATGAGATGAGTTGGTGAGAAGAAAAGAGAAAAGTGAATGAAGAAGTATACCTCATTTTAAATGAAGTTTTATTATGGGTGTTTTTTGAAGGCATGTTATGGAGAGGCTACAGGAGGAAGGCTTTCACCTTCTGTTGTAGGAATTGCTACCTGGGGGGCTGTTAAACTTTGTGTGTTGAACTACTGCAAGAATTCTTCCTTAGTTTGAGGCTTGTGATACAAGCGTAGGCAATGTCAATTGACAAGTAATTTAAATTGGACTGGATCAAGTGTGGTCAGTTGGACAACTCCATTATCAAAGAAATATTGAACTTCTATGGTCCCAGCCATCTGGTCTCCAACTTTCCTGGAATTTCCTTGAATCGAGAATCATAAAATAGAGTCCAATCACCCACTTGAAAGTGCTTATTCTTGATATGTGAATCATGCCACCTCTTCCCTTGGTTCTATATTAGCTCTGTTCTTTCCAATGCTGATTTTCACATTTCATCTAAGGAGTTGAGGTGGAGTAGGTGTTCTGCTTGTGCTACAGGAAGATTGATGTTCAACTGCAGAGCTGTGCGCAATGTTTTGTGTTCAAATTCTATGGGCAACATTGCAGCTTTTCCATACACCAATTCAAATGGTGTGAACCCTATTATGGTCTTCCATGTTGTACAATAAGCCCAGACTGCTTCAGTTAACTGGCTACTCCAATTCCTGTAATGCAATTGCACTGTCTTTGTTAATATGGCCTCTATTTCTCTATTTGTCACCTCTGCCCATCCATTCGCCCATGGATGGTAAGGGCTAGACTTTCGATGCCTTATACTATACTCCTTCATTAGCTCACTGGTGAGGTTTGAAGTGAATTATGCTCCTTGGTCTATTACTAATTCTCTTGGGACTCCATAATGGGTAAAAATGTCCTCATACAAGAATTTGACTACTTTTTGATCTCTGGCATTTTTCATTGCTTTCAATTCTACCCACTTTGTCAGATAATCCATGCATACTAGGATATATGATTTTCCATTTGATGGAGGATCAATTGGTCCTATGAATTCCATATCCCATTTATCAAAGGGTGTCATCACCACTTGTGGATTAAGTGGCATCTCATCTGATTTTGTTGGACGACCCATCCTTTGGCATTTATCATATTTTTTTGTATAACTGGTTGCATCTTTGTGTAATGTTGGCCAATAATATCCCATTGTTAATATTTTCAGGGATGTTCTCTTTGTTGCAAAGTGACCTCCACATGGCTCATCATGGCAAGCATGGAGTATGTCATATATTTCATCTTCTCTCACACACCTCCTCATGATCTGATATGGACCAGTGTAAAATAGATTTTTATCTATCCATGAAAATTGAAAGCTTTTCTATGCAAGCTTTTTCCTGTCCTTCTGAGAAAAATGTGGGGGCATCTTATTTGTTGCAAGATAATTGGCTATGTCAGCATAACATGGGTTCTTGATTTCTATGTGGAACAGGTGTTCATCTGGAAATGAATCTTCAACTTGAGTGGTGTCTTCATCAGCATTTTGAAGTCTAGACAAGTAGTCAGCAACTACATTTTCCTTCCCTAGCTTATCAACAATTGTTATATTGAAAATTACTGCAATAGTAAAAGCCATCTTGCCAATCTGCCTGTTATAGCAGGTTTGTTCATCAGATATTTTATTGTTGAGTGATTAGTGTGAACAAAAATGGGATAGCCTATGACATAGTGTCATAATTTTTTCAATGCATAAACTACAGTTAGGAGTTCCTTTTTAGTAACTGTGTAGTTTAATTCAGGGCCATGGAGGATTTTATTGATATAGTAAATTGCATTCTCAAGGTTAGTATGCTTTTTTCCTAGCATAATACCTATGGCATAATCTGATGCATCTATATGTATGTGGAATGGAATAGACCAATCTGGTCCTTTGAGGACTGGTGTAGTTTTTAGAAGTTTCTTTAGTTGCAGGAAGGACTCATCACATGCTTGTGTCCATATAAATTCAACTTCTTTTGTAAGCAGTGTGTATAGAGGATTAGCAATTTGACTGAAATTTTGAATAAAGTGTCTATAGTATCCAACATGTCCTAAGAAAGATCTTACATCTTTTTTCTTAGTAGGGGTAGGTAATGTGAGTATTACCTCAACTTTAGCTGGGTCCACTTGAATTCCTGCTGCTGAAATAAAATGCCCAAGTACTACTCCTTCCTGCATCATCATAAAGCATTTCTCACTATTAAGGGATAGATTATGTTCCTTACATCGGATTAGCACCTTTTCAAGCTTCTTCAAAGCTTCCTCAAATGTCACTCCAAATGTTGTAAAGTCATCTATATATATCTCCATACAATCATGTGATATGTCAGCAAAAATACTAATTACAACCCTCTAGAATGTTGCTGGTGCATTGCACAACCCAAAAGGTAGGAATGAATATGCATATGTCCCCCATGGACATGTGAATGTAGTCTTCTCCTGGTCTTCTGGAGCAATAGTTATCTGATTGTATCCACTATATCCATCAAGAAAGGAAAAGTACTTCTTACCGGATAAAGTATCAAGTACTTGGTCAATGAATGGTAATGGGAAGTGATCTCTCTTGGTAGCTTTGTTTAACTCTCTGTAATCCACACAGATTCTCCATTTACCCCCCTTTTTGGGCACTATAACCAAAGGCGATACCCATTTACTATCAGATATAGGATATACAAAGCTAACATCTAATAACTTTTGTAATTCTATTTTGACTATCTCCCTTAATGTTGGGTTTATCCTCCTTTGGGGTTGACGGCATGGTAGGCTTCCTTCATTGATATATATCCTATGAGTACATAATGTAGGGCTTAATCCTTTCATGTCCCCACAGTCCCATGCAAAGTCTTTCTCATGTGTTTGTAGCAGTTTGGTTAGTTGATCCATCTGTTGTGAAGGCAACTCATTATTCACATGGAGATTATGACCCTTAGAAAGCTCAACAGTAGTTGTAAGGTCAAGCATGGACACTTCAGGGATAGGACTTGTGTTTAATTCACTAGGTAACAACTGATGGATAATATTGGGTTCTGAAGGTAATACACAACTCTCAAAATTGTCTTCATATGTAGTTAATTCTAACACATAACTCTCACATATATCTTTGATTACAACACAATCATTATTAAGAATGCTCTGAATGACTTCATCTTCTTCTTGCAGCTTCAGAAAATATTGCCTATGTAACATCATGAGATGAACCACAAAATTCAGTTCTTCTTCCCCATCTCCTAAATCTAGCCATATAGGTGTACTTAAATCTAGCTGCGGTTGAGCTGGAGGATACAATGCTAGTTTCTTAGTGGCTTGCCCATCTGAAATTGTCATGTTTCCTGATCTACAACTAATGTTTGCATCAGATGTTGCTAACCATGGATGTCCTAGGATAACAGGGTAACCAACAAGATTGACCTTTGGTGATAGAATCATGAAATCAATAGGGTACTCCCAAGAATCTAAGGCAACTATTATCTCTTTTATCATTCCATCAGGGTACTCCCAAGAATCTAAGGAAACTATTATCTCTTTTATCATTCCATCAGGGGTGACTGTAGAGCTATCTACTAGTTGCAACATTGTTGGAGTAGCTCTCAACCCTTCAATGCTTAGTTTATTCATAGTATCCTTAGTTATTACATTAATGGAAGCACCTAAGTCTATTAATGCATTTTTGACAGACTGACCATTGGTGATGATGTTCACAACTGGACTCCCTGGATTTGAATATTTTGGTATTACCAGTTTTCCTAACATGATATCAGCCAACTGTCCTATAACATGAACTGTTGTAGGATCCTTTTTCTTTCTTCCAGGCTTCTTAAGACAAGCTTCTTTTATTGCTTTTCCATAAACTGGGACATCCTTTATTTCTTGAAACAGAGGAATCTGGACATGCATGTTCTTTAGCTGGTCAATGATATCAAATGGTTGGTCTTCTTTTGGTATAGGCTTGTCCATGCTAAGCCTCTGAGGAAAAGGTGGTTTAACTGATGTATGAGCATTAGTTGAGTTGGAAACATTCTCTGGGGAAACAATATTTGGCAAAGCATTCTCTGGAATCGGTACTAATGTTGTAGGAAGGTCTTGTACTTTAGTGATAAGAGGTGGTTCAAGTGTAGGCAAAGTAGTCCCTGATCTTAAATGTATATCAGCTATGTTAAGTGCATAGGCAGGGTACTGTTGACCATTGGTAGCATACATTTGTTGTTATGGCTGTTGAGTGTTGGGATTTGGTTGTGGTTGAGAAGGTAACTGTGTTTTCTTTTGAGGACGTGTATTTGCAGGTGGTGGCATTATTGCAAGTATATTTGTTGGAGGTGGTAAAGGTGGATATCCAGGATTTGGATTAGGCCATTGCTGAGGTCCTCTCCATTGGTTAGTGGGCTACCAATTCCCTTGTGGTTGTTGCCATTGGTTTGGAAATTGTGGCCATTGGGATTGTTGTGGAGGATACCATTGATTCTGTTGATTATTTGGCCAAACATTATTCCAAGTGGGTTGATTATACTGTGGAAGACTTTGAACATTCCGGTTTTTCCATTGACTATTATAAGGATTTAAAATTTGTAATGGGTCTTGACGCATACCTTGTCTCATGGCCCACGACCGACATTGAGAAACAAAGAATACTTTCTCGTCCTCTCCTTCTATCTTTAAGTATTCAGTTGGAAGATGTTGATTCTCCAGGTTTGCAACCAATTTACACTGACAATCCTTCTTTTGTTTGTGGCAATGGGGACAGTATTCAGCTAGCTATGCCTTCGCATCTACATGCTTCTTCTTGGTATTCATCATGTCCAGATGTGTAGCGACATCATTTATGATGTCTTGCTTGAAGAATGACAACAGGTATGAAATCTCCATCTTTGAAATACTAGAGCCACTTCCTTTAGCCACTGTTGAGCGAAATCCCCTTCCTTTCTTCACTGCTACTCTAGAATAGTTCAGACAAATCTTCTGAAGATCATCCCAGGAAGATTGAGATATATCTCCTCCAGCCATGAGGTCCAAGGCTTCAAGATAGTTTTCATTCACTCTTAGAAAAATCAGCTTCTGTGAATCCTCTTGCAATGCATGTTGAGGGTTCTTTTGTAAGTTAAATAAGAAGCGTGATATGTAGTCTTCTAATGTCTCATCTTCCCTTTGTGACATTCAAAAAATGTCATCTCCTTTTGAATCACTCCCCTTGCAGTAGTCCTTATACTTTCTTAGAAATAAATCTCTCATTCCATCCCAATTAGCTACTACATTTTCTCCTAAGCCCATGAAGCATCTGAGAGATGACTCCTTTAGTGTTGCTGGGAATAGCTTAAGCTTATGAATGTTAGTATTATAGTAAAAAATTTGACACAATATGTCAAACTTGAACAAAAAGGTGTCAGGATCCTCTATGACGAGGCCATAGAACTTTGGTAGTGCTGAAGCAAGTATATTCTTAAGGTTAGGATTTTTGATAAGACTTGGAATAGGAAATGGAAATGTAGAAGCTGCCATTACTGGAGGTGTTGGATATTGAAACTGTGGCTAGAAAGTATTATTGACCGAAGGGTTTTGGACAACAGGTGGTCCTGGATTGGGATTACTATGGAAACTGGCTAATATTTCCACAAAAGGATGGAGGTCAAATGTTTCATGAGTGTCTTCTTCTATTGAAGATGATGCAACAAACTCAGGACTTGCATCGAAAAATGGTAACTCAAGTTCTTCAAGTTCTTCTTTCAGTTTAACAGGCTCTTTTGGAAGAAATCTATCATGAAAATCTCGCCTTCTTTGATGCATGCAAGTAAGTTGATGACTTGTGAAGCGAGCTCACAACTACTCTGTATTGACTAGAAAAACAAGAAACTAATCTGAAAAATAAATGACTCATTAAGGTTCCTAGTTTGACACCATCCTCGGCAACGATGCCAAAAATGAACAGTCTCACAATAGGTAATAATAATCATGCCATTTTCTCTCTTAGGAATGATACATCTATACTAAGGATTACCTTTCCCATCATGAAATGCATTTAGAATGTCAACCTAGGGACGCAAACTTGAAATGGGACAACACAGTTTGTGCACTAAGTTCCTCTAAGAGTCATAAAACCTATGCTGCAGGAAGATAAAATGCATGAAAGGAACCTATGATATTGTTGCAAGAAAGTAAACACACTTGGATACTTAATGAAATTACTACAAAAAGCTTGTGAAATGAATCTAGTCTGTCTAACAACTCAAAACATTCACTTTGTTTATCTTCTACAAGTGCTGCAGGAACATCCACAGTAGTAATGTAGTAATGCTGCAGGAGTAAAATAGTAACTCTACTTGAAGCAGGGAAAATGCAAGAAGAAAATATACTCTAACTTAATCTAATCGACCTCCCAAGTGGGCCCCCTTGATTGGCTTTTGCTAGCTACTAACACAAGAAATAATCCAAAATCACTCTTCCATTAAATCCTTCTTAACTGGTTACATGACAATTGAACAATTCATGAAGAACATAAAAAGAGGAACTTCTGCTATATTGAATACATCATTCTATATTTTCTCATTACCTAACTAAGTCCATCAAATCCCTTTATAAAGAGGATTGACGCTTATTGAAAACATAACAGAAAAGTCTGACTAATCCTCACCAAATAAGGAGGTGGTAAAACAACCACGACATATTACAATTACTGAAGATAACATAATAAAAACTCGGAGGAAATATAACATGACTTATTTCCTATATTCTCTGGAACATCAACTCCTTAGTAGTGGCATATTCTTTGGAACCGTGCTGGATTATTTCACCATGGTTGGTCTTCTAACACTCCTTTAATGTGGTTGCACCACTCTTTGTACTGCTCCTTGATTATCTGAAAGGTTAGTAGCATTTGGTGTACAAATATATATATATATATATATATATATATATATATATATATATATATATGTATATATATATATATATATATATGTATATGTATATGTGTATATGTATATGTATATGTATGTATATGTATATGTATATGTATATGTATATGTATGTGTATGTATATGTATATGTATATGTATATATGTATATATATATCTATATATAGATATATAGATATATATATATATATATATATATATATATATATATATATATATATATATATATATATATATATATATATATATATATATATATATATATATATATATATATATATATATATCCAAGTCAACATTTCAACTCCTACTTAAATGTTAGAACACAACTTAAAATAACTATATGAAGTACTCCATTATATTTATAATAGTCAACAAAACATGTCATTCTTAGCTACCCATAAACTTCGTGGCTTAAGTTGTATTTAACATAAGTTCACATAGGTATAAGTCATAAATGTTTTGGAAATGTCTATCAGAGCATAAAGAGTGTCAACAAAGCATGAAGATTATAACAAAATTGAGACATTAATTTGTCTCATCAATTAGTTCGTCAATAAATGAACAAATAAGTAAATTAACCACAAAATAATGAGCTATTTAATTGCAAATAAAGACAATGAGAACTCTATGGCTCTCTATTTAGATATGCTAATGGTAAGCTCTCAGCAAGCCTCCATTAGTGAAAACTCTAAAATGAGAAATGATAAATGATTAAGCTAATTAAGTGTATTCCAAATAAGACTATGCTCAATTTAAGCCTAAAATGTCTTTCTAGCTAAAATTATCAATAAATTTGATGCAATTCTCAGATATGTGGATATATTTCTCCTAATTTTAGTCTTCCTTTTATATATTTTTGCAATCCTAGGGGGTGGAGTTGAGTTGATCATGGTTGGGTTTAAGTTAAGTTCGTGGTTCCACCTTAGGGACAATTTAAATGGTTTGTCCTCAAAGCTTGGGACAAAGGGACAAAATAAGTGGTCAAGATGCTCTCATCTTATGTGTGATTGAGATTCAATTTGAGCCTAATCCATGTGAGTCCAATCCTTAATTCCCATTGGTTGAGGCATTTTCCTCCCATGTGGTGGGTGAGGGAAAATAGGGATTTAATATTTGAATTTAATTGATTTGTTTAGCCATGTGTACCCCTCAAGTGGGTTGATTTGATTTAAATTGAACTATACAATTAATTAGATTAATTGCATAATTAATTGATTTATTGGCTTTTGATTTTCAATTATTATTGAATTTTGGCTTGATTGCAAATATTGCTTTAATTTTGCCTTAGTTGCTCACTTGAATTGATCTTGACCATTTTTAGGTGATTACAATATCATTTTTTATGGGAATGATAAGTTGAGTAAATAATTTTGTAATGATATGCAAAAATAATTTGAGATGTCTATGAGATTCTTTCTTGGTCTACAAATTACTCAATAAAAAAAAAGAATCTTTATATCTCAGTCCAAGTATGTGAAAGAGTTGTTGAAGAAATTTGGTATGAAATATTCTAAACTAGTTGGTACACCTATGGTGACCAGATGTAAGTTGACAAAGGAGATGAGTCCCCTAAAGAAAACTAGACTAGATATAGATCTATGATGAATGGATTATTATATTTGACTCAAACCATACCTGATATTATGAATGTAGTTTGCATTGTTACTAGATTTCAAGTAGATCCTAAGGAATATCATGTTGTTTTTGTTAAAAGGATATTCAAATATTTGAAAGGGACAATTAACTATGGTTTATGATATCTTAAGATGATGACTTTACATTGAGTGTTTTCACTAATGCTAATTGGGTAGGTAATGTGAATGAAAAAAAGAGTATAAGTGGTGGTGCATATTTTTTGGAAAGAGACTAGTTTCATGGTAGAGAAAATAGAAAAATTATATTTCACAATCTACTACTGAGGGATAATATGTTGCTAATGCTACCAATTAAACACAGGTGATATGAATGAAGAAAATTTTGAAGGACAACAGAGTTGAGTATGATAAGCCTATTGCTATTTACTTTGATAATTAAAGTATAATTAATATCTCTAAGAATCCAGTGTTACATTTAAAGACAAAATATATATATCTATAAAATATCATTTTTTGAGAGAGAAGGTTAGTGAGAAGGAAGTCAGATTGGAGAATGTGTCTACCAAGGAACAAATAGAAAATATCTTCATGAATCCCTTGATTCACTCTCTTGATGAGAACTAAGATGCATTGATTTGCATCATTCCAGTGCTCTTATAAAGATATCTTGAATTTGGATTGATATTTTGGTGGCTACTACTTAGGGGGAGTAGTCAGCATTGTGAGTTAGTTGTTAAAATTTTGGGGAGAGATGCTTGTTCATATTTTTGGCCTCTTTGATTAAGTGCATATATGTGCCTTTGTCATTGATGTTAAAGGAGGAGAGATATTTATGTGCTGTAAATGTTTGAGGCGTGATTTATGGATGCTTAGTGTGTTCGAGGATGAAGATTTGGATCCTTTCTATGCCTTATCCAACATTAATTTTTTCACATTAAAATTGTATCATGTGATGAGAGTTTGGCCAACCTTGTTTATTTGTTTAAGGTTGCTGAATTGTATATATATAATTGTATCCCTTTGTGGATCGTGTGCAAGTGCAGATGTGTGTGAGTGGATGTGTGGATGAGAAGAGGTATGCGATGAATCTACTATTGATGCAAGGATCTAATTTTAAATTGTACTTCATTGGAATTTACCCTGACATGTTTAAGATGTTATTATCCAGTTCATAGTTTGTGGATTATTTTCCACTGTGGATTGTAGCCCATATGATTGTTGTAAGGCAGTGAGCCTTCCTCAGGGTTGTATCTCTTATTGCATTTGAGAAGTTATACCTAGGAATTGTGCCTGAATCCATGTGCATTCCCATTGTAATACCTTTAATAGGGTATGTGCTTTTAACATAGTACATCATCTTGTGGGTTCCATCCCCACCATGGTTTTTATCCTAACAAGTTTTTCCATGCAAAAAATATTGGTTCTATGTGTTGTGGACACAGCCGACTCATCCCCCCTCTCAATTGTGTGCTTCCTTGTTTCTATCAGGTTATACAAGTTTTTCATTTGAGGTATAGTATGGATCGATCAGTTATATGTGCTTATGGATGCTTGGAGACTTAAGTGATGTTGGTTTTCTCTTCTAAATAGAGACACGTGTTGAGAGATTTTATGGTTTTAATAGGAAAAAAGAGGAGCTTTCCCCTACTATGGGATTGGAAGAAGAGTATTATTAGAGTGAATCATGATGACTTGGTTATCTTGGAGGAGCACTCTCATTTCCCACTCTTGGTCTACTCAATAATTTATCATATCAAAAGTTATATTTTATGCTTTATATTTTATAAATATGGATCTTGGGGTATGGATAGATGGTAAGTTTTGAAGGATTCATTTTGAGATACATTTAGCATGGTTATACCCTTGTGCATGAGAGCTGATATTCAGAAGACATTATGATGATCCTAGAACATGGTTAATTGGATTGATTTCCATTTATTGGGAATTGGTTATTTTGAGTTTGATTCATTGATTGGAGAGGATTACATCCATGTTGGCATAACACATGATACACATGTTATTTTGATCTAAGAGATTGAATGGGATTTCTATTTGAGGTTGTAAGATATTCATACTTGACATAATGATGCTTATTTAAGGTGTTCATGGCCAAAGAAGTTATAGTTTACAATTTCTCTCTCTTCATTCTATGTTTACTTTGATGGGATTCATTATTATATAATTTGGGAGTATAATAAGATATTGTGAGAGAGTATGTAGTTATTTGGGTTACACTTGTGGATCATCATGATTGTTCTGATTAATGGAAAAAATAGGTTTTGAAGGGACCCGAAACCCTTTACAAAGAATAATCTTAAGATATAGCAATAGGAGTACTCCAAACACAATAGATCAGACAAAACAAAAGGCCACCATCCCCAAGAAACCAACGAAAAAAACCCAACCAAAGAAACACCCACACAGCTGCAAAATATAAAACATTGGAAATCCGCAACAAAAGATACACTAACTATCTTTTTTTCCCCTTCAAATGAGAACAAAGGGTCATGTCAAAAGTCGAGGACGATTTCTTAGAATTTTTGCCTTTAACTATGATCCAGCCTTCTTCAACACTAGAAGCCTTATTCTGCCAGCACAATGAATCCAGAGATGGAGAACCAACCCTCAAAAGTGGGGTTGAGTCACCTAGAGAAATAACCAGCACAGGGCTGCCATTAGCTCCAGCCAAAGGGGATCACGATATGGAGTAGTAAGGTCTGATCCAACATCTAATAAAATATCTTCCTTTCCAGCAAATGCAACACCCACCAAAATAACAGAAAATATGGAATCACCCAGCATAGAAAGAGAAATTTCAGGTCCAGCAACTAGGATAGGGAAAGAGCCAGAAACCCTAGCAGACCCATCAGGTCCAACAACTGAGAAAGGGACATAGCCAGCAGCCCCAATCGACCCTTTAATTCCAGTAATAGGGATAGGAACAAAGCCAACAGCCCCAAGAGACCCTTCAAGAACATTAATATCAAGACATAAGCCAACCTTCTCACCAATAGGTAGAGGATTGCTAGTATCAGGAGCAGCCTTCATCTCAGGGTGGGATGAGATTTTCAAGACAGTGTAGTGTTGGGTAGAAGCACCCTTCCACCAAGAAGGAGAAGATTTCTTCTTCTTGGAAATGAAGCCACATTGGGAAGAAATATGACCAGTCTTAAAACATTTACAACATCTAAAAGGAATGCCTTCAAAGTCAAGTTGTTGGATCCAAGGTCCCAAGGATGATTCAATTTTAATTTCAGCTAGGAGGCCCTTCGAGGTATCAATGTCTACCAAGATACGAGCAACAATAGAATGATACATATTATCAGAATCACTATTAGTCATCAAGAAATCCCCCAAAGCCCCACCCACTTCCTCAAGGATGGAATCTCGCCATAGATGAAGGGGGAGATTGGGGAGCCTGACCCATATAGGGATAGAACTAAAGATTTCAGTGGAAGGATTGAAAGTAGGGTGCTTTCATCCTCCCAGCTAAAGACATAAACACATAGGATCGTAGCTCTATCCACAACATTATCAAATTTAGCAATGAAATATCCTTTTGCCATTGGAAAGATGTTAACAGTACCTGTTAATTTTGGTTCCCATCTTCGAGAGATCTAATCATGCAATTAGGGAAGGCTGGGCCAAAAACCTTGAAACTGGAAAATCAGTTCGTGGGATTTAAAAATTTCACTGTTGTTCATCAAATCTCTATCAGCATCAGATGACAGCTTAATAGATAAAGACTCACAAATAGGAACTAGGGCAATGGGAGCCCCATTGGCAGTGGAAACCCTATGTCCCTTTGCAGCCCCAACCGTCTTGGAAATAACATCAGCAAAAGACCCAACCAACCCCACAGAAGGCAATGCACCAGCACACAATGAATCGTCAACAATCGGTGACGCACCAAAAGATAGAGAAACACCAGTAGACAAAGAAGCTCCAACAGCCAAAGAAACCCTAGAAGCTCCAACATCCAGTGCAGACTGCAACTTCCTAGCTAATTACAAAGCCCCAATAAAATTTTGCATCTTCCCGTCCACCTGCGAAACACCAACGGAAGAAAAAACCCTAGCCACATCTCCAGTAGCTGGTGAAACCTTAGAAGCTCTATCATTTGGCAACACACCAACAAAAGCATTTGACAGTGCACCAGTAGATAGAGAAGCACCAACAACCAGAGAAACCCTAGAAGCACCAGCATCTAGCGCAAACAACAACTTCCCAGCCGACTGCAGAGCCCCAACAGAAGTTAGCACCTTCCCATCCACCTGCGAAACACTAGTGGAAGGAAAAATCCTAGCCGCATCACCAGCAGTTGATGAAACCCTAGAAGCTCTAGCAGAAGACTGCAACTTCCCATCCGATTGTGAAACACTAGTAGAAGGAAAAACCCTGGCCACAACTCCAACAGCTGACGAAACTGTTAGGCCATTTTTCTGTCAATGCAAAAATCCAATGAAAATGGCCTCTCCCTTGCAAATGTTTGTTAAATGTCCTGCCCTTTGTTCTTCATGTTGTCACCTTGCTCTGGTCCAAATCGCATCTCCTGATTCGCAAAATCCAAAAAGTTATCCAAGTTTTAAGGTTTGCTGGAAACAAATTTTTAAAATCTGCCACAGTGTCGAAAACCCATAGTATTTTTGAAAATCCATGATGTTTTCAGTCTGTATGAAAACCTCTATTGTTTTTGACCTTGTGCCTTCCCGCTTTTGTGCACTTATCTTTGGCATCATAAACTTTGTGTGTTTTCGATCCTCTTTCGTCGAAAACCCTGTGTGTTTTCGACCCCGCACTTCTGCCCTGTTTGTTGGCATTCTCTAACTGTGCAAGTCCGACTGGATGGTAGGCTTGGGTCTTCAAAGGCTCTTCCTAATTGGTTGTCGCATGGCCGCATGTCAGACTTTTCTGACATGCGATCATGCGACCGCTTGCCACCTGTCCATGTGGGTCCCAGTTTTGTTCAGCTGCCTGGCGGTCTACTTTGCCTTAGTGTGCAAGTATGATCAATGGTGGGACCTGGTTTTCGGATGATTCAGAGGATCCTGACGTGTCAGAGCATCAATGGTTGTCGTTAAAGCGCGAAGGATTTGTCAGGGCTATGCGCTTTTGTGACAACTGTCCGATCCTCCGAAAGGGTGTGGTCCGAGGTGATGATGTGGCAGCCTGGGGTTGGCTGTCGCATGATTGCATAGCCCAATTTTTGGCTATGCGATCATGTGACCGCTTGCCACGTGTCCCTGGGGCCGGTGTTTTGGTGACGTGCTGGGTTCCGGTTGGTTGCCAGTGTACCGAGGTGGTAGTGGTCCCGCAGTGTTTTGGTTGGTTCATGTGGTTTGATGTGGCAGTTTCTCGGTGCTGGTGTGTAAGGTTTGTGATTGGTCAGTGGGGCGTGAGATGGCAGTCTTATTGCCTTGCGATCATGCGACAAGGGTGTCACGGTGATTGGTAGCGGCGGTGGTTATGTTGGTGGTTACATTTTGTAGGTTGTCGCATGTTTGCATAGCCCATTTTCGGGCTATGTGATCATGTGACTAACAGCCGGATGTCGCGGTTGCGGAATTCTAAGGTGGGCTCGCGATGCCAGTCTTGCCTACGTGCTGATTTTTGATTGGTCGCTGAGGGTGATATGGAGCCAAGGACTTTGCAAAGGTTTTGGACCGACTGTCAACCACGGCTAAGAGTTTGCGGTCGCATGATCACAAGGGTGAGTTGGGAGCCATGCAATCATGTGACCAAGCATAAAATGGAACCCAGATTCCTATGGCAGTGAAGTTTATGACCGCGCGATTGCGCGACTAAGGGCAAACGGTGAAATGCATGGTGACTGTTTATTTTTAAATTTGGATCTGCAACGACCAAGGGTACCAAAATTTATGGTTTTCTGGTTGTTTCTTGATCTGGTTGGTGAAGGCTATACCCTAGCTGTCTGTAGCTTGTGGCAACCCGTTTTGGGTTCCCATGGCAGCTAGTGGTATAAAGTGTCAAAATTTTGACTTATTCAGGGTTCCATTCTGTCTGGTTCCAGTGGGAAATAGAAGGCTCTGTCACATTGCATGTAAGCTAAATAGAATTTCTGGAAGTCTTTTGTAGGTTATTGAAGTGGTTTGATCTCTGTCTTACTTTGATCATGTACATGACTCATTATACTTAATGTAAGTTTTTGATGCTTCCAAGTCTCTCCTTGGTGTCATTCTTATGAATCTTGGATTTTCTGATCCATTGCATAGGGTTCCCTTTGCATATGTTCTTGTCTTTAGTTCTTGGTCTAGGATCAAGTGAAATATACTTTAGAGGGGACATAGATTCAGTCTTGGTTGTCTACAAAAGGATCTTATAAGTAGTGGATGGGCTGGAATGTTTACATTTATGGCTATGAGTCTTTGACAACAGTTGGTTCATGTTCTCATTGTTTGTATGTGAGGTTTGCCCAATGGATAATGGCACTGATCAAGGGCTAGTATATTCAATGGAGTCCAATGTTTGATGGGTTCTGGCTATTTCCTGCATCTCTATATATCAATACCATCACCATTAATACCCTTCACAAGACCATTTTACCCTGCATAGTAGAGTTGATTCAATGAATACCTGGTTAGTATTCAGTAATCCTTTACTATGATCTGCTATATAAATCTAGAAATATAAGGTGTGTAGTGAGTTTGAATCTTGTCTGGATTAGGTGCACCCGCCTTGGTTTTGCAGAGCCAGAAGTAGAAGAGGGCAGTTAAGTCCCTATAGTTGGTCCAGTTACCCTAAGACCTCATTACATTTTGGAGTTAACCATTCCTAAAATCCAGCTGAGGGTATATTGGCAGCCTTATGGCATAAGAGTTTTCGAACACCAACAGAAACCCCAGAAGCTCCAACATCCAATGAAGTCTACAGCTTCCCAGCTGACAGCAAAGCTCTGGCGGAAGTCAAAACCCTAGCCGAAGCTCCAGCATCCAGCGGAGCTCTAACACAGCTCCATGCTTATTGGGAAATTGTTAGTCAACTGGCTTACTCCAATTTCATCATGATTGTTACGAGTACTTAATATTTTGATTACTTATCATAGGTGTCCTGATATGAATGTTGATTAATAAAATTGATATGCCTCAAGTTTATTTTTTAATATTTGATAATACCCTTGCAGTGGGAGTTTCTATATAATATGTATGTTCTTCATTGACAGGTTTGATACATGAAATTTATTTGCGGTTTATGGTTTTTATATGATAATGAGAAGAGTGTATTTATGTTATTTACTCTTAAGAGGTATGGATGATTGGATATGTAGGCATGTTTTGTGAGATCATGTAGGTTTTTCACCTTATGTGGTTTCATGTATGCCTATGACTCCATTGTTTGACCCTTATGTAATGTACACACTTAGGAGAATGTTGAGATAAGGTGTTGTATACCTTGTATAATATTTAGAATGTTTATTTTAATATTTTGTGTATGGTGCACCTAGAGGCCCTAGATGGAAGTGCATCACTAGTAGTTAACATTATTCTTAGGGACACTTTATGTGTTGTGCATAATGTTGGGAAACATATTTAACGTGGGTCTCACAATGTGAAAAAGGAATATAATTTAATATTTAGGGAAATATTAATAATGTAAAGACATAGTGCCCAATATTAAATGAGGGGTCAATAGAATTGTGTTCACACAATTTTACTTTACAACTTGGTTGTATTTGTGTGAGTTTATGTCTATATAAAACACATGTTTAGTGGTTAAGGTTGGTTGGGTGAGTGGGATGTCATTATTGAATCATTTTGAAGTGTGCATATGTGAAGCATGACCTGAGATGTGTGGATTCATTCATGGACACATAGAGGATTAATGCAACAGAGTACTCTCCTATGATTGCAAATACAAACTTTTTTGTAGAGACTTTGTTATAATGTGATGTTGATGCTATCATTCTTGTTGTCTTTAATAGTTAGCATTGATTTCAACATATCCTATGCATATATGCGGATATGATATTTGAGATGATCCAATAAAGTGTGCTTCAACTGATGTTTCCTAAATATTTATCTTTAATCATGTTGGTTATGGTCTCATTTATCTTACAACATAATGTGGCTCATTTTTTTCGGCTTGGCCCTATCCTGGAAGTGGTCATTGTGCTTTAGTCCAAGTAATTTTCATTGTAATGTATAGATCCTATCTGTTGGTTCCAAAGATCTCGATGATGGTTTAACATGTTTTTATGAGTGAGGCATGGTGTATTGAGTGATGTGGTCCACATTTCATTCCTTACCACTGCATGAATGCTTTAGTGTGACCTATTTCAAATTGTATTAGGCTGACCTAGTCATGGCATGTGTTGATATAAGAGAAAGATGATTCTATTTGTTGATGCATATTTGCATGCGAGTAATATGTAAAGCGGATGCAAATCTGACATGGGAATATTCGTGTATTGATGTATATGCAAGTTGGTGCAACTGATAGAAACTACTATATTATTTCTATGTTTTTTATTAAAGGTGATAGTGATTTCAGTGGTGGATTCATTTTCATTTCTTATATTATGGCAGTGAGCCTATTTGTACTAGCAACAAGCATTTCTATTTTATGGGTAGTTGCCTAAATGGTAGTGAGCCTACCTATAGTGAGAAAACTAGCAGTAAGCCCTTGTAAATATCACCTTAACCAATATTATTTTCATGATAATTATCTTCTTTGTGATTTTTCCCACCTTGGATTTCTATCTAAATTATAGTGTTCATGGTGTTGATGTTTTTGGTGCTTTCATGTTTATATTTGTTATAAGTTTTTGATTGGTTTAAGTTTTCACTAGATCAACAAAAGGAAATTTTTTTATAATAATTGATTCAATCCTCCTCTCAGTTATTTGACTTTTTTAACAATTGGTATTAGAGATTTGGTTCCTTGGAGAGAGCTTAACCACTTTAGGTAGATCCGATGGCACACAAATTGAACATTCCCATCTCTGATGGATCCAATTACACTACCTTGAAAGAGAATATGAGAGGCTACATGATTTCAATTAGTTACACTATGTGGAAGAATGTGGATAAATTGTATGTTTCACCTCATAATTACCCTACTACTCAAGATGAAATTTCATCCTATGAGGAGAATGAGAAAGAAAGGTATGCTATCTTTAGTGCTTTATCAAAAATTGAGTTAGCTAAGGTTATTTCATTAAAGACTACCTATGAATTTTGGAAAAAATTGAAAGAGATCTACGAAGGAAATGATAGAATCAAGTTGTCTAAGAAGATAACAACTAAGCTTCATTATGAGAACCTGAAAATGGAAGAAGTTGAAGATATTAGAAGTTACTTTCAAAGGGTTGACAATGCAGTCAATGAAGCCAAGAATCAAGGTGGTAATATCACCAATGGAGATGTTATGGAGAAGATATTGATGAACTTACCATAGAGCTATAATGAGAAGATCTCGACTATAGAGGAATTTTATGATTCAAAGAAGTTTACCAGTTGTTTGGCACCCTCACCACATTTGAGTTGAGGAAGTTCAAAAAAGAGAAGAGAAGATATGAGATAGCCTTTAAAGGAAAGAAAAAGGAAGATTTGGATGATGATGATTTAGATGAGATGGAATAAAATTTTGCAATAAATTTGAACAATGGTACAGGTAAATACAAAGGTATGTTACCCCTTAAATTCTTTAGATGTGGAAAAATTTATCATTTAGCAACTAGGTGCTCATAAAAGGCTAACTGGCAGAAGTTTAAGAAGTTCAATAAGAAGGCCTACTATGTTAATGAAGATGCTAACATATCAGATGATGAATTAGATAAGGAAGGCTATTTGTTTTTGGTAGAACAAGAAAAGCTTAGATTTGACATTTCTAATATTTTCCTAGAATTTGATAATAATATTTAGACTGCATTATATGTTAAAAAGAATAAGAATGAATGATTAATTTTTAGTGGTTGTTCGAATCATATGACTGGTGATAAAAGAAAATTTGTAACACTTGAGAAATATGATAGTGGTTCTATTAGATTCTGTGATGATAAGGAAACATATATTGTTTGAATGGGTTCTATTAATTTTGATGGAAAACATAATATTGACAAGGTTTATTATGTGAAGGGCTTGTGTCATAATATTTTGAGTGTTGGACACGTGTGAGAATGGCTATGATGTTGTTTTTAAGAAAAAAAGTTGTGAGATCTGGAAGAAGTATGGAATAGTTATTGCAGTTTGCAAAAGAACATGAAGGAACATGTATCAACTTGAAGGAGCTACAAAAAGTTGTTTATTATCTTAGATGGATGATAGTTGGATTTGGCATTAGAGGATGTGTCACATCAATTTTGATAACTTGGTAATCATAAGTTATCATGTGCAGTAAGAGAAATTTACCAAGACTAAGTAAAGGAGACAACATTATCTGCAAGAGATGTCAGGAAGGAAAGCAGACAAGAGAATCATTCAAGGAAATTTTTTTTCATCTATCAGTTTGTTGGATCTCATTCACATAGACTTATGTGGTCCTAGCTGAACAAGGAACTTTCAAGGTGAGAGATATTTCATAATTTTTGTTGATGATTATTCCAGATTATCTTGGGTTGAATTTGATGGGCCAAAATAGTGGCCAAGCTTATCTATGTTTTTGTTGCTTTGTTTTTAAAATTGTTATAAGTTTTATGGTGTTTTAAGACTCTTTTACTATTATAGGTCTAAGAATTTGAATAGTATTAATAGTATTTTATGGTCATGTAATTATGGAATTATAAATGATTTTAGAAGAATAATTGATGTTTTGAACCATAGTTATCTTTATATTATTCTGTTGTGAATGATTGAAGCGTAATGGGTTCTTGTAGCTACGTAATTTATTTTCCTGCAACCATGTGATGGATGCATATTTATGAGATCTGAGATTTAATGAATGAATTCAATGTGGAAATGAATGTATCTGTATACCCCTTTCTATAGGAACATGTTAACAAGGAGGAATGACTAAGTATAAATTCAGTGGATCTCATTAAGTTCTTGGACCAAGTCATTCAACATGGAGAGAGAGAGAGGTAAGGATAGCATTGAAGACTTAGTTATCTCACCTACTTCTTGGTTGGATCAATTAGTGATTTTTTAATGAACAAAAAATATAGGAAGTAGTTGTCCTATATTCCCTCCCATGGATGTGCGGAAGACTATTTCTTCCTTGTTGAGGAACTTTCTCATTTATGTTTTAATGTAATAATTGCATCCAATTATTTTGTTGGAAGTGGTCAGTAAATTAAGTTAGTTAGTTATAAGTTTTAGTATAAATAAGTTTCTAAAGAACTCTTCAAGAGTAAGCTAATTAAGAAGAAATCAATCAATGCTAGGTTGATACTGATGTAATTATTTTTAAAAATATAGTTTTTAGTTTCAAGATACTATGTGTAATCAAGTTCAGTTATATGAATAAAGCAATTGTTATTCTGAGTATATAGCGTGTTAAAATAATTTGGATTCACTCACCCAAGGGGGAACACTTGGTGAGTGATCCTTTGCATCTTTACTATTTTCATGTAGTAGTTGTTTAGCCCTTTATTTGTTCTTGTAGCCAAATGGAAATAGCACCTGTATCTGTTCTTGCAACCAAAGTGGGTTGATTAGTTCCTGCCTAGTAAACTTGAACTTAGTTAGTTTTCATGATTAGTTATGGTTTGGTAGATAGAACTCATGTAGGTTTACTTTGAGGTACTTACTTTCCCACAACTTTCCTTTCCAAGCAATAGTTAGCATGGCTATAATGGAAACTTAGTGCATATATTGTGCGCAGAACCATTTCAATCTTACACCCCTTGGGTTGACATATTAAATGAAATTTTCCATAGGATAGATAGATTATTAGTGAATACATCCAATCTATGAGTATGAGAATGGTACCTAGTTATTAATCCATTTGGAAAGGCCAACATTTTTGGTGTAATTGCCAAGGATGGTGTCAATATAATGACCTATTGTAGTCATGAGTCAACTTTCTAGTTCATTTCATGTTACGTTAGATTTTTGTATTCAACATTTTTGAAGTTTCATCCCAATCTAAGTTAGTATTGATTCATTGAACTTGCATGAATAGGAGGAGGGATGCCTTAGGAAGATTCATTTGTAATTACCCAACAATTAGTTATGAGAAATCTTTGTGCAGCAAGAGGATCAAGAAGAAGAAGAAGAGAACCTCTTTGCTGGTGCCGCTCAAAATTTTCCCACTTCCTCATCCTCCTCAAACAAAGAACCTCTTGGATTGCATATCTTTGAAGAGTCCATTTCCCTCAACCCTTTTGCAAAAATCTTGGCCAATTTGCATATTCAACCCCCTGTAAATCCTTTCAATTGAGACCAAGAAGTTGGTAACCATATAGATTTAGTGGTTTATCGACTAAGAGGTCCACCAATGTTATCTCCCCTACCTTCCCATTTCCTATTACTAACCAAAATGATAACAACAACCTCAAGAATATCCCCTCTTTAGTTCTTCCTAAGTTTTATGGCTTAGTAACAGAGGACCTTGGTACCTTTCTCTTTGAGTTTGATATCCTCTGTAGAAATTATGTGTTAAAATTTATAATCTTTCCTTGGTGTTTTATTGTAAATTTGGATAAGCCAAGGTATCCTAATTGTATTTTGTCCTCTAGTCCAAGTGGGAGGACAACTCATATTTTGTATTTCCTTTATTAAGAAAATTAGTTTATTCCTCCTTATGAGGATTCTAAGACTTGGCACACACTTAGTATGAATGTGGCATTCATTTACATGAGAGTTACATTATAACTCCATCACTCATCTCTATTTAAGAGATGCTCCTACACATAGTTATTAGAGGATTTCTCTCACCTTTTCTCATATTGTTGTAGTGAGCTTCTTGCTCACATTCTCTCTCCTTTCCTAGGCTTCTTTGCCTCATTCATATTATATTCACAAGGGGTTTTATTTTCTTTTCCCTTTTCAAAATCCTTGTCTCATTGTGTTGATCTTGGAGCATCTTGATGGTTTTGGTAGATCTTGAAGTTATCTCTCTCATTGTGTTAATGGTGAAATAATTCCTTTTGTTTCACTCACTTGGATTCTTTTCTTTAGAGTTCTTTTCATTTTTTGAATATTTCAAACATGGTATCAAAGCAGGCTATTCCTTGTTTTGAGTGAAGGTACCATTCGAAGGAGCAAGCTTTTTTGCTAACTTTTTGTTGCAGGGTTTTCAATTTTTTTGTAGAACTAACTTTGGTTGCATCCCTTTCATGTTTCTTTTTTATTTTAATCTCTTAAGTTTCTAACCCTCTCCGGAGGCTTGCCGCAAGAGAGTAGTTTCTGATATTTTGGGGTTTGGACGGTTCACTGCCAAACCCAGCTCAGTTTTTTATTTCTATGTTTTTTTTTCAAATCTAACCTCACCCTTTGTCGAGCGACCGCAAGGGTTTGGATGTTGTTCATTTGTTCTACTCTAACATTTTATCACATTTTAAATATTTCTTAGTGCATGCAGGTTTATTGTCTCACACACATCTTTGTTTCTTCCATTATATTATATCTCTATTGTTTAAATATTTTTTTTTATATATCTTTGTCTATTGTTTAAATTACATTTATATTGCTATTTAGCTTGTTGCAGCTCTGTGTAATCTTTCCTTGGTCCTTTGTTTGTTGTTTTTCTAGCATCTAACATATCCATCAGTGTAACCTGCTTTTAGACTGCCTTGCACAACTCTTTGTAATATTTCCTTGTGTCTTCTCTAAGCTTCTAACATTTTTTAAGCTAGCTTTGTCCCTTGCCATAAATGTCGATGCTCAAAATTTGCAAAAATAGCTGTATTTTCATCCACAAGAAGCACAAATTTATAGATGAGGGCTTGAACTAAATTGCAAGCTATGGCAACTCGTTACTGCATTCTTCATACCTTTTGATGTGTTTTTCTGGTATCTTCTACTTTTAATGTAAACTGTGCAACTCTTTGTGATCTTTAAACAACATGCTCTTATTTCTGTATCTCTTGATGCTCTCGGGCTCTCATACTACACAATCTATGGAAGTAAATGAGGAACTTCAAATTTTTCTTAAGATATTGATAAATTCTACTGGCCACTTTCTTTTAAAGCTTAGTTTTCTTGCACTCACATTAAATCCTTTATTAATTATTAGTTTTCTTCAAAGTTTTTCCCTCTTTATAATTTAAATAAAGGGAAATGCCTTTTATGGTTTACCTCAGCCTTTGATATTTAGTCCCAAAAATTGTTTAATTCAAGACAATCAAAGTTTCTCATTTATTTCAACATATATATTTACATCTAAACTCTGAGTATTTTTATTGAGTGGACAAAGAAGTTTGCAGAACTTTCTAAACATAGTGAAGGACAGTGATTGAAAATGCCCTAGAGAAGACTATTTAAGAATTTAAAAGATGCAATGGATCCTTGTCTTTTACTGTGATAGTTCCATCTAGAGGACAAAGAAAATTATCAATGAGTTAAGAGAGTTAATGAAATGCCATCTTCACAAAGTATCAAGAATAGAAAATAAAGAAAAGAAAGATGTATTTTTGATGACTTTGGTAATAATTAATTGCTTCAGTGTTGATGTTTTCTTGAGGCATATATAAGTGTTTGAGTTTGCTAATAAAGCATCGTATGTTTTTCCTTCAATTATCTCATAATGATTATAGCTTTAGAATGCTATTGAAGGAGGTTAAAAAATCAACAGAATTTTGTTATGATTACAAGTCATTGTTGATTCAAGGAACAATAAACTTTACAGATCACATGATGGAGCTGAGATGGTTTGAACTTGCATGGTTAGTAAATTAGTAGTTTTTTATGATTACATATGAAATTTTAAGTGTTGTGTAAGATGAATTTTCAGAGCCCAAATTATTGAAACTTGTAAACTGTATTTTTCCATTGGATTAGTTATGGGACACCATGTGGGTCCACTATCTTTCTGAATAAGATTTTACTGGTTATAAAGAAATTCATGTTGTCAATTGCAAGTTCTTCATTTTTTAACTTCACTTAAGTGTTTTCCTTGCAAATCTTTCTTCAAATTTAGTGTGAGCAGCATTGGTATTTGCCTTTTTTAATTATGTTTTCTGTCTTTTCTTCCAGCTCCCAGCTCCTCTATCCAGCCGCCAGCTCCTCTATCCAGCCAACTCCTTCCTTGCCTCATGTGGTTACTCCCTCTATTTTTTGTTTCTTTTTTTTTCATTCCCCAACCTTGCGTGACTCCTCATTGGCTACCTGCATGAGATTTGGGGGATCGTTTTGTATCTGTTCATTTTGCTCCTCAAAAAAAAATTTCTTTGTCGGCTTCTTCCTGTGTGTGTGAAAATTATACCTAATCTGTAGACACAACACTCAGTAAAACATTAGAGGTTAGCAAAAATCAAAATCGTGCAAAATTGAAAGCTATCTAACCAAGCGATTTACTGCCTTCTAGTAGGTGCGAGATTAATGTTCTCAGATTGTAATCGAGATCAGCGACCTAGACGACACCTAAATGAAGGATTTGAATGCAAAAGATGGATATGAAATAAATACAATTAAGCTATTTTTTTGGATTTTTCTATGCAATAAGAATGAATGAAAAACTGATATGAAATTAATCTATATGAAAAACTTGATATGAAACTATCTAAGAATGATATGAAATATGAATGCAAAAATAAGATTGATCTCACAAAGATGTCGATTCGCAAGAGCTTTGATTCTTCAATTCCAATTCTCCAGCGTGATTGTGCAAAATATGAGATGATTTGTGAAGAGCTGAGCCTTTAATTTATAGAAATCCAGGGCTTTGGAGGTGCATGGATAAAAGCCATAAATCACTCAAATTAACTCATCTTGATTTTTGAGTTATCTGATCATAAAAGATAGTTAATTCTCAAAATCATGCAAAAATAGTTTTTTAACTCAAATTAGAGTTTAGATCAGCTTTTTGAACTCCAAAAGGATGTTGAGTTCCAAAAAGTCAATAACTTGCATTGATTTTCTGATTTGGAGTTTAACTGTTTCTTTTGAATATGCATAATAATTAAGAATTAAATAAATAAATAAAGTGATTTATCCTCAACTCAACTGATTTTTGAAATAAAATAATTAATTTATGAGTTAATTAACTATTTTACCAAACTTTTATTAAAAATTATATTATTAAATAATGACAACATGCTTTAATTAATTAAATAAGAATTTAATCAATTAAAGATAGGAATTTTGATTTATTGTCAAAATTAAATAATACAATTAATAATAGATAGAATTAAATTTAATTACACAATTAAGTGGCAAATATTAAATCTAATTAATTAAATATGAAAATATTCAATTAATCAAACTTTAGGATAAATGTGATTTATTGCCAAAAAAATTATAAAATTAAAGATAATTATGATAATTAGGAATATTGCTAGGAATATTCCCCGATGCAGAATTTAAGATAATCAATTATGATTCGATGATGTTTAGATGTGCCTTAGGTTAGGACTTTGATGTCGATTTTGTTCGATTTGTCGATGTAGGAGGTTAATGAACTTATAGCCCATTTTTTGGGTATTACATTTTGCCCCTCTTTGAATTACTGTGCGAAGCGCAGTGGTTCAAAGATAGTTTGTGTTTGATAGAGATATGAAACTGATTCAAAAGATAAACTGATCTCAAGATAGAAACCGATTGAAAGATATTGAGATAGGAGTTGATTGATATTAAATTGATATGGAGATAATAGGTCCTGAATGACCAGAGATAATGTTCACTATAGCAGCGATGAACCTATGATTGTGAAAAAGTGTCAAAACACCTGATTCTGAACCTTAGGATTGATAAGAAGTGAGTGACCCGTTCTAGACTCGATTGTCTTAGCAGAACTAGCAGGTATCACATCCGAATCCTTCAGTTGCTGAAGAACCAAGGAAAGAACACTATGATCCAATGGTTGCAAAAACTGATACAGTTTACAAGATTAGGAGAATACCAGATTGATATGGATCTTGATGAATCTGATATGCCCCAAGTGATGATAGATTTTCCCCAAGCGATGAGGACTTTTGATGAATCAGTAACTAGACGTGATTGTTGTCTTGATCACTGATGAAAGATATTGATAGATTTGATCGATAGAATTTGATTTACAGACTTTGAATGATGTGCAATACCATGCCCCCTTCGGGATTAAAATTGAAATCTGACAAGAAAAAGTCAGTGTTGATAGTTTAGAAGCATGTTAATTGATTTGAGAAGTGGTTATATACGTCCGAGAACACATTCTACATCGTTGGGAAGGTCCTGGAGACTAAATTTGACTAGGTTTGACCATGAGTTGACCATAGTTGACCAAGTTAAAATTTTGATAGTTTGATGAAAGCTAATCAGTTAAGTTGAATACTGGATTTCTGTGATTATAGAAGGTCGATTATGCAAGTAGTTAATAATATGAATGATCTCAGATTTGAATTTTGATCCCGAAAAAGGATTCTACTTGCTATTTCATTAGAGGAACCTTCGTGTGAGATTCAGCTCTTGTTAGACTTGAAGAATTGATATGAAGAATCATTTAAGCATTGAAGTTCGTTTAATCATTGTGAGATCATGCAAACATGCAAAATGCAATGAGACATGCAAAATGAAATGCAATCTAAGACCGAGGACCTAGTCACTGATCATATGTCGATTTGTTATCATCATTGAACTTTTAGGTAACCGGATAAATCAATACAATGCCCACTAGCCATGAAACCATAGACATATGAATATCGATTTGTATGTGCAAGAATCAATACAACACCCACTGGTCAACAACCATGGATATATGAATATTGATTTTGTTTTCGAAATGTTGGATTAGATATCAGCACCAAGGCACAAGCGCCAGGATGACCTGAATATCATGTCCATTTTGATATAGCAATTTGTACAAGCATCAAAACATAAACGTTGTGATGACCTGAGTACGCCTTGCATTATAAACACATCAAACAATCAAAAGATCATTCTAAATCCAGTGTGAATTACCCGTAGTGACCCTTTATCGTTCACCTCCTTAGGCAAGAGCGCGTTTCACAGTAGGAGAAAGAATTTACTTCAAAAAGATAATAGTTAGATCAAACGTCCTTGAATTTTTTTTGGGTATCAATGGTCGAGGTACGCATGGCCATCCAGTTCGAGATAGAGGCTCTTATAGTCGGACACCATTTCAATCCAGAATTTCCAAAGCTGTTAGATTTTCACATACAAGCAGAAGACAAAGAAAAGATTATGCCCCTAGTCATCACTCTCTAAATCCTATAAAGGACATCATCGAAGAGCTCGAAGGGACACAATATGCAAAAATCTCAATGCGAATCAATAAGCATACAAGGAGATAAAAGCATGTAAAAAGCACAGATTGTTTTCAGTTTGAGTTTGATGTTTGATTGCGTTGTTATAGATGCAAAATCCTTTCTGGAGACAAGACTGACTGACTGACTCACATAAAGCTTCAAAGGACTCTGGCTAGATATGACATGTCTAAGATACATTGGAGGCCATAGGATATGACATTGATTGCCCCCAAGTTTGAACATTTGATAGGATACAGACGCTTGAGCTGATTGGTGTACAGACCGACTTATTGAAACTAGGATATGCAGAAACAAACCGAGAGATATGTACAAACTAAAGCAAGACTGAAAGCTAGGAAAGACCAAGATTGTGCTGATAGATGGAGCATTTTGAACAAGTGGCACCCATTTGCCGGGTTTTCACCATCTTGGCAGAGATTCTATTTTTGCTACCAAGGCGCCTGTTTCCAGGTTTTCACCAAGGCACTTTTTCTTTTTCTCATTTTTTTTGTATTTTTTTATTTTTTCAATTTTTTTGTACTTTTGATATTTTTTGATTTTTTTGTGAATCATCAAGGCGCCTATTGCTAGGTTTTCACTAAGATGTTCATTTTTTCAGGACTTTTTCTGATTTTTAAGATTTTTTTCAGGACATTTACCAAGCACTGAATGTCTTAAGCGTAGAATTTCTTTAGATGGAGAACGTTGATTGGTTCTCAGAGCTGTTCTCCTTCAGTTGTTGAGAGTTGATAGGCACCAGAGCCAAAAGTAGTAGTGATAACAAAGGGACCCAGCCAATTGGGTTTGAACTTCCCCTTGCGCTCTCTATGTGATTGATTTTTGAGATTTTCTCTCAACACTAGATCACCAACCTGAAATTCTCTGTGTCTGACTTTCTTGTTGTAGCCTCTAGACATTCTTTTCTGATACACTCTGAGATGATTATACGCTGCTTGTCTGCGCTCATCTAGTAGTTCAAGTTCTTGCAACCTAGACACTCTGTAGTCTTCATCAGTTACAAGTCCATGCATTCTGATTCTGAGTGATGGGATTTCAACCTCAATAGGCAGTACCGCTTCAGACCCATAAACTAAAGCGAAAGGTGTAGCCCTAGTGGGAGTTCTGATACTTGATCTGATACTTGTTCTGATATTTATTTCGATACTTGTTCTGATACTTTTTCTGATACTGATTCTGATACTAATTCTGATACTGGTTCTGATATTGGTTCTGATACTAGTTCTGATACTAGTTCTGATATTGGTAGCTCTTTTTCCATTGCAAACTCCCAAGCAAGATCTTATCATGCAGTCCCAATGTCTAGCACGGTGGAGAACAAGAGGGATTGGCAAGTTGGTGGATGAGATGGAAGACAAGAGAATGAAGGAGAATGAAGGGAAGAAATCCTCAAAGGCAAACTCCTCAAGAATACCCAAGCTAGGGAAAAATTGTCATGTAAAGCACATTTGGTCAAGCAATGAAAGGCCAGCATAGGATAAGTCACAATAGCGTAATGCCAAAGAAAGACAGGATGCAATCCAAAGGAGTAGACATGTCAAGAGGCTTCATAGCACTGTGTTTTACTCTTTTTTTCTTTTTTTATTAGGTCAAGACCAAAGGGGAAAAGGATAGCGATAGGTGAAAATGAATGGAGGAAGATGGATATGAAGGCTAAACATGGAAGGAATGAAAGCAAGATCATCGTAAGATAGCTCACAAAATAGTCAAATGTTCATGTATAGATCAACATTGTCAAGATCAAAGAGAGAAGACGGAATGGATGAAATATGTAGAAAAACTACGCATAATGCTTGATTGCTAGGTTTTCATCATGGTACTTATCCAAGGTGCCACAAGGGAGTGGTTTTCACCATAGGATGAATTTATTTCTCTTTACTTTTGCTACCAAGGTGCCTATTTCCAGGTTTTCACCAAGGCACATTTTCAATTTATTTTATTTTTCATTTCTTTTTCTTTTTTTTTGGAAGAAGGGAAGCTTTTTAGATAATGCTCCTTGAAAGGATAAACCATGATATGCCAAGGATTCAAAATGATATGCTCAAAGATGCTGATAGGGAAAGGAACATGGAAGAGAAAAATGGAGGATAGGGTTTTATGTAAAGCGAGTGAGGTTGGAAGATAGGAAGAATAGGCAAATGAAGAAAAAGGATAGAAGGTAGAAGGTTAATGAGTGGAAGGATTGTGAAAGGGTAGATGGAAAGGAAGGCAAGATCAACGTAAACACACACCTTGAAGGGTGGTGAGAGGGTGGAGGAAAGGTGAATGAAGGAATACGTGAAGGAATATGGTGAATGGATAACAGAGGTTGAGGTTTGGGTGCATGAAATGGAAGAATATTTTTGGAGGGAGATGAAGTGGAAGCCTTTGGAAGCTTGAATGTCAATTTCACTTTTTGTTCAACACCAGAATCTTTCAAGAGAGACTTTGGAATCCATATAGCCGTAGGCTTTTTATTTCATTTTGATGATCTAGAGAGAATATCTTTAATAATGGATTTTGGAACCCATACTTGTCTTGTAATTTTTTTCTTAGATATCTCTTTTGACGTTATGTTTCCATGTCTATTAGAGGAGACATGGTGATCTTTTTTTGATGGATTCTTGTATTGCTTCTTTTTCTTGTATTGAACATTCAAGTTACTTCCAAAGGACTTGGGACTTGTGGAAGAAGGAGGATACGACTGGTTTAGATGGGTGGGTGGATGAAAAGGATTCAAGGGTATGCATCTATGTTGATCTTGAGGAAAGATGGGAGATGGAGGGATGTAAGGACCCAAGATGGATGCCAAATCAAGAGAGTTAGGAGGGGAAAGTGAAGGGACATAAGGACCCAAGATGGAAGGAAGGTGTGAAGCTCTTAGTAGTGGTGGAAGAGGTCCAAGGATGGAAGTGGAAGACGCAAAAGGATAATTAATAAGTTCATCAGCATCTATATGACAACCAAGGATATCAGCATCTTCAGAGTGAGCATTAGAATTTTCAATAGAATCGTGGACATCTTGAATATGAGCACCTTCTTTGATAGGATTGTTCAAAGCTTGCAAAGACTTAGGAAGAGTAGAAAGTGGAAGTGAACATGGAGTGGTAGAACAAGAAGATGAAAGACTTTGATCTTGACAAGGATCTTCGGATAGCATAAGCGCATAATTTTTCTCTTGTTTTTCAATAGGCTTAACATTGGAAGGAACACCATTTTTACCAACCTTAATGGAAGTATCATCTTTGGAAAGCGCAAGTGTAGTAAGGTCATTTTGATTGTCAATAAGCTCATTAGTGTAAGTAGTAGCCTGATCTTGCTTAAGAGAAGACTTAAGACATGGTGGAATGCATGAAAAAGGGTGTATAGGATCAAAAGAACCATGAAGCGGATAAGAGACATCGGGAAAAGGAGTGGATGACATGGAGGGTTCTTGATCTTGATCTTTCTTTATGTTCTTTTCTTCATCATTTTTAGAGTCCTCTTGACATGGAGCCACTTCTAAGGACAAGGAAGCATGTTGGGATTGTATGGATGACTTTGGAAGAGATGGTGGAGGACTAGTTGAAGTAGGGATTATAGCATATGAAGGCTTAGGCTCTTTAGATTTATCATTATTGAAAGTCTTTGCAGCCAAGTGAAGGTTAGCTTGAGTTTCTTTAAGAGGTAGCCCTGGGGGATAACTATAGGGAACCACATGAAAAGTATCAGGGCTTGTGTCAGATGAAGGTTCTGTGAAAGATTTGAAAGACTCGGAAGCTTTAGGAAATGTATGGGTATTGGAGGAAGTAGGGGATGGAAGGGAACCATCACAAGACAAAGGTCCAACATTAACATGATCTTGCTTGAGAGTGTAATCTTTATTTTCAGCCTGAGAGTTCTTAGAGGAGAGATCCTTATAGTATGCATGTTTATAATCAGCGTGGTAAACTTTCTCTTCCTTAAGTGAAACAGATGGATCATCTAGGTATTGTGCATAGAAATCATCAAAGTCTCTTTCATAATCAGAATCATATGGATCACCCTCACGATCTATCCAATGTGACGGCCCATTTGTAGTAAGCAGGAATGGATGATGAGGAGGACTCTTAGGAACAGAGGTGTCATAGGTATCATTACATTGTCTGTCATCATAGTCATCATAGTCTCCAAAGCTAGATGTGTCACTCTCCGTGGAAGAGGTATCATATTGCTCAAATTTTTTTCGGGGGCATGGTGACATGTACAAGTCTTTATCAAATGGAAAAGAGTATAGAGATTCCATGGAGAACTTTTTAGATTCCTTCTCTTTCTTAAGATTGTTAAGTTCAACTTGCATAGCATGCAGCTGTTTCCTCATAGCGGTGATCAAAATTTCTTCCTCATGTGTACTGATTCTTTGAGACATGTGTACGGATTCTCAATAGCTACTGCTCTGTTCTTGACACAATGATATTTTTGACAGATTCTGGAACTAGGCTGGAAACATTGGATATCTTGCAATTTGACAATTTCTGACAACTCTCTCAAATTTTTCCAAACGACACTCTGCAGACTCATACGACACTAGGTAGTCTATGAAACGACAGTTGCTAAACTCGTACGACAGTTGGGTAGAGATGAAATGATAGTTGACAAAACTCGTACGATAGTTGGGTAGAGATGAAACGATAGTTGACAAAACTCGTACGATAGTTGCTAACAATTTTTGGCTTCTTGAATTTTGCTGGTTTGAAAACTCGTACGACACTGGGTTCTCAATCATACGACATATGGGCTTTACTGAAATGACATTTGACAAAAAGTCATACGACTTTTTGTCAAATGTCATTTCAGTAAAGCCCATATGTCGTATGATTGAGAAAAGTCATACGACTTTTGACTTCTTGAAACGACTTTTGACTCCAGAAAGAACTTTACGTCAATTTTTGCAAAAATTTAAGGTTTTCAGTTCTGGATTGTTTGCAAATTGTACTGTCCAGATTTTGAAAGTTATACCAGATTTGATCATTTTTAATAGCCAAGTAGATAAACAAACACGTAGAATAGCAAGCAAGTGATTCCAAGCACGTCTGAAAACAATGAACAAGGGCAAAAGCAACCTTGTGCATGAACAATCAAGTGACCAAATTGTGCTAATCCCTGAGAGTACTAATTGTGTATGTTCTGAAAAGTTTTGCAATAACACACATATACCTGAAAGTGAAAAATTGGCCTCTCTAGGGTTTTTAGTAATGGTTTGACTCTGCAACTTTTATGATTCAAAGGGGTGAACTCCAATCCCGGTGCACCAGGGTTTTGACACAGTCTGAGAACTTAATCTTCAAGAGCTGCTAGGGAGATCTGACAACCCAACAATGAACCATACCCATGGAGATTTCTTCCACAAGGACATTTATATAGCGGCTGTCACTACCATGGCGAAAATGGCTATGACCGCTTGAGGTTCCGTCAACGCAGTTTGCCCTGTGAAGGGATTGTCCGCTACGGTTAACCTTCTCTAAAGATGACTCACAGATTTATACCACAAGGGGACTTGGCTCCAGATTCAAGGTTTTGACACCTCTTCACTTTTAACCCAAACAAAACAAGCAGATTAATCCGACACGCTAAGACAAAGTTTTGTTCCACCAAGGTCCGTGATATCAACTCCACGTGATCTATCAACCTCTCCGGGGAGAGAATGTATCAATCAATAAGAGAAGACACACTAACCAATTTTGATTCACCAAAGCTCGTGATATCAACCCTACGTGATCTATCAACCTCTCCAGAGAGAGAATGTGTCGATCAATAAGAGAAGATGCACTAACCAAGTTGAATGTGAAACGCACTAAGTATCCTCCCTACCTACAAGGATTCTGTCGTCAAGAAGGATTTTGCTGGGAATCCAATCTTTCAAGAATCACGAATAGTGTTCATAGGGCCTAATTACTATGTGAGCACAGATATATTCCCGAAAGTAAATCTATCAAAAGTACCCAAAAAGTAGAAAGAGGAACACTTAACGCTTAAAGCGAATATGAGATGAGTCCACAAGGTGGAACACTTAACACCTCACACAAGCTGAAAATGAGTCCCCAATTTAGAAAACAAGTGAGTTCCTAAAAGCACAAAAGGGTTGCCAAGTGGAACATTTAATGCTTCTGTCCTGTTGACCCCTCCCCTTTATGGCGCTGAGATTGCAACCACGGGGCGAAAATGAGGGGCCGGCGGAATAGCGAGTCCAATAACCCAAGATAGCAATCAAGATCAATCACAAGTATTCTAAGACTACTTAATGAATCCTTAAGGGTTCACAACCTAGTATCAATTATGCAAGTGTGTAGAAATAGATCAAAAGCATGAAAAGATGCACACAAGCTTGACACATAAGAGATTTATTTTAAGTCCCAAATCAAAATATTATTAGATGAAGGAGAATGCTTGGGATCCTTGCAACGCGCTTAGTAGATTTTACTTGATTTTTAGCAATTTTTGTTGAGCTTTTCAATGCAAGCAAGTGACGAACTCTCCAACAAGCAAACAAGATATGCAAAATATATTCAACTTATGAAAACCATAGGGTTAGCTCTAAAAATCAATTATTATCAGTAATAATAACCAGCAATCAACCCAAATGACAACTCATATCATTCATTGAACCATGTAAAAAAATAAGTGCATACCCATCACAAAACTTTATTTTTTTTGCTGCATTTGACCTAGTCAAAAAGATCTAATTTTTTTATATGATTTTGGCCACAAAAATAGAAATTCAGAATAGAGACCCCTACTAAAAAATAGAGAGCTTTCCAAAAATGTAAAATTTTTAGAAAAATCTCTTCATTTGTGCCCTAGAGACCTATTTTATCAAAACAGACCAGTTTTTGTAAATTGACTATTTGAGCTATGATATCATGTCCAAATTTAAAACACAAAGAATGGACCCCCTGTAGAATTTAAAGAGCTTTCCAAAAATATAAAAAAATTTGAAAAATATGCTGATTTGCGTCAGATATTAATTTTTTCTGTAATTTCAAAAAAAATTTATTAAAAATTCAAAACATCTCAGAAAATTCTAAATTTTTTACTGTAGCTTCCCTGACATGTCACCAACCTGCAAAAAAAATTTCAGACCAAAATTCCAAGCCGTTTGGGAGATAAAATTAAATCTTTGAAACTTTGAGTTTTTAGCTCTCAAAAAAATCAAAACCAGTATGCAAAAGTGGGTTGCCCCACGGTGCGCGCCAGAAATGTGTGTGTGAAAATTATACCTGATCTGTAGACACAACACTCAGTAAAACATTAGAGGTTAGCAAAAATCAAAATCGTGCAAAATTGAAAGCTATCTAACCAAGCGATTTACTGCCTTCTAGTAGGTGCGAGATTAATGTTCTCAGATTGTAATCGAGATCAGCGACCTAGACGACACCTAAATGAAAGATTTGAATGCAAAAGATGGATATGAAATAAATACAATTAAGCTATTTTTTTGGATTTTTCTATGCAATAAGAATGAATGAAAAACTGATATGAAATTAATCTATATGAAAAACTTGATATGAAACTATCTAAGAATGATATGAAATATGAATGCAAAAATAAGATTGATCTCACAAAGATGTCGATTCGCAAGAGCTTTGATTCTTCAATTCCAATTCTCCAACGTGATTGTGCAAAATATGAGATGATTTGTGAAGAGCTGAGCTTTTAATTTATAGAAATCCAGGGCTTTGGAGGTGCATGGATAAAAGCCATAAATCACTCAAATTAACTCATCTTGATTTTTGAGTTATCTGATCATAAAAGATAGTTAATTCTCAAAATCATGCAAAAACGGCTTTTTAACTCAAATTAGAGTTTAGATCAACTTTTTGAACTCCAAAAGGATGTTGAGTTCCAAAAAGTCAATAACTTGCATTGATTTTCTGATTTGGAGTTTAACTGTTTCTTTTGAATATGCATAATAATTAAGAATTAAATAAATAAATAAAGTGATTTATCCTCAACTCAACTGATTTTTGAAATAAAATAATTAATTTATGGGTTAATTAACTATTTTACCAAACTTTTATTAAAAATTATATTATTAAATAATGACAACATGCTTTAATTAATTAAATAAGAATTTAATCAATTAAAGATAGGAATTTTGATTTATTGTCAAAATTAAATAATACAATTAATAATAGATAAAATTAAATTTAATTACACAATTAAGTGGCAAATATTAAATCTAATTAATTAAATATGAAAATATTCAATTAATCAAACTTTAGGATAAATGTGATTTATTGCCAAAAAAATTATAAAATTAAAGATAATTATGATAATTAGGAATATTGCTAGGAATATTCCCCGATGCAGAATTTAAGATAATCAATTATGATTCGATGATGTTTAGATGTGCCTTAGGTTAGGACTTTGATGTCGATTTTGTTCGATTTGTCGATGTAGGAGGTTAATGAACTTATAGCCCATTTTTGGTGTATTACACTTCCTTGCTTGGGAATCGTTCCTTATTTTAGCTACCTGCCTGCATTTTTTAACCAGTATATGCCTCCAAGTTGTGTGACTTCGTCTCAAACTGCATTTTTTTAACTAGAGTAGGATTCTCCTCTCCTTTGCATTTTATCTCACCTTTCCCTTGCGTATGTCTTCAAGTTGCGTAACTGGGGTGTTGTTCCTTGGCTCTTTGTAGTTTCTTTTTTTTAGATTCTTGTGTTTTCTCTTGTCTACCTTGGCTATTCTTAGTTAGTCTATGTTCCTTGCTTGGTTCTCTGTCCTCTGTGACAGTCATTTGTTTCTTTCTTAAGATTATTCTTTGCCTTATATCATTATTCACCCATGAAAGTATTATTATAATTAACATTTTTAAATCATTTCATTTCTAGTTTTATATCTTTCTTTACCAGTCCAAACACGACCAAGTTCAAATAAGAGTTGCTAAGCTACCTCTTTCCCGAGTTTATTCTCTTTACATTCTTTGAGTTTATTGCTCAATTGTAAGATTATGTTTATCTAGCCAATCAGAATGGTTTGATTCTACATGTTTTGGCACCAATTTGTTTGGTAGAATCATTAAATACTTGTTTTCTAACGCTTCCTTGGCAGAGTTAACATTTTTTTTTCTCTGTTGTGTTACCTTTGCTGCAATAACTTCTTTTTTCTTTGACTGGTCTAACTATTTTTTGATTGTTGCAGTTTCTATTCATCAAATTTAATAATATTTTTGGCAGGGTACTCTTCTGCCACAGTCGAATAATTATTTCTCTTGGCTAAATAAATTATTCAGTTCAATCATTTTCTCTTGCACGTTCTTTATTAAATTTATTTATTTTATCAATTTCATCAATCTCTAACTTTTTTTTGCAAGTTCTTTATCCAGATTTCATATTCATTCTTCATTTATTTGTCATTCTTTTTTGCACTACTATATACTGTCAAATCTAAATCATTCATGTTTTTAAAAAAAATAATAGAAACGATAATAAAAGTTTGTTATTGAAATGCTTATAAATTCTCATCTCTTTTAATCATTTTGTATCTTTTAAATAAAATCTCTTTCATTTTTTTAATCTCCAAAAATCCTCACTTACGTGTCTTTTTTCATACATCTAAATACTTCTTATAAAAAACACTACATGGTCTTTTACTAAAAGAAGTCATTTCGTCTCTTTTTTGACTTTTAAACAAAAAAAACTTTTCAAATGTTTAATATTTAGCTTAATTTTATCTATATATGCTCTCAATTAAAATTTAAAACAAATAATAATTCAAACTTAACATATATTTAAAACATAATAAAGCAGGAGGAGGGATGGACTACTGTTATAGGTAAACATAATAAAAAGTCCCCTCTACATTTTGATATGAATCTCCGCTCCCAGAAGAAGGGAGGCAAAGGAAAATCCTAGGATTTGGATTTTTAGTTTGTTATACTTGATGTTGTTGTAAAACGTTGGCTTTACACGTTTGGCTTCAGCAGCTTGAGCCTTTCTGTGTATCTATCGTTTGGTTGTTGTTGTTTTGCTGGAATTGTGCTGCTAGTAGTTCTACTGGCATTATGTGCTAGAGGGGCGCTGTAAGGTTTTTCTTTTTCCCCCAGCTTTTTCACTTAGATATAAGCTAATTCTTCCTATTATTCCCGAGGTTACAGTTCCCTTCAAAAACTGAATGTATATGGTTCGGGGCCCATTCAAAACCTGTTTTTACCATAATCAAAAACATATATTTAAAACAAAAATTCATTTTACATTTATGTTTCATATTTATGTATTTATATATATTAGAATTTTTTTATGAGTTTTCAATCCTTACTTCACTTTTAACAATTGTACTTATCTCTCATTTAGAACCTTTTTTTTTTAAAAGTGTGTTTATTTCTAATATAAAAGATTTAATCAATTTATCAAATTTTTAAAATATCTTCAATATTAATTGTTTGTCTCAAATTTCAATTGTTATTTAATTATTTTATAAAGGGAGTTTATTTATTTATTTTTCAAAAGTTTTTACATTATTCTTTTTGTTTCTAATGTTTTCTAAGAAAAGAATTTTTATTCACATAAAGGGGGTAATTTTATTTTTCTAGAAAACCAAAATTCAACCTTTTGTAATCATATCAATTTTTTAGAAAAATAAAGATGTTTCATATAATTGATCTGCAGGAAATAACGTCATTGATATTGCTAAGTTCAGTTCAGTTCAGTTCATTTCATTTCAATTCAGTTCAAGTTCGTTCTAATGTTTCTGACCCTTTATAAAAAAAAATGGGCTATCTATTTAATTCATTGCATTGCTAAATTTTAATTTTGTTCAAGTATTGTGAGCTATCTAACAACATTGTCTTGTAGTGGATTATTATTGATTGTATTATTTAGCATTAATTGCTATCAGATTTTATATGACCTATTGTTATGCACTAAGTTGCATCTTTTATAAGTTTCATTTGATCCTTTGATTTAATTTGTAAGTGGCACTAGGATGCACTTACTTCAGTTGATGTTTATCAACTTGTTCCATTTGTAAGTTGCATTGAGACACACTTACTTCAATTGATGTTTATCAGCTTGTTCCATTTGTAAGTTGCATTGGGATGCACTTACTTCAGTTGATGTTTAACAACTTGTTCCATTTGTAAGTTGCGCTGGGATGCACTTACTTCAGTTGATGTTTATTAACTTGTTACATTTGTAAGTTGCACTGGGATGCACTTACTTCAATTGATGTTTACAATCTTGTTCCATTGGTTGTTGTTTTTTCATCATGATGAGGATGGTGCTCTTGAAATCTTTCTTGAGATTTGTTGGATATCTCTTATACTTGGAAGGCAATATGTTTTTCACACTCATAATCCTTAATTCAAATTATTATTTAGCATATGTCAATATTTGATTTGTTTATGTTGGTCTAGATTCATTTATCATTGATGGGACCTTTGATTATGGTACTTGTTTGTAGACATGTCTGGCAATTCAGTTCACAGGTTGATTTGATGTTTGAGTCTCTTGCTCTACTGATTTATCATTGTCTCTCTCACATTTATTGTAAAGATACTATTACGATAATGTACTGCATTCTTCATTGCTTAGATCGTGGGTCATGTAGGTGGTGGTTTCCAGGCCCATTCACTTGTAGTGGGATGACTCATTAGTGGACTGTTTATATCCATGTGATTGATGCAAGTCTCATTAGCTGGCCTTGTTTGTGGTCATTTATGTATTAGTATGTTTCTTTTATGAGAGCATTGATAATGTTTATTATAACTCACTTTGAGCATGTGGTTTATCTTGATATCATGTTAAGATACATTGCACATTTTTATGATTGCTCGTGATTAATCTCATTCTAAAGTTTTCAAAGATTCTCTAAAGCTAAATTTTTAAATCTAAATTAATTAAGTATAAATTTATTTTTTATATAATATATTTTTTTAATATCTAACTTTCCTCTTTTAAATAGAGAGATAATTTTCAAAATTTGCCTTCTTTTTTCTATATATTTGACAAAAGAAAGTTGTAGAGCTACACAAATTAGCAATTTCTATTTAAATTTAAAGTTTAATTTTAATTATCATAATTTTATATCATGGTTCACTTTCACATTAAAAAAGTAATCAAATAATAAAAGAGATTTTTTTACATTAATCATAAGCCAATTAAGAAATCTTTTGTAGAATGGCATGTTTCATGTCATGATATTTGCAAAATGCAAAAGTTCTAAAGATAAGATTAGGGTAGCTAGGAGATGAGAAAAAATTGTCCTAATTAGAAATAAGGTACTAGAATTTAGTGACTTGAAAATTTAACTTTTATATGTTTTGAATTGTCAATAAAATAATTAAGATAAATATAAATAATATAATACTTCATTGATAATTATTAATACTGGTTATAAGTGTGAAATATTAATAAACTGTTGTATATATATTAAATTCTGATTTTATTATTTGACACTTCTTATTCAGACTCTGCTGTATATATTCTATGTCAAAGAAAAATATATTTCTGTATATAAATATTATGCAAACTGTTTGAATGAGACGTGACTCATTCATGAGTCACGTCCCTTCATTATTTAATTGCTGTTTACGTTTAACGCACTGTATGCACCGTTTACACATTATAGTTAACGGCATATTATAGCCGACGTTTTAATAAATATAAAAGCAATACTTTATGGTAAGTATCGGGTCTATTAAACCCGATACCTATCATAAGGTATAACATAATCTTATGATAGGTATCGAGTTTAACAAACCTGATACGTACCATAATCTTATGTTATATATGCCACGACAGATATTAATGTTAATAGTATATATTGCTGCAGATACTAATATGTATCGTGGCAGCTAATACCATTTATTATATCGATAATACATATCGATATTTATCTTGAGATTAATATATAGATTTGTTATTATATTATTATAATATATATATAATATTATCAAATATATTAATATATAATATTATCCAATTAATATATATATAATATTATCAAATATATAAGAATATATATTAATAAATTATCTGATCATAGCTATCAATCTCAACACTCCCTCTTAGCTAGATAAGATAATTTCCTTTGATTTGTTAGTATCATATTTTCATATTACATTGATATGAGGAATCACCATGCATTGTGACACCTAGTTTCCATATCATAAAGATATGAGGGATCACCATGCATTGTGACACCTAGTTTTTCATATCTCAAGGATATGAGGAATCACCCCGTGATACCTATTTCCATATCTCAAGGATATGAGGAATCACCCTGTGATACCTATTTCCATATCTCAAGGATATGAGGAATCACCCCGTGATACCTTTTTTTTTTTTTTGTATCACTGCAATAGTGATACAAGGATATAGCAAATAGAACATTACATTATATTTACATATAACCCCATTATGGTATGTGCACAGACAGATAACCTGTCTACCATAACAAATCCACATTACAAGATCGTCATCTTGTAATCAAATACAAGTGTTCATTATCTAATAAGTCATCACTTCTAGAAATGTACACAGGATGGATGAGCCCATAAATATGTATGATATATATAAAAATCATATTACAACCATACCAAGAGTTTCCCTAAAGTGATCAACTTTCACCTTTGGAAGAGCTTTGGTAAGAATATCCGCAATTTGATTTCCAGTACAAATATATTCCAACTGAATTACTTTTCTTTCAGCCATATCACGAACATAGTGATAAGGAATCTCAATATGCTTTGATCTATCATGAAATACTGGATTTATTGATAATTTGATACAGCTTTGATTGTCACAAAAGATAGTAGTTGGTGGTAATGTTTTACCAAATAGCCCATTGAGTAGTTTTCTAAGCCATACTGCTTCTTTAGCTGCCATTGATGCTGCAATATACTCTGCCTCTGTAGAGCTTTGAGCTACTGAAGACTGCTTTCTACTGATCCATGACACCATAGCTGATCCTAAGCTAAAACAACATCCTGAGGTACTTTTGCGATCAATCATACTTCCAGCCCAATCTGAATCAGAGAATCCATGAAGATTTAATTTTGTCCTATCATACTTGAGCCCATAGTTTAATGTGCCCTGAAGATATCTCAATACATGTTTTGCTGCGGTGAGGTGAATCTCTTTGGGATTACACATGAACTGGCTTAATGTATTCACTGAGAAACAAATGTCAGGTCTGGTATTCCCTAAGAACATTAGAGATCCTATCATTTGTCTATACAAGGAGATATCTGCAGGAGGAGATTCTGATGTTGCTTCCTTTAGTTTATGAAAATTTGTTTCCATGGGAGAAGACATGGGTCTACAATTTAGCATGCCAAATCTCTTCAAGATGTCAAGGGTATATTTGCCTTGATTCAAAATGATACAGTCTGACTTTTGCCAAACTTCCAAACCAAGAAAGTAGTGTAAAAGACCTAAGTCCTTCATATCAAATTCTTTGGCTAAGTCTTTCTTGCACTGTTGAATCAAATAATCTTCTCCTGTAATCAACAAATCATCAACATATAGTATAATTATCAACATATCACCTTTGTTTACCTTGAAGTAAAGATTTGGATCAGCATCATTTTTGGAAAATCCTAACTTCATTAGGTAGTTGTCTATTCTTGCATACCAAGCTCTGGGGGCCTGTTTAAGCCCATATAATGCTTTCTTCAATTTACACACATGTGTTTTGGAATCATGAATCTCAAATCCTTCAGGTTGTTCTAGATATACCTCTTCTTCAATAGTTCCATTTAAGAAAGTTGTCTTAACATCCATCTGATGAACTTGCCAACCTTTAGCAGCTGCAATGGCTAGAACTGTTCAAATTGATGTGTAACGTGCAACATGAGCAAAAGTTTCTTCATAGTCAATCCCTTCCCTTTGAGAGAAACCTCTTGCTACAAATCTTGCCTTGTATTTTTCAATGCTACCATCAGCTGTATGTTTGATTTTGAATAGCCATTTAGAGGAGACTACAGATTTTGATTTAGGTCTTGGTACAATGTCCCACACATCATTCTTTATGATGGACTGATATTCTTCTATCATTGCATCCTTCCATACTTGTTGTTGAATTGCATCAGGTACATTTGTGGGTTCTGAGTTAGAGAGTTCACTCATAAGTGCTGCATAGCTGGATAATATGGAAGGCCTTTTACTTTCTCTGACTGTTCCTGGAGGAGCACCAAGAGTCTTTCCTTCTTCTATGATTTTAGTGGCCCAAAGAGGTCTCTTCTTAGGATTTTCTAGTGTTGATAGATTTTCCTCATTTTCTTCTTCCTCAGAATCCTCATTTTGAGTTTCCTGTGAAATGTTTTCTTTTGATGGAACATAAGTTTCTTGTTCTATTGAATTTCTAACTTTAGAGCAAGCTATGTCTTCCTCAAATATCACATCTCTGCTTAATTCAACATGATTTTGCCCTGGTATATAAATACGATATGCTTTTGAAGTTTCACTATATCCTACAAAGATACCTTTCTTTCCAGATGGCTCTAACTTTGTTCTCTTTTCCTTTGGAATATGAGTGTATACTGGGCATCCAAATATTCGAAGATTACTTATATCAGGTTTTGTCCCTGTGAATGCTTCTTCAGGAGTTTTATTGTCAATGTGAGAGTGTGGACATCTATTTTGTATGTATACAACTGTATTTGATGCTTCTGCCCAGAGAGAGGTATCAAGATTTTGATCAAGAAGCATTGCTTTGGTGGCTTCAATAATAGTTCTATTCTTTCTTTCAGCCACCCCATTTTGTTGTGGATTATAAGGTACGGTATACTCCCTCTTAATCCCAGCCTCTTTACAAAATTGTTTGAAAATTTCAGATGTGTATTCTTTTCCATTTTCTGATCTCAAAATTTTAATTTTCTTCCCATAAAGGTTTTCAGTGATAGATTTGAAGTCTTTAAACATACTTAGTATTTCCTCAGATTCTTTGTGTTTAAAGAAGTAAATCCAGGTCTTTCGTGAGAAGTCATCAACAGATATTATATAGTATTTGCAGCCTCCTATTGAAGAAACAGACATAGGTCCACATAAATCTGAATGTATTAATTCTAAAATACTATTAGTACTACTCACACTGTTTTGAAATGATCCTTTTGTGTTTTTGCCTAGTGCACACCCTTTGCATGCACCAGGGTGATATTGTTTAAATTTTGGTAATCCAATAACCAAATTTTCCATAGAAGATAGAGTTTTATAATTTAAATGTCCTAATCTTTTATGCCATACTTCATTTAAATTTGAAATGTCATTTACTAAAGCTTGATTTTTATCAGTATTTAATTCATATAGGAAGCCTTGTCTTCTTCCTATGGTATTAGCCTATTTGAAGGTTAATCCTTTTGGCCATGCTTTTACTTTGCCATCCATGAAGGTTACCCTATACCCATTATCTTCAAGTGCAGATATAGATATAAGGTTTCTCTTGATCCCTGGAACAAATAGTACTCCTGTAAGTTGAATCGAGATACCGGTCTTTAGCTTGATTGTGCAGGTCCCAATACCTTTTACTGGATAAGCGGAGTCATCCCCAATAGTTACTTCCTCGTCAGATTCTTCCGTCATGGAATCTAGTAATTCTTTGAATCCTGTAATGTGACGAGAGGAACCACTATCAATAACCCAGATGTTTTTATTTGTGACTTGACTTGAGAGTGCAGAATAGAGTACAAGTTGCTCATTTTTGGATTCTTCTTTGGGCTTCTTCTTAGATTTGGTGAAGGAAGCTTGATGATTCTTATATGGACAATTTGATACAACATGTCCAAATTTGTCACATCTAAAACATTTAACATTGGACATATCTCTTTTATTATGATACTCGGAGTTGAATTTCTTTTTCCTGAAATGTTTGAATTTCTTCTTCTTGTGAGTGTTTACATTTAGTGCATGATTTTCCTCATCATTTGTCCTTTTCTTTATTCCTTTCTTATCTAATCTTGACTCTTCTTGAAGACAATCTGTTCTTAGTCGATCAAATTTTGGGAACTTGGATCTAGCACTTATACCAGCGACAAAAGTCTCCCAATATTCAGGTAGACCATCTAAAGCAATTAAGGCTAGTTCCTTGCCATCAATTTCATAGCCTAGTAGTGAAAGTTGATCTCTTAAAGCTGAAACTCTCATAAAATATGCATTTATTTTCTCATTTTTATTCATACTAATGTGATTCATTTCCCTCTTCAAGGCTAGTTTCTTGCTAGCATTATTTATTTCATAGGTTTTCTCCAATGCTTTGAACATTTCATGTGCCATTTCATATTTAGATAGAATCGGTACAATGTGATCTCTGACTCCATCGATAATTATCTTCATGGCCTTGTTGTTTCCTTCATTCCAATTTGATAAATCAGGTTCTGCTTCTGGTTTTACTTTGTCTGATTTGATGAAGGTTTCGACTTTATTTTCTTTCAATAACATTATAATTCTAATCTTCCATGATTGGAAATTATCAGCACCTTCAAGTCTATCCTCGAATCTGATCATGTTTGCCATTTTAGAATTTTATGAGTTTATTAAATTTCTTGAATTTTTCAGAACCAGAGCTCTGATACCATGTGAAATATTAATAAACTGTTGTATATATATTAAATTCTGATTTTATTATTTGACACTTCCTATTCAGACTCTGTTGTATATATTCTATGTCAAAGAATAATATATTTCTATATATAAATATTATGCAAACTGTTTGAATGAGACGTGACTCATTCATGAGTCACGTCCCTTCATTATTTAATTGTTGTTTACATTTAACGCACTGTATGCACCGTTTACACGTTATAGTTAACGACATATTATAGCCAACGTTTTAATAAATATAAAAGCAATACTTTATGGTAAGTATCGGGTCTATTAAACCCGATACCTATCATAAGGTATAACATAATCTTATGATAGGTATCAGGTTTAACAAACCCGATACGTACCATAATCTTATGTTATATATGCCACGACAGATATTAATGTTAATAGTATATATTGCTGCAGATACTAATATGTATCGTGGCAGCTAATACCATTTATTATATCGATAATACATATCGATATTTATCTTGAGATTAATATATAGATTTGTTATTATATTATTATAATATATATATATAATATTATCAAATATATTAATATATAATATTATCCAATTAATATATATATAATATTATCAAATATATAAGAATATATATTAATAAATTATCTAATCATAGCTATCAATCTCAACAATAAGCATTGATCATAGTTTATGTAGGGGACTCTTAACGCTTGATGTAATTAAATTTATCTATATAATAAATTTTTATGATTTAAAATGTTTTTAACAAGAGAAAAAAAGAAAGGACTAATGAAAGGATAAGGTTATGTATTTAGACTTGTTACCACTTATTTAGAATGAAGAAAACTTTCAAACAATCATTAAGTCTAATTATTGTTTTGTGAAAAGCAACTGAAAAAGTCAAGTCCATAAAATTATTGTTGATATCTTAATAAAAGAGTTAAGAATTCAAGTTCTAAGTATAATTCATATATTATTAAGATAATATTATTAAAGATTAATTGTTTCCACATAAATTTAATTTTCTATTCTAGATTTGTTGGATTGCGATATAATTATTAACTAATGTACCATCTTGTAAAAGATTTAAATTCATTTTGACAAGTCTAAATCTTTTAACACAAAATCCTTAGAAAAAAATTAATCTATCTCATAAATCTCTATAGGCATTATAAAAAATGCAAAAAATATTTGATTTTTTACAAAAATATTCCATTGCAAATAACTATTTTCAATTTAATTTCGAACTTCCAAATAAAAAATATTATAGCCTGAAAAAAATAAATCGCATACATGTTGGGGCATCACTAGCTAATATATACTCTATATTTAAAATACGTCAAGATGCATCGAGGCATTGAATTTTTCAACTTTAATTTTTTCTCTATATTAAAGGTGAATGATGGAAAAATTCAACACCTCAATGCATCTCTGCATATTTTAAATATAGAGTATATATTAGCTAGTAGTAGCCGCAACGCACATAAAACATTGAATAAATTAATCTGATTAGAGTTATAATTAGGGTTTATATTCAAGGTTAAGGTTTATATCACGGTTAGGGTTAGCATTATGGTTAGGTTTTGGTTTAGATTCTTTATTATAATTAGGGTTAGGGTTAGGATTTAGTGTTATATTTTGAGTACGTTAATACAATAAGATTATATAGAGTATATGTTGAGTATGTTAATAACACTAATACATACTCTATGTTAAGGGTTTTAGAGTTGAGGTGAGGGTTTACATCATGGTTAGGGTTTGGGTTAGTGATAAAGTTGGGTTTAGCGTCATTCTTAGGTTAGAGAAATAATTAGGGTTAGGGTTAAGGTTTAGGTTATGAATATAGTGGGGGCTAAGGTTAGGGTTTAGGGTTGAAGTTATGGTTTACATCATGGTTAAGGTTTAGGTTAGTGGTATAGTTAGGTTTCACATCATTCTTAGGTTAGAAAAATAGTTAAAATTATGATTACACTTAGTGTTAGGGTAAGGGTTAGGATTACAATTAGTATAATGGTATAGGTTAAGGTTTAGTATTTTAGTTATAATTATGGTCATTGCTAATGTTTACATAATGTTTAGTGTTAGGGATTCAATTTTGGGTTAGGTTAGGGCTAGGGTTATAATTAGGATTATGGTTACAGTTTAGGGTTAAAATATAGTTTTATGGAAGTCTTGCTACACATCAGTCCAATATTTAAAACAAATTTATTTATCTTGTATTAAAATATAAATTAAAGAAAAATGGCAAAGTTTGATAAAATGAGTAAAATGTTTATAAAAAATTATCAAAATTTATATCATATGAATTTTCAACATATTTAATATTATATACATTTGTCGCACCTCCATTTCAAAATTTCTTTAACAACACTCATACAAACCACACATACATATTATTGTTCGTCAAAATTACATAAATGAAAGAGAATGTTATTAAAGATTAATTGTTTCCACATAAATTTAATAATTTAATTTTCTATTCTAGATTTGTTGGATTGCGATATAATTATTAACTAATGTACCATCTTGTAAAAGATTTAAATTCATTTTGACAAGTCTAAAACTTTTAACACAAAATCTTAGAAAAAAAGAAATCTATCTCATAAATCTCTATAGGCATTATACAAAATACAAAAAATATTTGATTTTTAAAAAAAATATTCTATTGCAAATAACTATTTTCAATTTAATTTCGAACTTCCAAATCAAAGATATTATAGCCTAAAAAAAATAATCTCATACATGTTGGGGTATCATATAACAAAACTCGCCAAATCAATTAAACTTCTTCAACCTAAACAAGGAAAAAATAAAATTAGTTGTCATATTAAATACAAGCAAATATATATATATATATATATATATATATATATATATATATATATATATATATATATATATATATAATATCACATTTTCTAGTTTAAAAAATTCAATTAATTTTGTCTACATGCTCAATGCTTACTAAAGTTATTAAACAATTATTAATATTAAAATTAATCTTTTAAACTTTAACTTCATTGAATTTTTGAAGTTCCTCACATGTCTTAAGAATGTTAGATTTATTAACTTAATTATTCTTATTACAATGTACACAATATATTCAAAATATTATATTACATTAAAATTCAAAAACAATTTAGTATTGGCATAATGATCTAGCCCAAATCACAACATCCAATTCACCATTATATCTCCTGTAGAATTCCTTCAAAAATCTACCCCAATACAAATTATGATTTTTTTAATTATCAAATTTTCAAACTAATTATATGTAACTCGAGAACATCTAAAAAAATTACTAAAATCTCAAAACTTTCTAATCTACATACATGCAACTTGAGAACATCTAAGGAAACTATTAAAATCTCAAAACTTTCTAATTTACTTACATGCAACTTGAGAACATCTAAAGAAATTAGTAAAATTTCAAAAAATCTTTACAATTTTAAAAAGTTGCTACAAGTTTCTATGTCCTTCGCTTGGTTGAAAAGAAATCAACAACTGCAAGTTTTTGTATTTGAATTCATGCCACTAGTTTGAATCTAGCTTCTACAATTCCCATTCTATAATCAATGTGTTATTGGTTGGTACTGATCCTTCTGATTGTAGAAGATTACTTTTGTATTGAAATATCTTTTGTATTGACTTTGTGAAGTGTAAATTGTCTTCTTGTCTAAAATCTAAGAAATCATATTGCTCCAACAACCTTGTCGTCATTCTCATATGTAGTTTTATTTTCTAAAATTTTAACATCCTCTAGAGGGTATTCAATTGATTCTATTAGTACTTGTAATTCTTCACCTCTTTCTCTCTGCATCACCAGTGCATAACAAAAACTTGTTGCTTTCATCTCTTTGATAGGTTCCCTTCTAGACAACATAATTTCAACTTTTCCTTCAGCCTTAAGAGGTAATAAAATCACTTTAGAACTATCCTTTTAAAAAGTGTATGTATTCTTCTCTCCATCATGCATTACCTTCCTATCACACTATCATGGTCTTCCTAGCAATACACAACATGCATCCATTGAAATGACATCACACCATACATCATCCTTATAAATATTTGCTATGGAGAACTTGGTTAAGCATATCTTATCAATAGTGACTTCATTTCCCTCTTTAAAACATGTCATGCAATTTCAATTTATCTACCATTTGTCCAAAAACCATATTTTCACAACTACCACCATCAATAATAATTTGACATATCTTTCCTCCTGATATACATCGAATTCGAAAGATCTTTTTTTTTAAAGGCAGGAATCATCACATCCCTTGTTATGTACATGCTCTTCTTTTGGAATCACCATTGTCCTCATCTTGTTTTTCTCTCTCACATCTGGTGGTGTGTGTGCTTGAATGTGACCTCTAAATCAACCACATACGCAACATAGTCATTACTCCTATGGTCAAATTACGAAGAGAATATGAATTATTCAGTCTGAAATTCGTGAGGAAGCGACCTGTTGCCTCCTATGCAGGCGGGGTGTATAATCACTCTCAGATTGGAGAACCAACAACCATCAGACCGCTACTACAACGGAGGATTTTCCAAGAAAGCCATAAAGATGATATGCAAAGCTAGAATCAAACTAAGATGAATGCACTTAATCTAAGAATACTTTGAGAGAAATATGCAATTAATCTAAAGTACTTGAAAGGAAATATGAAATGCAGATTTTTAGTTGATTTTGGAATAAAAATGATCTTAATCTAAGAACAATTAAGCAAATTTAATCTAAATGAGAAATGCAATTACACTAAAATGAAAAATTAAACTAGTTGCCAATGAAAGCTTGAAATTCAATCAAAAATTCACTATAGTGTCTTTACTCTCAAAATTGCCTTTTTTTGAATGAGAAGAAGAGGCTCATTAAATAGAAAAGCTCGGGAGAGGAATGAAGAGTTTCTTGATTTGTAACTCGTGACTCTTCATTCCCACATTGAGACAAAAAAGCAAGAATTACTTAATAAAAAGAATGGAAAATGCCACACAGGTGACCTTTCAAATATCTTGAATTATCAATTCAAAAAAGTGTGTCCATTCGAATATCAAGTAATTATTAATTCCTTTTTATGGGTAATTAGCTAAAGAGGGTAGATTTTAATTTAATTAGAAAGCACTTAGGACTTTATAATTAAATTAATTTATCATAGGGGTAATTTAGCCAATTAAGTCTAAGACTTTAGGAATTAATTTAGCGTTTGATTATTGCAATTTATGGTCTTTGCAATTGACATCAAGTCAAATTAGGTCAGGTAGGAGAGAGAAAATTTGCCTAGGGAACTAGGACTTTGGTGATGTAAAATCGAGATAATGCACCAAAATTGATGAAATTAAATAGGTGCCAATTTTGGGGTATTACATTTGCCCCTCTTTGAATTGATGTGCGAACAGCGCGTTGATTCAAAGAATAGTCTGAAGTGACAGATGAGGAGAATTTCCGAAGTCTAAGTTAGATTGCGAAGACAACGGTCTTAGAAGAGAACTGGAATCGGGGTTAGATTGCCCCAATACCAATTGATGAAGGTGCAGATTTAGGACTATCTCCGAATCAGGGTTAGATTGCCCCAATACGAAGCTTAGTCCTCTGAGCCCTGGGTTAGATTGCCTAGATAATGGTCTAAAAGAGATTTCGAGAGTCATCTCCAGAACGAAGCTTGACTCCCAGGAATCAGGGTTAGATTGCCCCAATACCCAAAAGATTTCAAGAATCATCTCCAGAACGAAGAGTGATCCTTGAGGATCCGAGTTAGATTGCTCAGATACCTAAGAGATAGATGATAAGATAACAAGATGCGAGGCACCAAGATGCCCCTAGCGATGAGAACTGATGATTCAAATCAGACTGATTCAAGAATAGATTCGACAAGATTCAAATGATGTAATCATCCTGCCCCCTCGGGAGCGAAATGGAAAGATGACATGTCAGAAGGATGATAAACAACAAGAGATTGCAGAGCAAAAGCAATTAGACTAGATTCGCGAAGCTACAGAAGTGAATCAGAGCAAAGTAGAGGTCCTGTTGACCAAGTTTGACCATAGTTGACCATGGTTGACTAAATTTGACTTGAATTGACTTTGATGAAAAGAGCAAAGATCTCAAGAACATGATGTAAAGATGAGGATCTCGCAAGAAAATGACGCCAGAAGGTTGACTGCACAAGCATCCAATCCAGAAGGAGTCCAATATTTAAAACGCGATTTTGAGCCACTTAGAGATGTCAGATTTTGATTTTGATCCCGAAAATGGATTCAGAACAGTCGATTTAGCAAAGGGTGCAATTTTCAAGCAAAACGAAGCACTTTCAAAAATTAGGTCAAAAGCTATATAAGGCCCGGAGGAGTCATTTTCAAATCATTATTCATCGTTGTCTTTTAGTGATTCTGAGCTCTAAGATAGAGAAATGGAGGGTCTGCCACTACATACACACCGATTTGACCGTTCCCGACGACATGCCCGGCCACCGGAGTATGACGCACCTGCAAGTAGTCGATAAACTTCCTTGCATTTCAATTCGTACAGTGTGATAGGTTAGATTTAAGAAAATCTAGCGAAATTAGGAAAAAAGTGTGAAATCTCGCACGAGAAAGTAGTTCTCTCACGCGAGCCTAGATTTCATTTCGCACGAGATTTTGGTTTCTTCACGCGAACTAGCAAGCTCAGATGTTAGAAATTCGCGCGAGCCGGAGGGTCATCCCGCACGAACAATCTGTTTTCTCGCGCGAAGTAGTAATTTTCTCGCGCGAAGTGGTAGTTTTCTCATGCGAAAGAACACTTTTCTCGCACGAAAGACTGTTGCAAGTGTCCAAAATTTTATCAGATTTGCATGAAATCAGCCAAATAAAGTCTTGTAGAGTCTTGCCATAGGATAGATGCTCTGCTGTAGTTGCTGTTGTAGTAGTGAAAACCAACATGATTGAGGTACTGACCCAGTGTCGTCGTTTGCTTTGCAGGTTGACTTTCCAGATATCGCATTCCGGGCACACCACCCTGTTATTACTACATTAGTTCAGAGACTGACAGATGCCGAGAGTGCTCACATTGATGCTCTGGGCTTGGGATATTTGCGTGAGTTACCCGACATTCGGGTGAATCATGGCCTTCTTACTGCACTGATAGAGCGTTTCCATTCGGAGACGAACACATTTCATTTTTCGATGGGGGAGATGACAGTGACCACCGAGGACATATATAGGATCCTGCGGATACCCATTCATGGTACTCGTGTTGAGTACAATACACAGCCGCGACAGGGTACAGTGGCCTTGAGGACTATCTTCAGGGATGATCTTGTGATGGGTCGGGCCATCTCTTGGGAGGATCTAGTGCACAGATATGGCGGAGCTCATCCATTCCAGGTCGTGTTGGCTATATTTCTGAGTTGTTACCTCGTACCTGATCGAGGTCAGCATGGACTAGAGTGCGGTTGGGGTACCATGCTGCAGAGGATGCTGGACAGACCAGCTGTGAGATTTGGATGGGGGGAGTGTATGCTAGCACACATGTATCACGAGATGCATGAGATTGTGTACAGAGGTGCGAGATCGATGGCGGCAGGAGTCTTCGTCTTACAGGTCTGGGCCTGGGAGCACCTCCCCATTTGTAGATCCCTTTTCCATGATACGCGACAGGCGCTGGAGCCTTATATTTACAGATATTCAGGTGTGATGACCCAGCCCCTGCTGGGTAAGACAGAGCAGTGGAGAGCACAGTTGGATGACATGGTCGCTGTAGTCTGGAGACCTTGGATAGCTACTGAGCCCTGAGACAATGCTCGGAGAGAGCTTGCTACCATGTTCGTGTCACATCCACTGATTGGACGGACTATTCAAACGATTGAGAGATTCTTGGTTACACGTGTCCTACGCCAGTTTGGCAGACAGCAGGATATTTCACAAGAGTACTGCCCCTATGCTCGCTTCTCTGACGAGAAGGGGTGGCGTGCACGATTGGATCCGGGGCGATGCGCGATAGAGTCACGCATCCCACCAGCACGATGGGACTACATGGTGGATGTCACCAATGCAGGGGTGACACCTGCATACAGAGACCAGTTGATTGCACGGCCTCATCCGAGGTTCACAGATCCAGTTGGCGTAGGAGCGCAGCAGCAGCCAGCACAGCAGCAGCAGGCACGGGATCAGCAGCAGCAGGCAGAGCAGCCTATACAGCAGCAGGCTGCGCAGCAGCAGGCACCACAGCAGAGACCTGGGCAGAGAGTTTTGAGGCCCCGATCAGGACAGGTGAGCATCCCTACTAGGACCATGGGTTCAGATCCCGGAGCAGGGAGTAGGAGTACATAGCAGAGGTCCACGAGACCACATATAGCTGACATATCCTAGCAGGTACCACAAGGGGAGGATACTGACATGCCAGACGTGTCAGCTGGAGCAGGTGTAGGACAGGTACAGGAGGCTCTCAAGAAGAGCCGGGAGAGAGTACGGCAGGTGCAGCGTGAGCGTGATGATTTTCACACACGTCTTATCCGAGAGGAGACTCGAGTAGCAGATAGGGATGCAGAGATTAGACAGCTACAGGCGGAGTTAGCGCACTCGAGATTAGAGACGAGATATGAGGCCGCCCAGGCAGCTTATTACTATGCAGCATACTGCGGGGCTGTTCCAGATATATCAGAGCAGGTGCCGCCATTTTCCGAGTATGCTGGGGCTCCACAGGCTCCTCCTCTAGTACCTCCACAAGCTCCTCCACAGGCTCCTCCACAGGCCCCTCCACAGAGACCGATGCCACCACCGCAGACATTAGGACAGCAGGCTCCTCCACCTCCACCCCCTCCCAGTGGGAGTGGATCTTGATTGTATCATAGCTCATTTTTGTTTTTTTGGTACTGTGCTCGAGTAGCACCTCTTTGTATATGTCATTTGGATCGAGAGATATATATATATGAGATCGATGATTCTTTTGATATCATTGTACTTGTTGTAAATTGCTTGAATGTATGATGTTTATGAGATGTGCTCTTATATGCTTTAGATGTATGAATAGAAATGTATGCAATGTAGTGATAGATAAATGATTTATGCTTATAGCGGATGCACATGTGGATGCAGATGCAATGAGTTTATGGATGTAAATGGAAATAAAATGCAATGGATATGGTACTAATCATCTCATGCAAGATTGTAGCAATATTTAACAGGTACTAATCAAAGGATAGATATGTTCGAGGATCGACAATGAAGACCGGATACTTGTGCAACCAAGAAGAACCCGAGGCAATAGATGAGAGCCTTTGATGAAGACAATTAAGAGAGTAAATAAGGCACCGTCTTAAGTTCAAAGCTGAGAATGCAAATGCAAGCCTAAGCTAAAGATGCAAGCTTAAAATGAAAATGCAAACCCTAGGACTTGGTTGTTGGACTCACCGTATTTATCATCATAGAGCCTTTCAAGTTCGGACAATCGCAAGATGTCATACAATCCTTACTAATATCGCTATCATGAGAATATGAATATGACATGAGTCTTAAATTTGTCGGAATGAGGTGTAAGCATTAAGGCACAAGAAGCTAGAATGACCTGAACACCTATTCCTTTTAATCTAGCAAGTTAACATAAGCATTAGAGCATAAATGCTAGAATGACCTGAATGTCTCTTGCGAACAAACACACCAAGCACACAGGAGTTCCTTCTTTTGCCAAAGATTGCTCGCAGTGACCCTTACGTTCACTTAACAGGACGAGCGTTTACAATTTCATCAGTAGTAGAAAGAAGTCACTCAAAAGACAAGGAGAAGAACCAACCTCACCAAAGTATCCATATAAAAGGAGTCGAGGTACGCATGGCCATCCAATACGAGATAGAGGCTCTTATAGACGAACACCCCTCTTAAATGAATTCTTTGGATCATTGGAACTAAACCAACAAACAGAAAGCAAAAAAGCAAAGCAAACAAACAAGCACTCAAAGAAAACAAAGCTCAACATGTCTCAAAGGAACACACATTTAGTTTGAGTTTCAGTTCAAGTTCGTGTTCAAGCGGATTGAAGTCGATTCAGAAAGATAACATTCAAAGTCTCAATGAGATAATGACAGTAGGCAGACGTAATGAGAATCACTGGTGATTGATGTAAGGGAGAAATCCCGAAGAAGAGAGATTGAACGAAAGCTAGGTATCCGTAGGTAGGCATAGTAGGAACCACTGGCGACCAATGCTCAAAAGATTTTTCGAAAGCGATAGGACAATGCCCCCTAGACCAGGCAGGTGCCCCCAAGTGTGAACCAGTTCCAATCCATGAAGAGTCGAGGAAAACTCAAAGACAAGTGCATGAGCTAGCAAACCAAAGTAGGAAACAAACTAAAGCAGGAAAGGAAGGAAAATAAAGCAGGAAACTAAGAGCCAAGCAACGCTAAGGTGAGATGTTACTTCAGGAAAACAAGAGGCGCCTGTTTACCAGGTTTTCACCATCTTAGCAGAGATTCTATTTTTGCTACCATGACGCCTGTTTACCAGGTTTTCATCAATGGCACATTTTTCTCTTTTTCAATTTTTTTGTACATTTCTCCTTTTTTATTTTTTTTGTATTTTTGATCTTTTGATTTTTTTTTTTGTATTTTTCACATTTTCTATTTTTCTTGTATTTTTGAAATTTTCTATTTTTTTGAGTATTATCAAGGTGCCTGTTTACCAGGTTTTCACCAGGATAATAGATACATCAAAGCGCTTGTTTGCTAGGTTTTCACTAAGATGATCATTTTTTCAGGACATTTTGCAATTTTTAGGATTTTTGCAATATACCATTTTTTAGGATTTTTTGCAATATATCAATTTTTAGGATTATTTCAGGATCAATAAATATGTACATGAGCATACTGAGAATGTCAGCTGTAGAACTTTTTCAAATGAAGAGCGTTGATAGGCTCTTTGAGTTGCTCTCCTTCAGTGGTGGAGAGGTGGTAAGCACCAGATCCAAATGTTGCAGTAATAATGTATGGACCAAGCCAGTTTGGTTCAAATTTTCCTTTCTGGGCTCTCTGTTGCTGATTCTTGGGGTTCTCCCTCAAGACAAGGTCACCCACTTGGAATTCCCTTTGTCTGACTTTCTTGTTATATGTTTTTGACATTCTCTTTTGATATGCTCGAAGATGATCGAACGCCACCTTCCGACGTTCATCTAATAGTTCAAGCTCTTGCAACCTAGATATTCTGGTATCTTCATCAGTGATGAGGCCCTTCAGAGAGATTCGCAATGTCGGAATCTCGACCTCAATTGGCAATACTGCTTCTGCCCCATAGACTAAGGCAAAAGGAGTGGCTCCCGTTGGTGTTCGGATACTTGTTCGGTAAGCCCACAAAGCTGGATTAATCTGGAGATGCCAATCTCTACCAGATTTATGAACTGTTCTGTGCAAAATTTTCAGGATTGTCTTATTAGAAGCTTCTGCTTGTCCATTACCCTGAGGATAATAAATAGATGACCAATGCTGAATGATCCTGAATTTAGTGCATAAGTCTGTCAAATCCTTGTTCTTAAACTGTCCTCCATTGTCAATGATAATAGATGAAGGTACGCCATATCTGCAAATAATATAGTTCAAAATGAACTTAGCAATAGTCCTTCCATCAACTACAGTCAGAGGGACTGCCTCGACCCATTTGGTAAAGTAATCTGTAGCAGTGATTATGAATTTATGTCCTCTTGAAGAAGAAGGGTGTATCTGACCAACCAAGTCAAAAGCCCATTGTTGAAATGGCCAAAAACTAATGAGAGGACTGAGCTCCCTAGCAGGAGCGTGGCTCAGATTCCCATGATATTGACACTGCTTGCAAGTCTTGACATATTGGACAGCTTCTTTTTCCATATCCGGCCAGTAGTATCCAGCTCTAATAAGTTTACGAGCTAACGTCAGACCACTCGAATGAGAGCCGCAAATACCTTCGTGTACCTCAGCTAACGCACGTTTGGACTCATCGGGTTCTAGACACCTAAGTAGAGTACTGTCTAGGCCCCGTCTATACAAGTCATTTGCTATAAGAACATACCGTGAAGCAGTACGAATGAGGTGACGTTTCTCATTCCGGGTATAGGTATCGGGGATAATTTGGTCCCGAAGATAAGAGTAGATATGGTGGTAGCAGGATGAGTCATGTCCAATGACTGAACAGATCATCTTGGATTCAGGATTGTCATAGGCAAGGTAGCATAATGTTTCCACCAGGAATTCATGCCTGAAGTCATTTTCTGGCATTTGTAATATTGAGGCCAAAGTAGCCATAGCATCAGCCGCCTTATTATCTGTTCTTGGAATCTGCTGGAAGGAAATATGTGCAAAGTATAACTTAAGATCATCCACCATTCTTTTGTAGGGTATTAGCTTGTCATCCTTTGTTTGATATACATTATTAACTTGATTAATGATCAACTGAGAATCGCCAAAGACTTTGAGCTCATCTATACGCCATTCAAGGGCTAATTTCATACCATTGATAAGAGCCTCATATTCAGCTATGTTGTTGGTGCAAGGAAACATCATTTTGTAGGCCTTAGGCAAAGAATAGCGTTGAGGTGTTATAAACAGAATACCCGCACCTGATCCTTGTTGAGTGAATGAGCCATCAAAAAACATACTCCAAGACTGATGTGTGAGATGCAGAATGGAGTCATCTAGAAATTCAATGTTCAAAGGTTGGTGATCATGTAGAGGAGCCTCTGCCAACTGATCAGCAATTGCTTGTCCCTTAATAGCTTTCCTTTCCACATATTCAATATCAAACTCACTGAGGATCATGACCCATTTAGCTAACCTACCCGTGAGAGCAGCCTTGCTTAATAAGTATTTTAGCGGGTCAATTTTTGCAATAAGCTTTGTAGTGTGAGCCAACATATAATGTCACAGTTTCTGTGAGGCAAACACTACAGCTAGACAAGCTTTTTCAATAGCAGAGTAGTTCATTTCATAGGACACCAATGTTCTGCTGATGTAATAAATAGCTCTTTCTTTATTGTTCTGATCTTCTTGAGCTAAGAGAGCACCCAAAGATGTACTTGTGGCTGAAATATACAGTATAAGCGGCTTCCCATGGATAGGAGGCATCAAAATGGGTGGATTGGCAAGATATTGTTTTATTTGATTGAGTCCCTTGTCACATTCCTCGTTCCATTCATAGGTGACACCTTTATGCAGAGTTTTAGTGAATGGCTGTGACTTATCAGCTAGCTGTGAGATGAACCGCCGAATGGATTGCAACCTTCCTTGTAGACCTCTCATCTGACTTATGTTCTTAGGAGGAGGCATGTCCATAATAGCTTGAACTTTTTCTGGATCAACTTCTATGCCTTTGGCTGAGATAATGTAACCCAAGAGTTTTCCAGAAGTGACTCCAAATGCACATTTCTTGGGATTAAGTCTAAGGCTAAACTGCTCCATGCGGTCAAGGATGGGACCCAAATCTTCAAGGTGAGTTCTTCGCTGCATACTCTTGGCTAAAGTATCATCCACATAGTCCTCCATAGTTTTGTGCATCATATCATGGAAGATAGTAGTAACAGCTCTCTGATATGTTGCTCCAGCGTTCTTAAGCCCAAAAGGCATAACATTCCAGCAGAAAGTGCCCCAAGCACATGTGAAGGCGGTTTTTTCTTGGTCTTCTGGCACAATTTTAATTTGATTATAGCCAGAGAAGCCATCCATCAAGGAGTACATCTCATATCCTGCTGTCATGTCTACTAGTATATCAATATTAGGCAGTGGGAAATTGTCTTTTGGACATGCCTTATTGAGATCTCTGAAATCCGTACACACACGAATGGATTTATCATGTTTAGTAACTGGAACAATGTTTGAAATCCATTCGGCATAATCAATTGCTCTTATGAAACCAGCTTTAAGGAGCTTTTCTAGTTCAATTTTAACCAACAGTGCCACATGAGGGTGCATCTTTCGAAGCTTCTGCTTAACAGGTTTGACATCTGGTGCAATGGACAAATGATGCATGATTAGATTGGGATCCAATCCAGGCATATCAGAATAACCCCATGCAAAGTTTATTTTCTTGCGTTGGAAGAATCTAGTGAACTCTTCTTTTTCTTCAGCAGATAATGACTGTGCTAAATGTATAATCTGTGGAGTAGCCTCAGTGCCCAAGTTCACTGGCTGTGTCGGTTCAATCAAAACTGATGATCTTTCTTGAAAATGGCTTGGTAGAGTATCAAGTATCTCATCCTTGGGCGCCTCAGAGAGGTTTTCACCCTCAGATACGTCTTTTATTTTTACTATTTTTGGCTCTGATACTGCCACAAAGTGGTTTTCACCATCAGAGCTCTTATTTTTTCTATTTTTTATTTTTTGACTAAGATACTTGATATCCCCTTCTGTCATGCTGATGTTGTATTCGCTGGTGGAAGACATTACAGGTTTGAGAGCATGGAGGTAACAGGCTAGTTCATAATCATTCTGGAACGTAAGGACTTCATTGGATGCGAGAGGGGAGTTCCAGTTTATTAGATCAGGACGGTGGAGTGAAAGGGAAGTAGTGGTTGGTTCAACTGCGTTCACGGTATAACCCTCAAAAGTGTTAACAAGCAAGTCAAGACCTAGAGCAATCTCGTCCAAAGGAGTGTTCAAATCCCTATGAGATCCTACGTCGGAAGCGGAAGACAAGTCGACATCTACAACATCAAATTCTTGTGTTCTAGCGCTAGACCCTTCACCTACTTCGAGGAGTCTTTCATACTCATGAACAATATCTATGTCTACATCATAAGTGGCATCAGATGTAGAGTCGAACTCATATTCATGTGAGTCCGTACTTGATGTAGGAATTTCATTAGCAGCATCATTAGTCTCATTATTATTCCTTGTGTCATTGATGGCTTGCTGAAGTTGTTCTTGTTCATAGTATTTTTGAAAATATGGTGGCCTATATTGCTCACCTATAAAATTGGGATCATCATTTAATGCTGCTTTCCATTCCTCATATGTAACTTGGTGTACTAAAGAAGTTTTATCAGAATCAGCCTCAGAGCACGTGTCAATATCAGTCTCTACCATATGAACAGGTATGATAGGCTCATGAGGTTCAGCAAGGAGTTTCGCAATATCCAAAGGGATAGGATATGGAAATGTATCTTCATCAGAGCTATTTTCTGGATTCATCTTTGGAGTGGTATCTTCAATTTCTTGTTCATGCTCAGGTTCAAGCTTGGAATCAGATGTAGGAGCCGACATAAATTTCTTGGTCCCCAAATGAAAGGGAGTCTTTTTAAAGCCTAAGCCAGTAGTGTCCTTTGGGCGACGACCTACAGCTTCAATAGGCTTCAACAATCCATTATCATTTACCCCTATAGGACCGCTTCCCTTGTATCCAAAGCGCTTCATGATTTTGATACCTTCACTATAAGGTTCTTGTTCTAACTCTGGAGGAGTAGTTGTTTTAGATATCTCCTTTCCTTTATAGATCCAAGCTTTGATAGCTCTCTCCTCATCTTCATCTTCTAAAGGTATGGAGGCTCGCACAAAAGCACCATCATAGATTGTTTGAGGAGGATTATCAGAAAGTCCATGAGTTTCCGAAGGTCTCCAATAAAAGCGTGGAGAGGGAGGTAAAGCTGCTAGAGATAGCACAGGTTCCATTTGATATTCTCCCATGCCCGTATCTTTAATTTTCAAAGTTTGCTCCATTTCTCTAAGCTTAGTGTCATAGAACTCAGTGGAGTCCCTATTTGCTGGAACAAAACTATCTGTAGCTTGCATGAGAGTATTACAAGAGAGGTTGGTGTTTGCAAGTACAGTGACTTCCGCCCCGTGAAATGGGAACTTGATGCATTGATGATATGTGGATGGAACAGCCTGCATCTCATGAATCCAAGGCCTACCCAACAAAATGTTGTATGCTAAAGGAATGTCGAGCACTTGGAAAGTAACATCTCTCTCAACAGCACCTACGCAGATAGGTAGCACAACTAAACCCTGGGACTTGCGTTCTTCTTCATCATAAGCTTTTATGGTAATCTTCTTACGAGAGTCTATGCAGTCCTCATCATAACCTAGCTGAGTGAGCAATGTAGCGGAACAAATGTTAAGACCAGCGCCATTATCAATAAGCACACGACGGACACGTTTGGGACCTATCATAACCTCTATGTGTAAGGGAGCATTATGCGGGTGGTTCAAAGAATGATCATCTTCCTCTGAGAAGGACAAATAATGCGGTGAAGTCAAATGACCCACCATAGATTGGAACCGGTTTAGATCAAGATCCTTGGGGACATTTGCTTCAGCGAGGGCTTTATCCAAAATTTGCCTATGAGCAGGCGAGATTTTTAGCAACTCAAAAATAGTAATCTGAGCATTGGTTCGCTGGAGTTGATCTAAGATACTATAGCTAGTAACGCTAGATGTGGGAGTCGATTTAGAAGCTTTGTTGGTAGGGCCAGTGGTAATCTTATCCATCGTTTGTTTCGGAGCAACCTTGTCTGTGCTTTGTCTCGAAGTATCCTTGTCTACAGTTTGCTTCGGAGGATCGGGACCTTTCAAAACAACTCTTCCACGTGATCGAGTGACAACAGTTGCACAATCTTGAGTTTGTTTAGATTCAGATGAACAAGATGTGGAATTTCGTAAGATGAAAGGAACTCTAGGCTTGGGAGCATCACCACTCACCTTAAAAGTGATCACATCACAATATTCAACTCCCATAGGTTCAATCATGTTAATAACATTATCGGTAGAAGGGTAAGTGTAATTTACCTTAGCATTGTTGTTCTTGGTTGTAGAAGACTCTCCTTTCTCATGAGGAGGAAAAGGATCCTTAAACGCCTGATGATCAGAATTCTTATTATGACCATCCACAACAATATCACCGCTGTCAATCAAATCTTGAACTTTATGTCTCAACTGAAGACAAGTGGATGTCTTATGACCAATATTTTGATGATAGTCGCAATAATCATTGTCATTCCACCAGTGAGGTCTTGGTTGTGGGTCATAAGTTCGCTTTTCCAAAGGAGTGAGAATCTGATTTTGTATGAGAGTTTTAAAGACTACATCAAGAGGCTCTCCCAAAGAAGTGAAATCACGCTTAGGTCGAGGAGCCCACGGTTTGTTTCTAGAAAATCTTGAACGTTGCTGATTATCTGTTGTATTCTTTTCGATAGCCTTAGCCGCTTGTATGCTAGAAGTAAGATTAAAGACAGGCTTTGAAGACTTTGCGGTGACATTATCGACCACTCCATCATTTACCACCTCTCTATTCTTGTTTACAGACTTCCCTTTATCCTTGTTCGTTGAGAATCCTTGTTTATTGTCTTTATTCAGAGTTAATTCTCCCTTTTTGACCATAAAGGCTTCTATCCTCACAACTTGTTTGATCATGTTGTCAAATGTCAAAGGACCTTGTAATTGTACTTGATATCCAAAGTCTGGAAGAAGGTTGTCTAAAAAGATATCAAGTTTCTCAGATTCAGACAATTTACGAGGATACTTTGTACAAAGCTGTCTCCACCTTTGGAGAAAAGACAAGAAAGGTTCTCCCTGTCGTTGTTTCAAATTACACAAGTCACGAATATTGACAGGGTGTTGGATGTTGTGAGAATAATGCTGAAGAAAAAGATTGGCAATCTCGTCAAAAGTCTGAATACCAGGATGTAATCGGCAAAACCATTCCATAGCTGGCCCACCCAAGCTGCGGGGGAAGAGTCTCATAAGATACGTTTGATCATGCATGAATTCCATGGACAGCGCACCAAACTCTCTTAGATGATCTTGAGGATCAGTTGTACCCATGTACTTGTCATATTTGGGTAACTCTACTCCTCTTGGAAAAAGAGACATGTAAACATTCTTATCAAAAGGAAAAGGACATATATTTTCCAATGTAAATTGTTGTGTGGGCTTATCCTTTTCTTTTGTCAGTTGAGTAATTTGATCTTGCATACTTTGAATCATCTTTTGTAGCTTAGCGGTTTCAGTTTCTTCTTCTTTAGCTACAATAGTTTCCACTTGGAAATTCGGGGGTAGTTTGGCTCCTTGCTTAGCCAACTCAAGAAAATACTTTTCCTTATCTTCCAAAAGAATAATTTCCATCATTTTAATGAGATTCTTGTTAGCTTTCATAGCATTTATATCATTCTGAGTAATTACATCATCCTCGTTACCAAGAGTCTCATATATGCTTTGTGTGTGATCTTGTTGATCATCTTGATTTTGATCATAAGGAGGAGGGCGATAGTTATGTGCTGCTTGTTGATCAGCTTGAGTTTTGTTGCGAGATTGATCGTCATTATGAGACTGATTGTGATGAGTCTGATTTTGGTCATGAGAAGATTGACCATGGTATTGATTATAAGTTTGGCCGTATTGGCCTGATTGAAAGTCAAATGGGTTCTTGGTTCCCATCTTGTCAAGACGAATTTGTGTTGCAATTGAAGCTTCAGTAAAGTGATGAGAACGATGTCGAAAAGGTGCAGCCAATGTAACTTTTGGTGTGTGAATAGCTTCAGATGAATCACTATCTTCAGTGGGATCAATAGTTTCAATAATAGGTTCCGTCCAAGGAAATGATCTCCCAAAGCCACAAAACAATGAATTGTTTTGAAAATAAGAGTTGTCTTGTTCTTGGTGAGATGAACTAGATTGCGAAAATAAAGGATTAAAGCACTCTTGGAAAACCGGAGGAGATGTCTGAGACAAATTATCTTGTGGAGTGCTTAATGACGAATTTGAAGAACTCTTACAAAGTTCAGACTTCTCAACAAATTGGAAATGACCTACGTCTTGATTATGAGATTTACTTTGATCATGATCAGCGTTCTGGATAGGATAAGTCTTACCACTTCGAGTCGTGACAGTCATAGACGAAGATGTAATGAGCAAAGATTCGAGATAAAGCTAGGCTCTGTCTCTAAGATAACGAAAAAGAGATAAATGGCTAGAACAGCCAAGATGCAAGATGAACCTGGTACGAATTGTCAAAAAGAGATGGCTAGAACAGCCGAGATAAGACAATCGCAATGCGAGGTACAAAAGGCATAAAGAGATAAGATGAATAGATGAGAGACAACACGAGCCAAAGCAAAGGTCGATCGATTCCTAACTCAACACAACCAGTTTCTGACGGTAAACAACAGGGGAGCAGAAAAACAGACCCCAGACAAAAAGCAGACCAGGTAAAAAGTCAAACAGTGAACTGCAAATAGGTCTCTGTTTTGGAAAACTGCGCTACAGGTTCGCGCGAGAAAATGCCTGACCACGCGAGAAAATGAAAGCTCGCGCGAGAGAACACGGAACTTCGCATGAGAAAATACAATCTCGCGCGAGGAAGTGCTCTGAAGCTAAAAGCTCACGCGGGAAACAGGCAAAATCTGACAGTTTTGATGCAATTTTCGAAGTTTGAGTTGAATTTTGAGGTACAGTCTGAACTGATGTCTGACAGAAAATCCAATTTCCTGACAGGTTAACAGAATTGTTTAATCAACACACTCGTTTTAGGATTCCAAGCATTCGTTTAAAGACACAATGGTTTAGATCAAGCACTTGTGAAGCAAGAAGTAGTCATTAACAGACCTATCAAGGACAAAGCAACTTGATAGCATCAGGGGAGTCTTTGTTTAATAATGTATGGACAATGTTTAAGACTCAATAACAAGCACATAGCCTAGTCCTACAAAAAAATGGTGAGAAGCCAAAACCTTTGCCCCATTGCCTGAATGCATACGTGCACCTCACACAGCCGTGTCACCCCCTAGAGGGCGCCCGTGTTTTCGGTGTTTCCAAGGACTCAACAGTGTACGTTCAAAGGTTACCCTTGTAGCAGGGGCCAGTGTCGCAACCGCCTCCAAACGTCCAGGTGTATGCCTATGATGGGAATCTGTGTATGATAAACATATGGAGAGATTCTTCCCCCTCCTTGCGCAAAGATAATGACTCCTTTCGGAGATGAACCGGGTAGGCCACTAGCTAAGAAGGTTTTTTACTAGGCTTCCGTTCACAATAACCTTTGGTGCCCCTGATACAGGGTTGAGGCCTCGCAGCCACACCAACACCTGAAAATCACACACCCCCGCAAGCAGGGCTTGGAGCGGCGCCGCTCAGTGTAATAGACAGGGCCTTTCCATGATGATCGTCAAAGTCATGAAAAGGAAGTTACCATGGTTTTGGAGTCTTTAGACTCAACAAAACTTTCTTTATTATAGTGAGGTGGAATCACCGACAATAGGTGTACTCACTTGGGTCGTTCCCGGAGGTTCAATACCGGCAGGCCCTCTAAAGGTGACACTAGACTTGGTTTAGATTCGGGGGTTTGATTTTCTGATTCTCCCAAAGGGAGAAGAGCATACTTCTCTATCCCGTTTCCTCACCCAAACACATCAAGAAAGTTCATCACCGAGTTAGTTTCACCTCACCAAATCTATACGCTTTTGGGTTTCTGATTCTCTCTCAAGGAGAGAAAAGCATAATTCCCTGACGAATAGAAATGTTAAAGATTCGCTAACTTTCTCCGCTTCCCCAAGAATTCATCATATTAGTAAGATCATTAGAATTTCGGATTCATTCATGGTCATCACCTCCATGTAATGAAGAGCCAAAATTCCTACTCACTATCAAAATTCTCAAGAAATTTTAACGGAGCTCTATTTATACTATGTGAATAAAAGCAGAAAAAAAACACAACGTTTTAGCAATCTTCAACTATTCGTCCTGCAATCAAACCATTAGTATGTTTTCAAATTCTTTGACAAGCGTCCTGCAGAAACTGTTAATGCTGTAAAATATCTGAGAGATAAAAATCAACAGTTATCAGAAATTATTAGAAATTAAGAGCAGAAAGAACAAGAAAACTGGAAACTGGAAAAAATTGTAATCAAACTTCGCGCGATAAAGTACAAATATGCGCGAGAAAGTGCAGTAGCCAATGCGAGATAACTAAAATCTCGCGCGAGGAAGTACTCCAGTGCGTGCGAGAAAGTGCAAAGCCTGGGGCGAGACAGTAAAATCTCGCGCGAAAGAGTGCTACAGGAGCAAAACTTCGCGCGGGATGCTCTGGATTCTCGCGCGAAGATCCGTACATAGACAGTACGGACACACGACAGAGCTTAATTTTTTGTCAGAAAAAAAATGATAATGAGGCCAGAAATCAGATTTTTTGCCCCACGGTGGGCGCCAAAATGTGTGTGCTTGAATGTGACCTCTAAATCAACCACATACGCAACATAGTCATTACTCCTATGGTCAAATTACGAAGAGAATATGAATTATTCAATCCGAAATTCGTGAGGAAGCGACCTGTTGCCTCCTATGCAGGTGGGGTGTATAATCGCTCTCAGATTGGAAAACCAACAACCATCAGACCGCTACTACAATGGAGGATTTTCCAAGAAAGCCATAAAGATGATATGCAAAGCTAGAATCAAACTAAGATGAATGCACTTAATCTAAGAATACTTTGAGAGAAATATGCAATTAATCTAAAGTACTTGAAAGGAAATATGAAATGCAGATTTTTAGTTGATTTTGGAATAAAAATGATCTTAATCTAAGAACAATTAAGCAAATTTAATCTAAATGAGAAATGCAATTACACTAAAATGAGAAATTAAACTAGTTGCCAATGAAAGCTTGAAATTCAATCAAAAATTCACTATAGTGTCTTTACAATCAAAATTGCCTTTTTTTGAATGAGAAGAAGAGGCTCATTAAATAGAAAAGCTCGGGAGAGGAATGAAGAGTTTCTTGATTTGTAACTCGTGACTCTTCGTTCCCACATTGAGACAAAAATGCAAGAATTACTTAATAAAAAGAATGGAAAATGCCACACAGGTGACCTTTCGAATATCTTGAATT